>VZTA01021326.1:45706-153209 GCA_013398855.1 Mohoua ochrocephala | reverse complement strand
AAGGCATCGGCAGCCCCGCGGCGGGCCCGGGAGCGGGGTGTGCGTGGGAGATTAAACTCAAAGTAAACGTTGGCTTCAAGAAAAAACAAACCTGTCAGCCTCGAGTCACGGTTTCCAGGTTAACTCCGGTGGAGCAAGTCACGGCAAGGGAGCGATACCCGTTTGAGACCTTCAAAGTAGGATATATGGACAAGCCCCTTTTCCATAGTTCACTTGCTTTGAAAAGGCTCTTCCTTTGCTCTTGATGTCTCAGGTGAGAGCAACGGACCTGGAGGTAGAGCCCCCCATCCTGGCTGCAATGCACCTGGGCCTTCTTGCCTCATTCTTTCCAGCAGCGGGCTGGGCACGCCGCATGGCAATCCACGTGTTGAAACCTTGGAGAGCCCTCTCTGAAAGGCTCTTCGAAAACACGGTCATCTCTTCAGCAAGATCTTGCAACCACCAGCAGATCAGCACATCGCACGTGCATAACAAGCACACTTGAGGGGGTTTTGTAGTTTTAGAGTTTTTATAGACTTTGTCCATATCATAATCTGTGGTGCCTAACTGCAAGTAGCTTTTTCTTGAGGTGTTTAAGACAATGCAGTGTGACCCTGGCAGTTAGCCTTTATCAGCAATAACTCATCCAGGCTGGCTTTAAGCACAAACTCATTTTCCTAACCTCTACTGCCTAATAGTAAGTGTGGGATATATCCTATTTCTGAAGTTAAGCATGGCTCTACTGTGGCATTTTGATGATGGTTTCTGAGAAGAAAACAAAAATATGCAATATCTGCACAGCAATATTTGTACGTTTATGTGTATATAAATGTATAAGTCGGGCCATCAGGGAGTGATTTTTTTCCTGTGCAGTTAATTCCAGTAGTGGAATGCACAAGAGGAAATAGTTGGTGTTAATATACTTGTGGACTACCCTTTACAGACAAAGGAGCATCTGGATTAAATGATTAGACCCTTCTCACACTCAAAAAAAGAATTTCCCTTGTTTTAATGAAAAATACGGGGTGAAAACTGCTTTGAAAACAAACAATTTTAAAAGATACATAGAACTTTATAGCTGGTACACAGCACTTTCTATCCCATGAAAATATGTAGTCAGGAAGGAGAACATGTTTCTGTGGAAACTTATCCATAAGGAAGTGAGGCTATCTTAAATTTTTTAAAAGAGCAGATCTATTTTCTAAAATAATTTATGAGAGGGTAGGAAGGTAGATGAATGGTCACAAAACCTCTTTTGACCTTCACTGAATTCGTTGGACTTTTATTACACAAAATTTACAAGCCTGTGTCTTCTAGAGAAGTTAAGTGGTTGATTACAGGTTTAGCATAAACAAAAAACTGTAATGAGACGGGTCATAGCTTTCTAAATAAAGAAATCTGCATGAAGGAAAGGATCTAGGGGTTTTTGCTACATTAGTATCTGTAAAAGAAAAGGGCTTTTTCTGCTCCCTTACAGTGCTCTTACAGCTCCCTTACAATTTATCAACTGAAGCCCTCCGGTAGCTATACCAGACCAGACACTTCATAAAACCTAACTTGGGTAATGTGTTTTGGAAACTGTTAACTGTCAAAATAAAGAACGTTTTTACCTAGCAGGTAGCAAACTTCTGAGCCTTGCAGCCACAGGCATCAGTGGAAGCAGACGGTGTGAGCAAGCTTAATAAGCAGTAAGACAAATTCTTTGACAATAGGTGTAAAACTGTATTGTAACAGTATGAGGCAGGAGCATGTGCTTCAGTATCCTTACTCCTAGAGTTGTGGAACTGCAGCAGTGTGAGGGGAAGGGACTGCAGAAATTGGCCAGCCCTCATTCGCCTAAACAGCCTTTCCTTTTGCCATTGAAAATGTGGCATTGGGCAGGATCAGTTGAAGCATCCTATTGATTGGAATTGTTTTACTGTAATCCAATTGGTTCATAAAGCCTCAAAATGACAGACGTTCTTAGACATAGCTTGTTCATAAACTACATGGGATAGAAGGATCGACTCGGCATGTTTGATACCACCATCTTCAGAATGATTGTCTTAAGTGACTTGGGTACTCAGATAGCTGATGGTGCTGATGCATCCCTGTGACTTCCATCTGTTTCCAGTTCTGAGACATTTTTTTGTGTGGACAGATCATCTTGCCCTGTACAGGTCTAGCTGAATGCAAGCAGAAGATAAAAGATTATTATCACATATGCAATGACACCAGGTCAGAAGTTTATAATATGGATGATTATTAAGGATAAATATTTATATGAATTGTATTTCTATTCCTACTGCACGCTTACTGAGATTTCATTTAGATTTACTAAAGGGAACATTGATTTGGAAGCAGTGGTTGTTTATACAATTCATTACACATATGAGTTGAGCTTTTATTAGATTTTAAACAGATGAAGAAAGAATACAGTCCTGAAGATTCATACTATTTACAAATCAATGGCCATCTAATCTAAAGCATAAGCACAGAGACTTCGCACACTAATCTTAAAATTAGAGGAAATGTGCTGTTACAGATATGAATATAAAAGGAGCTGCACTGCATTTTTACAAAGCTTGATGAGTAGTGATACAAAATCCACACCTTTCATAAAGTAGCAGAGAGAAAAATGAGACACAAAACTACAAATTAATATGGAAAAGCAGGTGTCCTACTCTCAGTAGATCTTTTTTAAATTAATCATAACCGACTCTATTTGGTATCATAGTCTTAAATCAAGAATACATTAATTTGGTCCTCGTAATGATGAGGAAATATTTGGCAATGTCCAAATACTGGCAAGTTTTCCAATTACTTTCACGGCTTCTATCAAGAAATGGCCAGTAGTCAAAATACAAAGTATTAAAGCCAGTGTCTTTTACTGAGAGGACTCCTAACCTATATATTGGGGCCGGGGCATATGTGCTATATACTATATGGTAGATTTTTGTTGTAGGTCAGGTCCCGTCTCAAAGGCTTGTACAAGCCTACTGAAATTACTTCAGGAAGTTCAATTGTGTGAAGAGCATCTGTGTGTTCCCTTTGAGAAATTTATGGTAAGACATGAATAAAATGCAAAGCTTATTATTTTTGAGTCACAAGTAAATAAATAAAAATCCACCGATCTTTATTTTCTGCCCCCAGCATAACTAGCTGAGAGAGAGGGTAAAAGAGCAGCGTGAGAGGGATGATCAAAGGTGAAGAAGAGTTGCCATCTGAGAAAGAGTCATGGAGGCTGGGACTCTTCAGACTGGAATGGAGTTGGTGATTGAGGCTTCCTGGTGTGGTTCATTACATGACGTGTCACTCCAGTGTACAACAGGCCTGAATACAGAGAAGGAAACTCCTCTGAGGTCAGCTTTAATACGAAGCCAATATCTCCCTCTCAGGCAGTTCCGAGACAAGAAGCTCCAAAATGATGGAGATCGACAAAGTATTCTCTGCTCCCGTGCTTTGTTCCTCTCACTTTCCTCTTTGCCACTTGTCTACATGTCATTAAAGAGCTACACAGGCCTTTGTTCTGAATTCATACGGCTGTTCTTATATTCCTTCAGAGCATGCTAAGTTCAATGTATAAAGAAGTTGTAGAAGCACAGATTTCTACTTCAGATTAACTTCCTTCTCTATGGATCAGAGAGGTAGCTCCTCTTGGTCTTCTTACAGGCTTTAGATATCAGTGTGTGCCATTAAACATGGTTCCACCCCTGCCCTTGGGGAAGAGGACTGCACAACGAGCAGCAGGTTTCTCTGAGATTTTATGTCTTCTGAGATTTTAAGTGTCCTTGTTATTCAGAGTCCTGGAAATTTTTCTGCCCAGGTGGTATCCATATTGTTGTTGTAGCTTCCAAGACACATACTTCAGGATGATTCTTGTAATTGTTTTTTCTTTGCTCATTTGCCCTTCCTTCAACATCCACCCTTTGACTTACTTTGGAAATAGTACTCATTGTGCTATTACTACTACAAGCAGGCAGTAATACAAATTTTGCCAGAAAAATAAAGCAAAAAATTAAATGGTTTTTTTTTTTTTTTCAGTTGGTTGGAACACTTTCTTGTATCTTGCTCTCCACCAGCTCACTATACCAGTAAACCTTCTGGGGTATCTTCCTTACTGGACTTATCCTGTTCTCCTCTTCATACCTTCCCAAGGGCTGGTGAACTGCCAGAGTTTGAATGATGAAATCTTAACCATATATTTTGCGATCTAGATTCAAGGCTTAAGTGTTCAGAGGTTAGTAGGGATGAATGTACTTCTGTCTTCAAGTCAGACATACTTTAGGTTAATATGAAAATGAAAATTTTATACTAATTTAGTGACAGGTAAACTTACAGTACTTTTTAAAGTATACGTATTTAATATTATAGAAACTACTATATACAAATTCACATTGTATATAAGAATCAAATTATTAAACACAGCCTTACCACCAGTTGGTTCAAGATTTTGAGTACATTAAAGTCCACTTTGCTGTTTATCCAGTAATAATGGAGAATATCTCTTATTTTTTAAGCTGTTTCTCTTCGGTACATATTCCATGAATGTTCAGCCTCAGGTAGGAAGGAAAAATAAGTCCTTTATGGAATGGCAAGTTGTCTGTTGTTAATCTTAATGTTTTAATGATCTGCAGATCCAGATCTTGCATTAGGCCATCATCAAAACCCCAGAACAAGTGCAGCGGGTTCATAGAATCATGGAATGTTCAGGTGTTGGAATGGGCCTTAAAGATCTAGTCCAAAGCCCTCTGCCATGGGCAGGGATATCTTCCACTAGACCAGGTTGCTCAAAGCCTTGTCCAGCCTGGCCTTGGACACTGCCAGGGATGAGGCATCCACAACCTCCCTGGGCAGCCTGTTCCAGTGTCTTACCAACCGCACAGTAAAAGATTTCTTCATAATACCTAACTTAGATTTCTGCTCTTTCAGTTTGTACCTCCTTGTTCTGTTGCTACAGTTACTGACAGAGTCCCTCTCCAGCTCCCCTTAGGCTACTTCAGATACTGGAAGGTTGTTGTGAGGTCTCCTCACAACCTTCTCTTTTCCAGGCTGAACAGTGTCAACTTTCTCAGACTGTCTTCATAGGGAAGGTGCTCCAGTCTTCTTATCAACTTCATGGCCTCTTCTGGACTTGCTCCCACAGTTCCATGTCCTTTTTATGCCAGGGACACAGAACTGGATGCAGCACTTCAGGTGGGATCTCATGAGAGCAGAGTAGAGGTGTAGAATCCCCTGTCTCGCCCTGCTGGCCACGCTGCTTTGAATGCAGCCCAGGGCACAGCTGGCTTTCTCTGCTGTGAGCACCCCCCACGGGCTCACGTTGAGTTTTCATCCACCATCACCCCCAAGTCCTTCTCTACAGGGCTGCTCTCAATCCCTTCTCTGCCCAGCCTCTAGGAGTGCCTGGGATTGCCATGACCAGGGTGTAGGACTTTGCTTTTGTCTTGGCTGAACTTCATGGACTTTGCATGGGCCCATGTCTCAAGCCTCTTGAGGTCCCTCTGGATGTCATCCCCTCCCTTCATGTAGACTCTTCCTACATAGCCATAAGGATCTTCAAATCAAAAAGGGAATTCACACCTTCTATGTTTCATCTGACTGAGAAAAAAGGTGAGTCCGGTAAATAAATTCATAGAAAGAGAAAAATGAGATAAGGCTAGAGGGAACAAATCATTGCTTGATTTGCACATGGTTTATTTTCAAAGCTGTAACCACTTTGGCAGTGGGTTGGCACTTAAAAGGACCCAATTTTGGCCTAGTATTTACCCCTGTGCTTGGAGGTGATGTTGGCAAAAGGATGAAAGGTCTTTGTCTCCTTCCAGTCCCAGAAGTGCCTGAAGCTAGTTTTCCTAGAGCTGATTACTTGGAGCCTTCAATGTTACCCTAGTGTTTGCTTGGGTGTTCGTGGTCCTCATGAACTTTATACATCTTTCTTGTAAACCCTTTCTTGTTCTAAAATTTGGGGAGGACTAAAGGTTTCACAGTGCCTTTGGGAGTCCTCTGGCCATCAAAAGTAATACTGGTAGAAGTAGAAGGGAAGAATAAACCAGGGAATAGAGCAGCCTGTAGCAAATAATAAAATCACATTGGAGTCTCAACAACAAAGGAAGTTATGTTAATGTTCTAAAGTACCAACATCACAAGTCTGAATGCAGCTATTAGAAATGGCAGGCTGGCAGGTTTATTCTTTCCTGGGTAGATTCACAAACTGCCAATGAAGTTACCGCCAAGGAATTTGTTATCAATGGCGTAAGAAGTAAACAAGTACCAGAAATATTCCATCCTCAAGTAGAAGGTTTTCTTAAGTGTCCACATACCTGTCCAGAAAACAAAAATGCCCTTTGATTAGGGAATGTGTGTTGGCTGAATGGTACACAGCAAATCCTGGAGTTCACCTATGAGTATTATGAGCTCAGCAAATGTTTTCCCATGAATTTGGTGCTTTATGACCAGTGTGAAATTATTAATTTACATGTACAGTTCATGAAACAAACATAATTTATTCTGCATTTATCAAGGTGTCTTCAGAATTAATGTAGTAATGTAGTGGTGACTATAATAAACTAAGAATATCTATGATTCATATTTTTAAGAATAGATAAAATCTTTCATCAAATCAGCTAATGCTGTTGTGGAAAGCAGACAAGCTTATGGTCACTGAAACCTGGAATAGGCAGAGCAAACTTCAAATACAAATACAAATTATGAACAACTGCTCTGGGTTAAAGTGGAGGTGTTTCAACTACAGAAGAGAAACAAGTACAGGAGTAGCTATACTAGATCCATCTAATTCAACATCATGTCTTTGACTGTAACTGGTTAGAACAAAGTATTTGGGTGAGTGTGTGGTCTCCCATCTTCATCTCTTTGCTCTTTCAGAGGCATATAAGAGTTGGGAATGATGGATCCCCACTGTCATCATCCCCAAAGTGTGCTGAAAACCCAAACATATCTGAATTCCCAGGTAGACAAAATACAGAGCCTCTTGTTTCAATTTGTTTCTTTCTGTGAGGCTGTGGGAGGAAGGGGATACATTGTAATGGCACTTAGGCTGTGCTCTCTGTGACAATGAGACAGCAAGAGGCAAGACTCACAAGTTGCAGCAAGAGAAATTCTAATTGGGCACCGGGAAATTCTTCACTGTGGGGGTGGTTAAGCACTGGGATGTGCTTCCTGGACAGCATGGGATCCACCTCTGTGGAGATTTTCAAAACATGACTGAACAAGTCCTTGGACATCCTCATTTATATTTTCAGTTAAACTGACTTGAAGCAGGAGGTTGAACTAGATGACTTCCAGAAACCCTTTGCAGCCTAATTTTTGTTTGATACTGTGATTCTGTCCTTATTTCCTTCCTGTAACAGCTGCAAGTTTGGTAGAAGTTATTCCATCCTTAGAATGGTAAAATTCTTACCAGAGTTTTGTGAATTGCAATATTTCTTTATGCTTCTCTATTGTGTGTTAGATTATAATCCCCAGTCTTTAACTGGAATTACCTGATGATAATCAAAATTTTGGGTTTATAAGTTTAACAGTTTTACATTATCAACACTTAAGAGCACTGCAGAAATTACCTCTAGTAAACGGACGAGGTTTTCCAATTCATATGAGAATCAACTGAGAAACAGCGAGAAATAATAGCTTGAGGTTATGAAATAATGTTATTATCTGATTGTGTCTACAGATTTTATCAATAATGGAATGGCTACCTTCTCTGTTACTTAAATTGGAGTTAAAACAACAAGAGTAATGGAGACTGTTCACTCCCAACACTGGAGTCTTCAGCTAGCTGTTAATGTCCTTAAGGTCTGTGGTGAAATCCTGAAACCGATAAATATATAATATTTCTAAACACCAGCTTAGGTCTGGTGTCAAGCTATGTGTGTTCCTTATGTATGCAATATACACGACTATCACTTATGAAACTTCAAGCAAAACAAATACTGTCAGATTTTACTGGTGGTTGGTGAACTGACACCAGAGAGAAGTTCTATGTCAAGTGTTTGCAAACAAACAAGATGAAAAATTTTTGTACTTATCAATAACATTGATATGGCTGGAAGAGAACATGTTTTGCTGTGAAATAATGCTTGGAGTCCTCTATGACATGTGATGGTTAATCTGAAATAATCTTGGACAAAACACACTCATAAAGTCAAATGTTTGTGGATTCTTTCCATTCCCTTCAGCTACCTGAAATGGAAAACCTATGACCTAGAAGGCGGGTTTAGAAGACCTGGAGGTAGGTTTGAGCTGTCATCATATGTTTACCAATTATGAGACGTCATATGCTCGCAACTCATTTTGATCAAACAAATACATTAACTTTTAAGTAGCAATCTTAATCTGACTAGTAAATAAATAAGGGTAGTTCAACTCAGGGTAAAAAAATACATAGACTAAGGAGTGATTGAGTAAAAATGGCTGGGTTACGAACATGGAAATTGGCAGTTGCCCTTGCCAAGAATTAAACTTGTCTTTAAATGGAGTCATTTATACAGAAAAAAAGAAAGTGTTTGTAAGCTAGAAAATATCTTAAGTTCAGTCATGCTGAACTATTAATGTGTGGCAAGCTAAAATGAAGCAGACTATCATAAAAGTGTTAATCACCATAAAAATCTTCTCCAAATGAAGTAAATACTATCCTTTCATTTTTTTATCAAAGCCTAAGGAATTCCTGAATGAAGTAGCCAATATGATTTCAACTACAACAAGGGGCTTTGATGACTAACAGAGGATTTCAGGCTCCTGTGTTGAAAATTGCTCATCAAATAAGCTCTCCTCAACTGTTATTTAAACTGGCTCCAGAGAATCTTATTTTTCCATTTTAAAACTCTAGTGTACCTATTGCTCTGTGCTTGTGTGTACAAGGACCTTGGCCCTTACGTGTACCTTCACACCTAACTCATAAGCCTGATCAACATCCAGCTTTGAATTCCTCCTCTCACATCCCACATGATGATCCCATCGAAAGGTGCTCAGGTGCTTCGGTTCTCTGTTGGCTCTAGTCCTCTCAACTACATTTCAGACATTTCAGTTTTTATTTACTGTGATTTTGCAGCGAAATGATAGAAAATGCTCCTGATTTAACTTGCTTCAGTCAGCTTTAGTCCAGGCTCTTAACAAACAGCACAAACCTCAACGGAGACAGGAGCAGAGCTCACCAGAGGAGACTGGTGCACAGACTGCAGTGAGTAAGGAAGGCTTCCGGTGACCTCAGAAACGTGAAGGGCTGGTGACCTTCTACATCATGAACCAGAATGCAGCACATCCACACCCACAGGAAGAGCAACAAATGCAAGGTTATGTCCAGTTGTTATTATGCATATCCTACTAGTCGGAAGCAATAAAAGAACCGTGGAGCTGGAAGACAAGTAAACAATAGCACTTTGCTTTTGATCAATAACCTCCAAATTGGCAGTTACATTAGGCATTTAATTGCTGTATTATTCACAGTAGAAATAGTGTTTTTTTGTGAAGGAGGGTTGTAATGAATCATGGTCTGAGTTTAGGAAGCTACTGCCCATATCAAAATTAACACAGAGTGAGAGACAAAAAAGCATTAGTGAGAAATACCAATACAAGTGATTGAGATGTGATAAGAATAGAAGTATTCCTTAAGGACTAGTCTATATAAAATAACATCATAGTCTCCTCTGTAGTCTCACTTACCCCTTACTGAATGTGCACATGCATACTGTTTTAATATACCTTCTCAGCAATGTAGTTTTCACTGTCAGAATTTTGCTCTTTTCCTTGTCATCCTGCAGTTTCCCAATAAAACCTGCTATGCCTGAAAAAAAAATTCATTCTCCTTTCTTCTGCGAGTTTGTTCATTACTATTGCAAAATGTTCCTTCATAGCCTTTTAAAGTGCAAAAATAGCTCCATAGAATGTAAGTTTTGATTTGATTTAATTCCAAATTGGTCATTGCAGAAAGCCAGATACAACAGACAATGTATAATAATAATATTTGTGGTAAGAAGTGCCTGAGTGACTGTGAGTTTGACTGAATTGTTCTTACTCCAGTGCCAGGTAGAAAATAGCACAGCGGAGATGATCGTGTTTCAGCAGACACACAGGAGTCACTATCCATAGAAGAAGGCTTGAGAGGTTTCTGAAAATGCTTGGCAGTAAGGGTGATGGCTTTAAGAATGGAAATACGAAGACAGGGAGAAAGGTGGTTTGTACATTTAATTCTTTTTAATGCAAAATTAAAGTTCTAGTTCAGTGTTATTATTCTTAACAGCAACTGGGAACTGTTTTGATAGTGCATTCTGGACACGTATTAACCAGGATGCTGAGGAATGCAGGTGAGTGACTGGCAACTTTGAGGAGAGCTGTCACAGTGGAACTGAGCAGATTACTCCAATGAATTTCTGGCATCACAATAAATGGAAATACGGATGAAAATACAAATAATCCATATGGAGCTTAAAAATATCCAGACAGCAAATGTAACACAAAAATGAGGTGTGTAGCATATTTATTGAAAATGAAGGATTTAAAAGAAAATTAGATGGAAGTGATGATTTATTTAATAAGAAAAAGTAAGTAATTTATGCATGGAACTAAACACATTTGTCCAGAATATGCTGGTGCTCATACTTTGAATATAGCTCTTCCTCAAGTTAAGATTAGTTATTAAGAGGAGAAATAAAGATGTTAATGCAGGAAAGATTGTCATGAATTAAAGTCAGTATTTTTCTATATTTGGACATTTATTGTGTATTTACATTGGACAACTTTGTCCTTCAGGTATTGTACCCTGATTGTGTTGTAATGTCTGATGTTAAATGACTTTTAGTGCTGGTAAACTCATTTAAGTCTGAAGTCACATGTACTGCAGTCTGCATCTAACATTCTTAAATAAAAAGCATGTTCCAATCAATGCAGATCTCATAGCTTATCCTTCATCATTTCCTCCATCACCCCACAAAGTTTTGGCTAAGCCTTGTCAATGGTTCATGAAACAGCAGATACAGTTCCATCTGTTCCTTTTTCTCCAGAAGTAAAGTTGTTTACATTTTATATTGCTTGGTTTTGTAGGCTTTTATTGGAATAGTTGGGGATTTAAAAAACAAGCAAACAAATAAAGCTACAAAAAAAATATCTGGTATGTCTTAACAGGAAAATTTAAGACCGAAGAGACATGTATTGCATCTGAAATGCAAATTGCTAAATACACAATGGTTATTATTTTCTGTCAAAAATAATTTTACACTTCCTGGAGTGACCTACAAAAAATCCCTTCTCTTGGAGACTCATTTACCCTTAGGCAGAGAGCTGGACTACTGTACACATAAATTCATAAGATCATTGTATTGAACAACGAATCACATTTACAGCTTTTTGATACCAGTTGGATCTTTTTTGAATGAAAGGTGTTCTTTAAATAATGTCAAAGTTCTATTTTTCCATCAATATAATTGATTCTACCTGCTTCATGCATTATGTAATGAACTGCTAAACTTCCTGATAAGATTTCAGCAACAATAATGAAAGTCATCAATTATTTTATCATAATAGAAAAATACTTACAAATAAATGAGAAATACATGCGGAAAATAAAAAGGACTGTCAAAATAATTTTATTGATATCGTGTGAAAACCAGAACTTTCAATCCTTTAAAGTATTTTATGCGTTAAACTCTTCATATAATTAAAATAAAGTTGCCTACGGGGGTAAACCATGCCAAAACAGTGATTGGAAAGTGAGGTGCTTTAAATGTGAGGAATGTAAAAAAAAAGGCTTCCCCTGCACATTTCAATCTGTCGTTTTTATGTATACACATTATCAGATAGCTTTTAATTACATGATTGTATCAGTATTGTTTCTTCCCATTTGGAAATCCTGCCTTATTCAGTAAAGGGGTAGTTATTCCACATTTCTTCTTCCTCCAGTATTTGATATCAGATCTTACTCAACATCCAACAGGCAGATCCTGCATCAAATCTAAAATTATCTAATATCTTCATGGATGATTGTGCTGTGCTCTTGCCATGGCATGTAAGTGCTTCATAAAATTACTTAATCTATGGTTCCCTACAAAATTAAGTGCCACTATTATCCTAATTTTATAACTGAGAAATTGAGACACATCAAGATTAAGGTCAGAATTGTCAAAAACATTCCCTAATTTTGGATGCTGAACATGAGGTGTTTCATGCTTCATTTTCAAAGCACATAATACTTTTATCACGCTTTTTATCTTCAAAGCACAGCGCTAAACAACTTGAAGTTGATCAACTTTAAGAACAGTATTGTAGCTGTGCCTCTGCCTGGAGAGACTGTGATTGGGTGCTTAGCAAATGGGTTTATTAGCTCTGTGCCTGAGAGATGGGGTACACCGAGTGTCGCAAATAGGCCTTGCCAGAAGAGGAAAATGGTGCTTTGCCTCTGTTCTAGGCGTTGGAAGGGATCGTGCTCTGGTACTTTAGGGCACACATTTGTATGGAGTGGATTATAGAGATAATAAGGGAGCACCACTTGAGCCGAAATGTCCACATGGTGCTATACATATTAGGAAATGCAAGCACAGTTCCTATGCTGTCAGGTAAGTGGTGTCTTTATCTCAGCATGGCGACACACCTCTACTAACAAGCCCCAATTTTCAGAGGGATGGATTAGCTCACACGCAGTAACAGTGACAATAGTGACAGTAGTTACCTTGTTTGGGAGACAGCTCACTTGTCTCACTCTGCAAACAGGGTCGGCTGCCCACAGAAATACATGTGCCTGCTTACCGTAATCATGACTGATGCCACTCTGTTTACCCCTGTTTTGTCACAACAGAGCATCTGTATTCCTGTTTCCCAGTTTTCCATCAGTCCCAGAAATCATGCCCCTTTCTACCATTACAGATGCTCGGAGTCCTGTCAAGGTTATCTTCTCTCAGTAGGACTTTGGTCCTTTATTTCTGGTGTGTAGCATATCAGTAGTTAGACCAGGACCTGTGCATAGGATAGACAAGAAAAGGTCTCAGGCATTCTGCAAGGTAATTCTCTGGTATTTGAAAATCCATTTATTTCTATGAATCAAAAACAAGACCTCTTATTCCTCATGAATGACTCTTGAAGAGAAATTTTCTTGCAACTCTTATTTTTTTAGTGGATATGAGTCCCAGGTCAAGCTCCTTACATATGTCCTATGTACGGCTCCGTCTTGTGCAATAATCTCATCTCCTTTCCTAAGGTCTGCCGAAAATCTAGGATTTGTAGATAGATACTTGCTGGCACATTTGAAGTGCTCAGTAGTAAAGTGTAGTCACACTAAAGAATGGGAAATCTACTAATGAAAGGGGGGGAAAAGCCAACTTTTACTTTTTTTTTTTTTTTTTAATTGAAGCAGTATATTGGGAAATTCCTGCTAAGGAAATCTGCAGGTAAATGGAGAATCCTTTCTGAATGAATCAGTATGGAACTTAATGACAATGCCTGTGTTTTAATGGTTTTGGGACTTTTAATGGATACCAAAGTAAATGATCTGAAAGAAGACGATCTATTGATAACTACTGTCCAACTAGTCTAAACTTGAGACAGACATCCTTAATCAAGTTAGCACATGAACAGACTCAATTATTTTAGATGTAAACACCTTACTGCTATAGAAGACACTGATCCCTCTTTGCAGCTTTTACAATTTGCCTGGAAGCAGTCTTCTCTATAGCAGATCTGTTCACAGGAAAGATTTTATTACAAGGAAGTGATAGCAACATATTCTGGCAACTGAAAACACCAAGAGAAAAATTATCTCTTGAATTCAGGAATTGAATATAAGCTTAAGTTAAATTATTTTCATTTGGTTATTAGCTTCTTTAATTCCTTTCAAGATAATCAGTAAGAAGCCCTGCATCTTCTGACTGTGGTACTTTAAAAAAATGGTTTATCACTTTCAGGTGCTACCAGTTTTACTTTCCTTTATTTTCCTTAGATTTCTTTTGCTTACAATTCTGTACTAGTAGCCCTTTGAAATCTGTGTCTGTCATTCTTACATCTTGCCATTCCATATGTTTATTTTACATCTTTAAAGGTCTTTTAGATGGATGAATGTGCATTTTGTGACTTTTTTCCATATTTTTATTTCACTCACATTTTCCATCAAATTTTGTAGATATTTAGCATGTTTACCAATGACTTAAAAAATTTCTTACAATTCTTAAAATTTTCTTACAATTTCTTATTCTTTCTATCTTTGTAACATAGCATTGTGTTCCTACATAAAATAATCCTAATTTTATTTGTTTCTTCTCCAAATACTCTTGACTACGTGGTGCTTATGACAGCTGACCAGGACAGGGGCTATATTGAAGCATACCACCTCAGGAAAAGCAGGATGAAGGACTTTGCTGCCTTCTTTCAAGGATGGTTCATTTTAATAAAAGGGAATGTCATACTACATATTAGACACATAATAACAGGTCTATTTCTTGTACGTTATTTAAAATGCCAGAATAATTTTGTGTGATGGGTGACTGTTGAATCTTTTGCGGCCAACAGAGCTACCTTGATGCTTTGCCAAGGTCAAAAACACTAATTGTGTCCAGGTTGTTGACATAAAGGACATGCTAGAACTTGGAGTTCATTTTTGGAGTTCATTTCTGGAGTATGAGGCTGTTGGAACTTAACATTGACAAATTCTTAATCATTTTGCCAAAGAAGAGCAATTTGTAAACAAGATAGAACTTGGAAAAATATTAAGAGCCACTGGAGCCGCCTCTGTGCAGTGGATTGTTCTCAGTCCTGGAGATCTGGGCTGATTATCGCAATCCAAACCTTTTAACAGGGCTTTAGTAAAATGATAAAGATGTAATTTCTGTGTGAATGGTTCCCTTTCTTTGTCAGCTGCTTTAAATTCCCGCACTTGGTCTCTGAGATATACTGTGGCACAACTTTTTGTAGTTAAAATAAGACTGTGCACTTCTGTAGCTGTACAAGACCATTACGTTCCTAATGTGCTGACAGAAAGCTTATTTCACCTCCAGCTGCCAAGCACAGGCTTGTTGAAACACTTCATATTGCCAGCAGGTTTGGCCATTCAGCACCAGTATCAAGCTTTCTGTTTGGCTGCTTCTAATAACATAATTCATTAACAGCAACTGGCGATCTCCATCAATGGGTGAACTCTGAGCCCGTCTGTAAGTGTCAGCAGATAACCAGCTGGTACTGTATTCCGTCACAGACTTTGCCCATTATCCATATAGCCTTTTTCCTATTGTGAAATGAGCACTTTGGGAATTCAGGAGTTTTGGAAAATGGTTCAAAATCTCAGTGCACATTAAAAAGAAACTTATGGTTTATCCCACTTTGATTTACACCAGTACTGGTAAAAGCTGAAATAGGGCTGCAATTAAAAGGAACTTCAAATATTTTATGAATGTTTTACATTGATTCAAAGATTTGTTTTTTGATGATTTTGCAGTGCTGAAGTGCTGCTATTTGTTATTTTGAAAATATAACATTTTGAGATCTTTTTTTTTTTCTCAGTTCTTACAAGGTTCCAAGGATATAAAGACATTACCTGCCTAAGCAAGGTGAACGTTCCCGTTCACTTCAAATTACATCAATGCAAATAAGGGCTGTTCTTAAGAGCAGAGATTTGTGGAAATTTGCTTTAGTTGACTATGATGATCTAGAAATGAAAAGACACTGGTATTTGATAAATAGATCCCATGGTGTATGGAATTTAATTCACCATAAGTTATCATTTGTCTCCCTGTAGCTGGTATAAAATCGGTGCACCATGTCTTGTGGCTGCCTGCCCGTTCATCCTCTGCAGTGTGATTGTGTGCCCCTGTGTGACAGGACGAGTCTGTCTCGTTCAGGGATGTGGTCATGCATGGCTGATATTAGGAATGGTGAAATCAAAGCCTCACTTGTTCCCCGGCTTGTGCTCTCGTGTAAATACTGAGTAGCCTAAAATTCCATTTTGCCCAACATTGCAAACTAAGAAACAAGCTTAATTTAAGATGGAAGAAACATCTCTAAATTGGCAGCCTGTTTAAGCTCAAGGATATTAATCAAAGCCTAAAGTATCTGAAGGGCAAATTGTCCAAAGGCTGTTAGATGTCTTTGAGAGTTTAGAACCATTTTTATAAATGGTGATAAAAGTGGTAAGAAGTGCTCTTTGCTGACACTTTGATGGGATGTGAAAAGACATATTGTTTTAGATATAATAGATGAGTGAGATTTTCTATATCTACAAAGGTAGATCAGTGACTGCTTCAATGACAGTGTAAAGCTAAAAGACTTTTTGTTACAGTTTTAAATTGTCAGTAATGCACTTGGCCTTCACTGCTTGTATTAGGCTGACATTGTGCTTGGATGTTGCTAATCCATTAAGAAATAAGTTTAATTTGCAAGTGAAATTTGTATGAAGTAAAGAACAGGGAGCAGATACTTCTGGCAGACAGTGTTTCCCAGTTGACATTGCTGTTTGATGGAATTATGTAAAGTTGGCACAGACTACACTTGGCATAGCTTTTCTCTGAAATCAGAAAACAACTAGCTACCATTTTTCTTGGGCTCTGAAATGACCATCCAGGCTTTCTATGTTTTGTGCTTTCAGTAGTATGAAATAAGCCAGAAGAAAAATCTCTATTAAATATTTTTGGACAAAGAATGCAATTGCCCACAAATCCATAATTTTCAATATTACAGGTCAAGGAGGAAGGTACATGCTCATCAAAGTCACAGACATAGATGACTGACTGTAATAAAGTCCCTCTAAACTATGATTGCAGAAGACTGGCAGTGTAAATGGAACATGTTTATTTAAAGTTGTGTAATTTAATCCACTGATCAAATTAAAGTAATAAGTGATTTGGAATACTAGCTGAGATCTATTGAACACTATTAATCTGAGCATCAATGTCAGATCAATCTCATTGCCGTTAGGTCATATAGTATAAATAACTGGTTTGGTTTGGTTTTCAGTATGCAGGGATTTGCAATTTCAGTCTAACACCTATGGAATGGCCTAATGCTTCCTCTGCTTCTTTTTTTTGGATGAACCTTAACTGGTGTTTGAGAGGCTGCAGTCTCAGGAGTGCCTGTTGCTGTTGCACTGAGATCACTGGTCACTTCGCCAAGCTCATGGGCAAGTTAGTTCCTGAATCATTTGTACTTCCTCCAAGGGTAGACCTGACACGCAGCCTCTGAAGGCTGGCTGCAGACTCAAAAGCCCTAACTAAGCTAGTTTTAAATGGATGAGATGGGTATTGGCACTCAGGTCCTCACAGTGCAGTGCAGCAGAGTGAAGCAGTGTGTGTTTGTTGATTTCTAAACTATTTATTCAGCTTTCCTTGTGGATTTTGCAGCCTTGCTCAGGTATGTCGGCACCATCTGCAGTCACAGAAAAACCAACAATGTAAATATATTCCTAACCTGAAATTCTGTCCTGCAGCCACTAATGCCAGGTAGGCAACAGGGTAATAATTCATGTACAAACAACAGGAGGTTTAACTTCCGTAACTTCAGTTGAATACTAACAATTTCATAGTTGTGAACAAGGGCTTCCAGGGCATATTACACTTTTTATGAGACATTGTATAAGTCACGCCAATCAGGAAAAGAAATTTGACTTATATAGAAACATTAAAATATTTTAGAGCAGCCCTATAGTCAAACATAGACAGTAATAAAGATTTAAAATGCCTTCACTGATGTGTTGAAGACCTTGCTGCCTCCAAAACCAGAGAATTCTTCATTTTAAAAATTACCAAAATTTTAAAGTTAAGCATACTGATAATAGAATTAATCTGAAAATTACTAAATTGAAATTATAGTCTTTTGACTGAGATATAATTTCATCTATTTTAAGTTTTTCTAACAGTAAATTAGCAAATATCTACTTTTACAACAATTGCTCCCTATTTGAAAGAGGAAACATGACATTCTCATATGTTCTTAAAAATAGAACCTGGGTTAAATACAAATTGCTTATACCAAGTCAACAAATGTTATCTGTCAAGTTCTTTTATTTTAAATCCTCTGTATTCACAATTTTTCCCCTGTCAATTGTATTATATAGGCCTGCTTAATATACCTATGACTGCCCTTAAAATCTAAAAGCCATAAAGTTCAACCAAAAATAAACCTGAGAATTGCAGAACTGTACAGCAGTTGAAATAAATAGACCTAGACTCTGTGATACCAATAAGCCTAATTGAACTTTTGGTTCATAAACAGGGGTACAAAAAAGGTCAAAAATACTGAATTCCGACAGTAGGTGACCTCTACTGAAATCACAGATCTTATGATGTTGGTACATTAGCAAGAACATTTTAACAGCATGTTAAAGGGAACATTGTTTCGCTATGGACAGCATAATTTTATTTATTAGCCTTTCATGCAGTTTTTAATCCACATGCTGTTCCAGATACTAACCCGATGACATGACACTACTTGAGCAAGATGATGCAATGCGAGTCAAATCTTCTGACAGAGCACAGAGAAGAGATGGGTAATGAGAGATGGTAAAACACTACTTAAAAGAAACCTATAAATTTCTGTTCTCAGGCATTTACATGAAACCTGTTGAATATGCAGGATGACAGTGCAGGCTGCAGTGCCCATGGTTTTTAGACGTATTTGCCATTTTTAGTACTGTAACCACTATCGCTGAAAAGATACCACAAAGCCTTCAAGAAATTGTTTCCTCAAAGAGGAGTAACCGAATCTGAAATTGTCCTAACTCACTTTTGCACTTTTATTAAGGCAATTTTTAGAAATGTTAGAACAAAATCACTGCCTCCCCATCTTCTAGAACCAAACTCTTCACTGTGGTCAGTCATTAGACCAATTTTGCAATTTCTGGAACAGGTTTCTCATGGTTCTGCATCTTTTACTTGCTTGGAGATAGAGTTATCTGCCATGTATTTTTTCTTGATCTCCAAATAGATATTATGGACATATTCAAACCTTCCAAACAAGCAGTGAGGCTGTCCAATGGAACCAGTATCTGACACAGGTTAAAATAAGAGCCCTTTTGCTCCTGGAGTAATTCCTCCCAATGTCTACTGCCGCAATTCTTATTCAGGCCAGTTAAACAGAACTTAGCCACCATCACTTCTAAGCCTGCCAAACTGCTTGTAAAAATCTGGGATAGGAGAGAGAACAAGGATGTGATGTTATCTCCCTTGCTGCTGGTGTTGTGGTAACTGAGTCGATGCACATAATGAAAGGAAGTAGCAGCTTGACAGTACTTGTAATCAGTGTGATAGACAGCCCACTACAATTGCTAGAAAAGTTCTAAAGCTGGGGAGACACAGCAACAGTATGGAACACTGACACCTTTAACATGCTTCTTTTCAGTGAATGAAAGGCATACACCAGACTGACCCCATTTTAAGCCCTCCCTGTAGCAAAATGTCTGGAAATGAGCCAAGTGTCCGTAAGGCTGGAACAACTATCCATCTACCCTCACCTCACCTGTGCAGAGTCATCCAGCAGGACAATTTTATTTGGCAGTGAGTCAGCAGGACAGTGACATCGAGGATAGAGCTGTATTTGTATGTCTTGGAGAGAAGTGCAAACCCAGGTCAAGCGTGACAGGATTTATTAGATTAATTGTACACTGTACATATTGATCAAGACCCATGAAATATGTCAGAGTGTGAGAAGCTGACCATCTCTACTTACACTTTATTTTCCTTTTTCTAGGAGCCACAAAATAGGTATTTTAAATGAGATACAAATCTTTTGGGAGGGATATTATCTTTTCATGCAATCTCATTCTCTATTAGATTGCATGGATACAGTAGATCAGGAAAAATTTTTGCAGTGCGAGATCACCCTGCTGCAAACAATACATGCACTAACAGTACCAATGGAGGTCTTGGAGCTGTAAGCATCTGATTAAATGCTCCTAGGATTCAAATGTGGAGGTGCTTAGTTGTGGCTATCATTCCCCCTTTCAACCATTATATCTACATGTATGTCTCTCTGCTTGGATGGCTGTGTACACCCACATAAATGTGTGCTTGTGTTAACATTCACCACACTCATTTATATAAGCTTTCGAGTCCCTTTTCAGATTTTACTGCACATCCATGCAGCCAGAATGGTGAATTCTTGCTCAAGGCTGCTGCTTCTAGTAGTTGACTTTCCCCACACTCGGGTCCTGTCACTTGTCACCAGAGAGAAGAGCTCAGTGCCTGCCCCTCTGCTTCCCCTCATGAGGAAGTGTATGGGTTGACCCTGGCTGGGCACCAAAGCCTCTCTGTCACTCCCCTCTGCAGATGGACAGGGGAGAGAAAATATAATGAAGGGTTCATGATTTGAGATAAGGATAGGGAGAGATCACTCACCAAATACTGTCGGGGGAAAAACAGGCTCAAATTAGAGATACTAATTGAATTTATTACTAATAAAATCAGAGCAGGATAATGAGAAGTAAAATAAGACCATAAAAACACCTTATCCCACCCCTCTCTTCTTCCCATCTCGACCTCCTCCTCCATCAGCACAGTGAGGCAGGGAATGGGAGTTATGGTCTGTTCATCACAAGCTGTTTCTGCTGCTCAGGGAGTGGAGTCCTTCCCCCACTCCAGTGTGAGGTCCCTCCCACAGGTGATAGACTCTCCAACATGAGTCCATCCCACAGGCAATAGTCCCCCCCAAACTGCTGCAGCATGGGTCACTTCCACAGGGTGCAGTCCTTCAAGGACAGGCTGCTCCAGCATAAGCTCCTCTCTCCACGGGCTTCCCAAGGGGTCACAGCCTCCTCTCAGGCACCCACCCAATACAGGAAGCTAATGCTATGAGGTCTCTTCTCAGTCTCCAAGTCCACTGTTGTGATTTCTTTCCTGTTGGTATCCTGCCACCAGCTGACCCTCAGAGCAAGATGGGATTGACGACTAAACGAAAAAGAAAAATCTTACCCAAATATTAATATCTGCAGCCTTGAGTGTACATGAAAATGGTGCCTCTCAAACACCACCCTCTGACTTCATCACTGCACTTTTCTAACCACCCAAAGATCTCACAGGATGACACTTACATGTGCTATGTCGTGCTGTGTACCAGCAGTGCACTCTTATATTTTTTAATGACAGCTAGGTTCTTAGTAATAGCACTAGACTGGAAATAAAGTGGGAAGCGCACACATTAGAGGTCTCAACCTGTAGTTATTTACACACCAAGCTTCAGGACAGTGTATAGCCCTGCTAATAATCAATGTGATGTCTCATGTTAATAAGTTCAGTGTGTATATAAATTGCTGCTCAGCTGAGGGTTGTATCTGATTTAGACTGAAAGTTAATTGGATGTGGATTTTATATGCCAGTATATTAGTGAAATGGAGTGCATATCTATGGGACTATCAGGTAGTGTAAGTGATCCGTGTGTGAAAAGAAGGTGTGGATAAGTTTTGTACACATCAGGGTGTGGTTTTAATTTTATAAGTGTCTGAGTAGAATTTTGCATATCTCGTCACCTCGCCCCTGCTTTTATCTTTCTTCTCTTGTTTTTTTTGTTCTTCCCCATCCTTTAATTTTCCTGCTGCTTTTATCTGCTTTGCTTCCTTCCTTCTATCCTGCTAGACATCTTTTCTGCTTTCATCTATCAGGTCCTCTTCTCTCTCATTCTGCTGTCCCCAAACACATATCTCCAAGCTAACTCTCTTCTTTATAATCCACAGTACTAATCTCACAGCTTTACTTAGTTTGGCCTTTAATCCTATGTTTTGACGTGCTACAATAGAGCTGTAGGTTCTTTGAGACAAAGAAAACATGTTACAAGTTAGTGCAGTACTGCTCACAATTCACTACAAATACTTTGGAAAAACTGCAGCAAAGTGCAAATTGATTGTGCACTTTTTTTTTTGGTGTTTTGATCTTGTACTTGTCTGTTCTGTTTCTTAAGATCATGTACCTCGAACGCATATAATTATTTTTAAAACTGACTGTTACTCAAGAAACTGCTCAGATGTTAGTGGATGAGGAAGACAGGTCATTTTGTTTTCTGACAAAAATACTGTGTTTCTGTTAAAAATAATTATGAGCTTGCTTCTTCATGAAATCATCTCTAATGGCACTTCTCACAGAGGAAAAAATGGGTGTGCCTATCACAAGCAGAGTCTATAAGTCTCACTTGTGGGAAGTAATCAAAGACAGTTTACCCAGGCTTCTATGGTTAGAGTGCTTCGTAAAGCAGAAGTGACACAGAACAGATGTTTGGAAAACTATAATCTTTTCTTTGTGTTGATTTGTCAACCTCTATGATACAATCATCTTAAAAATGTTATAATAAGTGAACATCCAGACTTACTTTTGACTCTGTAAATCCTTTTTAATATGCTCAGGTACTTGACAAAGAAATCAGCTGGCATAATTTAGCAAAATTTCAGATAGGTTATGCCTATCAAGTTTAATGTTAGTCAGAAATTACTGCAACTAATCTTCTGACTACTTCTGAAAACTACAATCAAAACTACATGTATGCTTTACAGTGTTAACTTAGATGCTTTATATCCATTTCAGTTTAGAAATAGAGGAGAAATAGTTACAGAAGTCCTCCAGTAGTCTAAGTACTTGCTTATATGGAAGAACATGCAAAATGCTTTATACATGAAGATATTACAAGTTATGATCAATAATAACTCTCTTCTTCAAGAAAATAAATTAAGATAAAATCTGGACATTTACTGTAGACCTATTTGAAAGACTTCAGTTGAATTTTGAAGATAGTTTTTTCAAAAAACCAATATTACCTGCCTGAAAGTTAATATTTCCATGTTTTACTCAGACCATGAAAGTATTTTCAGATCTCTGCAGCTGAAATCTGACTTCTCTCACCTCCCCCTCCCTTCACAACTGGGACTTTAATATTTCAGCAGAATCAAATTCTTGGAAAAAAAAATTCTGACAAAAATGTCTTTCATATTTTTTTAAACTTCTTAGAAAATTATTATTTCTACTTGGCTGTGGTGAACAGAAATAACAAAAAGAAGAATGTCAGGAAAGAATTTTATTACACAGGCAGGTGACAATAGCTTTGGATATAATTGCTGTCAGCTCGATCTGATCTTGAATTTTTTTTCCTGAACTGACATACCTCTGTCATCAGACTCAGGTGGAAAATGAAACTTCCTTATCTTCTGTGCCAATGTGAAAATAAAGCTATATTCGCCTACTTTCTAATATATGATCTCTTTGACAGATGATATGTCCTTTTCTGGGACAGACTGCAGTGGCACTAAGCCTGTACAAGCTTTTAGGCTACAGCAGCAGCCACAGGCTGGGTTTGAATATTCTGCCCAGCCTCTCTTGCTCACACAGTAGGAAATTGCACCGTAGTTCAGCTACCTCTCAACCCCCAGGTTTGAATGTGGAATTCATATCTGCTTTCTCACTTCTAGCCTCAAGTAGGAAGTCTCCAGAGACCACAGAAATCCTTAAAATGGCTGAAGAGTCCTCACCATTGGAGGAAAGCCCTAGGCACTTAGTGTGTTTGAGGAAGGCATGCAAATGCAAAACAAACCAAGCACGAGGAAAAAACGTTTCAACTTGCCATGTGTTCTGATGTAGGCTGCCACAAAACTTTGGGCAGGGTCTAATACTTTAATGAGAACTCACCTTGCGTTTGTGCTATTTATACAATATTATTATATTCATTTAAGACAATTTAATGCAAATACTGCTGTTTTCTTAGAATACGTAGGATGAATGTGAAATTACCTCTATTTCAGAGAAAGAAAAACAATTGTGAAGAATCTGCATGACACAAACAGATTTATGTGCCACCAGCCATCAGCTGCTGCTGAAAGAACAGACTTCTGCTGAAAATGAGAAGTGGTCCATTTGTTCTGGCTGCTGTTGACCATTCATCTGAGGTTGTCTGATTCTGAGTCTGTCTGATTCATATGCCTCTATCCTGCCCTTCCAAACAGCCATTTGTAGCGGACTGAGATTTATTAGGGAAGATTACACTTGTCACTTGTACAGTGTCCTTAAGGATAAGAAGTCATCTAAAGATAGTGGAACATAAAGACAGTCAAAGTTATTACTTTCAATCCCTTTGCCACTTTTTACCTGATTCTTGAAGCCCCATATGGGTCTGGTTCAAACAGGGATTGGAAATACCTGTGCAGCTGAGTTTCCTAGACATTTAGCAACAGCAGTAACCATTTTCTAAATTTTGTTTTTTATGATAAATGTCTGGTTTTCGTGTAGTGATATGAGCTACCAATTCTTAGCAGCCACTGTAGCTTTCAGCAAGAAACACCTTCTCCGTATCAGCAAATGGGTCTTCAGAGGCTCAGGTTGGTAAGTTCTGTTCTTACTTGCAGTCTCAGAATGAGCAATAGGTTTTGTTGATGCCTAAAATTAGTTTGAAGTAGCCCAAATTAGTGTCAAAGAATATGCAAATAGAAATAAATTACCAGGTCATCTTGTCACCTTCCAGCAGTGTAGGACTGCTCCTCACAAGTAGTTTTATCAGTAAAACTATAATGGCTGATTTTAAACATGCCAAGAAACATAATTTTCCTTCTCCTCCATAATCTTCTTCCATATATACTTTTGGCTGGATTCTTCCGGCAAAACGTCTGAATTTCCTTTTCCACCATTTTTTCCCCATTTTTCTGATAGAGGCCGAATATGCTTCTCCATTTTACTTTTGCAGTTCATCTGCGGATAGTGAGGCTGATGCACCTGGCCTACATCTCCCAAGTGGCTCGTGCAGATTGAAACTGGAGCACTTTGTGAAGGAGGCCAGAGAGACATTTTCACACAGTAACTGTGTGAGGACACAGCTGCTTGGTTGAGGTGCAGCATCGATTTGCCCTCAGTGCTGTCAGCGCATCAGCAGGGAAACAGGAAGCAAGAGTTTAGGAGACATGGTCTCTTGGGAGATCTAACACCACACTGATAATGTGTTATTTGTTTATAACTTCTGAGTGTTTGCAGCCCCTTATGCTCTTTACTCTTCTTTATAACTTCTCAGTAAAAAGAAATCCCTTGCCATTTCTTTGAACCGTTTCTTGCTAAGGAATCTCTTTTTTTCAAAGGGGTGTGAACTTCAGCGAGTAAAACATTACAGTTGTAATCTCCATTGCAAACACAATTACTATACTTCACTGCTGCAGGCACCATTCTCTGACACCTCCAGGCTCCAGGAAGCTCAGCTGATCCTAACAGGACTGTTCAGATGACCAGTGCCCATCCGTATGTGCAGACTTCAGCTGCTTTACATTTACAAATTTTACACATCGTCTGCAGCATAGCCGATGTTTATACAGAGTGAAATGCTGGCAGTGCTGCAAGGGCCTGTAAGTTCCCATGCAAGTATGGTTCATTCTCATGTGTTTCTGCTTCTCTTGGATAAAAAACATCACTTTTTTTAAAAATCTAAGGAGCTACAGGTATACTGCTGCTTTGCACAAAATCACAACAGGTATCTAAATAACAAAGGGGAAATTATTTTTTCTTCCTTTTCATCTCTGTTTCATCATTCACCTTTGTTTTATCTCTCCAGACTCATTTCCCAAGGGGATTTCCCATTCTATCAATGTGTTTGGTGAAGGTTGTGTGACATGTATGACAACAGGAAAGAGAATTTCCTTTGATGCACACCTCATGGCTTTGATGAAGACCTCCAGTATAGCATATGGCTATCATTAATACTTAATAAAAACCCACCTTGACACTGAACTCCCCAAAAAATTGTATGAACAGACACAAATAGCTTATACCCTAATACATCCAAGGCCAAAATCTGGTTCAAGTCATTCAAAAACGTAAGACTGTGAGACTTCGTGTATGCTGATCAAACTAATGGCTTACAATGGTTTGCAATGACTTCTGAGCATCCCTCTGCAAAGTCTTACATCCATGGGTGCATGGCTAACCCTTCCAAGATTACTTCAGTGAACATAAACCAAAAGCTGTAAGGTATCAATCCTCCCTTTAACCCTTATCGAGAATGGAAATCTCTCTAAGACCAGTGAAATTGAAACTTTCCTGCTGTTCTTACAAGGTTTTGGTATCTAGAAATTTTACCCTGTTCCCTACCATATAGAGCTTGTGTCCCACAGGTTGAAATTACTCTGTTCACCTCTGTTCTGATACATGGCAAGTTGAATTGGGTGTTCAAAAAAGCGTGTGTAGAGACGTGGCCACACAGCTTAGGCATGGATTTGGCCACTTAATACTACTAGATTTTGGTAGTTTGGATTATAGATACCTAAAAAAACCTATCCCTTATTAATTAATGAAGACTTGTTTAGGATCTGTTTTATTTTTAATTGTAGAATATTTGGTTACCAGTAGGAAAATGTTAAGCTGCACAGTTGCAGGTGGTTTTATTGCCAAATGCAAAGTTTGATGTGTTCAATTATACTACAAGGACACCTGACACGTTCCAAAATTCCAGGCAATGCAGGCAGGAAGGCAGGCAAACAGAGTGCTAGATTGTCACACTACAGAGAAACACAGAAGGGTTTTGATTATCATAGATGTTTTTCTATCAGCACCCAATCACTCGGTGGATAAGCACAGTGTTCTAAGTTTGAAAGAGACACAGACAAAGGGGATGACAAGGAATAGAAACAATACTAAGAACAGCATCTTCAAGCAAGCATATATATTTTGACAACCAGGGCCAATAAAGGTGTCAGATGTAACAGGCCTTTCTTGGTGTAAAACATAAAAATATGTTCAAGTGTCACACAGTTTTATTTAAAGGCCCTTTGCTATTTTTCTTCTCTTTGACTGCTCAGAAGAAATATCTACATCCAAGCGTCCTGTGCTTGTCAGTGAGCGGGGTGGAATGCAGATAAAAATCCATGGTGTTTTAGCTTTCAGATTCAGCATTTGCCATTCTGGATCCCGGAACATGAGCTGTATCTGTCTTCAGAGGTGTATGCTCTGGTGCTCTGCCAGTCATATCAGGGGCAGTGTAGGGGCTTGTTATCATGAGGCTTCTCTATGAACTGTACTGCTGGCTCATTATATGCATCTTCTGGGATATGGAGACTGTGGACCAGTGCTTCCTCAACAGCTTCAGACAGCCCCAGCGTAAGGTGACAGTGGTGCTATATTTGCCTTTAGGTACTGCAGAGAATGTGCAACGTCCTTGCTTTGGGATTCAGGGCACCCTCTTAATCATTCACATTTAGATGAATTTGTCATTATGCCATCTTACACACAAGGAAAGGAGTTAAATTTAGTCATGTTTCAAGCTGCTGTCTTCTTGCAATTGGAAAACAAGCAAACATACTAATTTACAAATTTATCTCCAGGCTTTGAATTGACACTGGAATTTTTGGGAAGGGGACAGAAAAACAGGAATTAATCTGTGTGCAAATGTCAGGTTGATTCTGAGATTAATCACTTGAAATAATAACAATTTCAAGACTCATTCTTTTCATTTTTAGATTCCTTAAGTTTACAATCCCCTATAACAAGTTGAAGCATTTTGGAAGCAGGTTACTTTTAACTCTGTGCTTAGCCAAAATTATGTATTCACCACTGATTTTTTTTACTTATCTGACTGAACAGCAGCAAAAGCAGATAGATGTAAGCATTGGAGTCAGATCAGAAGAGATAAAGGTTTAAGAAGTAAAGTGTGCAATGGCCTGATACAAGAAATGCATAGGAGCTACTAGTAAAAAGACAGAAGCCCTAGCTTAGAAGCAGCCTTGTGTGTCAGTCACTGCTATTGTGAATTAATCCCTCTTTATACCAGTGTTAATAGCTTTCGGGAACACCCACAAAAATAAAAAAAGAAAGACAATGAAGGGTAATTGCATGAAGATGTTGAGTTTCTCACTTAAGGTATTGTGTCTCAGTTTACGTAGAAACGTGTTCAGAATCCACAGTTTCTGGTCAGTCATTTCCAGAATTGCATAGGGTTACACAGGGCTACCCTGGTTGAAAGTCATGCTGTTACCCTGAGCAGATGCGTGAGGAGATACATTCCAAATTCCAGATTTAGTAGTGAGCCACTCTATTCGGCATGGCTTGTATACAGCAAAGGGTTTCACGTGTCACAAAAGAACCTGGAAGCACAGAGTTTGTGGATCGTCTGTGTCAGAATCTCCAGCTAGCAGATTTGAACCAGGAGAGTTCACCTTTGCTTATTCATGGCATCACAGGCTGTATCTCTGAAGAGGACTGCAACAGTGGGTTTTTGGAACTAGAAGCCTGAGCAAGATGAAATTAATATTGACAGAAATGCACAAATTCGAGGCCTTTTCTGCCAGCTACAGAAATTCGAAGGGATTTTCTCTGAAAATGGATCTCAGAGTCAGAAGCAGCTTTGGACTGAATGAAAATGAAACACATTTCTGCCAAAAAAAATTTCATGTTACCCTTGAATTGTCAGTTCATACTATCCATAAGGTTCTTGCCATCCCTTTGTACGTGTTAAACATGTTGCTCAATTGAAACAAATGGCAACAACAAAATTATTAGAAATGGTGTGTCCTCAAAAACAATGCCAACACAGTTGAGCATTTATAGAAATAGATATTACCAATACTGCACCCACAATTATGTGATGCAATCCCTGGTATATTTTGTAACTGGATGTTACTGAACTCTGCCAACACAGTCACTAAGCTCGTGTTTTTACTGTGGTTTCAACAGAGTGTTGTTTTTCTACAGCAGAAACCCAACAGGTGCACCAAGTGACATGAGAAGGGTAGCCCTAAAATATTACTAATGCATTTATTTCAATTATTGTTTATTAGGAACATTAGATCAATCTTAATTTTGTATTTTTCTAATACTAACAATTGGAAAACATTATTTTTCTTGAACAATATTTACAGATACTAATTCATATTTTAAAGTTTATCTTTTCGCTCCTGTCTGTCCAAAAGTGTGAAAAAACATTCAAGAATACTGTACAAACCAGGGATGCTGCATGCTATGGGTGACTTATTCTAGAGTTATTGCCAGTACAAAATGTTAACACAAGGTATAACTAGTCAAGTCAGTGTCAGAGGATCGCAGGAGAATTCAGGTGTGAGGGAAACTCAGGGGGTCTCTAGTCAGGCTTCCTGCTCGCACCAGGATCAGATGTGGTCAGAACAGGTTGCTCGGGCCTTTACCCAGATGAGTCTGAAAACTTCAGAGGCAAGAGACTGCATAAACCTTTTCTGGGCAACTTGCTCTCCTGCTGGGCTCTCCTTATTGTGACAAAATTTCTCCTTCTATCCACTCCAAACTTCTCATTTCAGCTTTCAGTTTGCTCTTAACCTCCTGTGATGCGCCCCTGGGAAACTCCTGACTCTACCTCCCAAATAACTTCTCTGTAGGTCTCCCCTGGAGCTCTGTCTTCTGTCTGAACAAGCCCATCTCCCTCAGCCTCACCTCAAAGGCAAGCACTCCAGCGCTGATGGTCTTGGCGCGCTTTCCAAAATCACTGCAGCTGATCAGTGCTTGGTGTTTTAGAGGGGGGCACAATGCTGGATGCATGTTTTAGATGTAGTCTAATGAGTGCTAAATGGAGGGAAATAAACCTGTCCCTGATCTTCTGGCCATGCTCTGTTAACACAGCCCCAGGTGCTGTTGGTCATTCCAGCTGCCAGGACTCACTTCTGGCACTGGCTCATCTCAGTGTCCACCAGAACCGCCAGGATGTCCTCAGAAGAGCTGCCCCTCAGGCAGCCAGACCCCAGCCTGGATCACTGTCAGAGGTTCTTTGCCTTTGTCTGCCCTTGCTGAATTTCACAATTTGTTCTCAAGGTGTGAGTTAAAGGAGTCACCATGTTTGGTACCATTCCAAGCCATACACACGACCGGGAATCAGACAAACTCACATGAACCAGGAGAACAGCAACCATTCCCCTTTCTGCTTTTTACCCTTGGGCAAAACATATCACCTCTCTGTTTTAATGTTGTCATCTAAAAAGGCATTTGGCATTTATTGGTATATTTATTTCCCTTTGCAGAGCACTCGTGGCCAGCTTTATCAGCAATATTTGATTTCTTTCTCCTGGAACAAAGAGGATGAAGACAGACAGGGATTGAACCCAGGTTTTCACCTACAGGGTCATTTAGGAACAGCTGTTCAACAAATAGGTAAACTCAGTATATAATTACAAATATATGTGCCTGGCAGTGAACCAAGGGTAAAAGTAATTTTGCTTTAAAGCTCTTTCTGAAAAATATCTAAATTTGAAAAAAAGCACAAGCTTAATTTTCATCAGAAGCATCCCAGCAGAATTCTGAGGGTAGTGCTTACAGGCTAACTCCAAAGTTGCTAAAATAGAATTCTGTGTGATTCATAATTAATCTTGTCTTTGCCATTTTTATGTTTAATATTTTATCTTTTAGCTCGTTTGTCCAGCCTCTGCTATAGATGGTCAGTCATCTGCTGATACTCTTCCCTTGACAGAGTGCTAAATAGGCACTTTATGATGTTGCAAAGTTTGTCTTGGGATTTATTAATTGTGAGAGTAACACCCCAAAGGCAATGTTTCCTGATAAGCTGGACATTGCAGAAAAAAGGAAATCTGCTCCTTGGGTTGTTCCCAAGTAAAGTTTGCACATAATTTTTTCAACTACTGTGGGACATCTGCACTCTGCAAAAAAAAAAAAAAAAAATCCAGGCCAAACTTTCAAATTGTGTTTCTGTCTGTGATTCATGCTGCACACCCTATGCGGCAGGGTGTGACTCTGCGTGTTGGGGACATGTTTGTGCAGATCCTCGCTGGATACCTGTAAAACACAATGGTTATTTCTGACAGAGAAACAAACTTGCTCAGTAAGTAGAAAATGCTCCTCAGCTATCAACTTTCACACTACATTTTTTGTTTTAGAAGTTCCAGTGCTGGCAGCCACTTGCAGACAGTACTTTGGAGATGTCCATGGAAGGCCCAGTGTTCATTTTATGAGAAACACACCAGAAATTATTGATTCCTTTCACCAGTTCATCTGTCAGGCTGTTAGCAGGAAAAGTGGCTACCCTGTAGAAATGGTTCGAAAGGCAGTAACTGAAGTGACGCTGCTCTCCCATGGGATCTCTTGGCTGTCTGTTATTCCTCCCACCACACAGATCATGGCACAGGCAGCTCTAATACAATCTTTTGTCTGTAGACTTAGGAGACTCAGTGTGTCTTCTTTATGTGATGTCTGCTTTTGACAGTGAGATCTCATACCAAGACCACAGTACCTCATGAAAGCTGCATCAGCTCTAGTGTCAGAGTAAAATGGCATAATGAGGCCTAGATACCCTCCCAGGTTTTCCCTGTGGATAATAAAAGACATCTAGATGCAAGCAGTTCCAACTCTTTCTTATTCTTATTCTTTCATAGATATAAATATATAAAGAAAGAAGGACTTGGAATCCTTCCACAAAATCCCTCTGGAGGGGTTGCATACAGCAGGTGGTTTGCAAATGCTATTACCATGAAAATTCTGATTTGAAAGAAAAAGAGCACACAAACTCAGTGAAAACATACAGCGGACATTAACCCTGGAAAAAAAGAGCTCTTGAAGGAAATATTTCTTGGCTGCATTTTTCTCTCCCACACCAAGATGTGCTGTACTGACATTTTATAAATGCTGTAGGTGTGGTCAGCAGTAAATCATGACTCTTCTGGGGAGTTCACTCCCCAGCACCTTCAGCTGTATTATGCCTTGAGGGCGGCTGTCTCACGGCGTACTCATGCGCAACTCACTACTTAGGCAAAGAATCTTCACCTTCGTGTTACAACATGGGAAAAATATTTCTGTAACATTGGTACTTTTCCAATTGCATTTTCTCATACCTGAAGATCATCCTCATGCTTAAGGGCTCTTGAAAAGAAATGTCTTGGCTGTGTACACAGCTAGAGCCTTTAGGGTTCTGGCTTTTCCCAGGAAAATGATGTTTACCTTTCTGACAGAGTGCCAAGCATTAAAAACTCCTTCCTGCAGTATCACAGTAAAAGAAGGCGAGTTTAAAGGGAAAAATAAAATTAAAGCCAACAAGACACCTCCCCTTTATCCATTATCACAGTTTGCGAGCTTGGAAGAAGATAAAGCAGCAAATTGCCAAAATAAAAGCTGACAACTTATGCAATTTGGTGTTTCAGTTGACAGAAGGAAGTATTTGGGTATCTAATCTCAGTGGTATCTGTGTGATACTATAGTGCTATAGCTTTTAGGTCTGACCCTGCAACACATCTAGTCATTATTGAAATGCAATTGTATGACTAACACAGCTGAGTTAGTTTCATTCTTTTTAATGTACCTTGCTTTGTTAGAGATTTGTGTGCTCCTCTGATTGCCTTTTGTCCTTTGACTAGACTAATATATTCTGCATCATGTAGCTTTGGGCTCTGTTTTAGGAAAATGGATTTGAAAATTGGCTGTTTCACATTGACACACACAGAAAGTCTCATGAATTCATCCGGTATGAAAAATGTAATAGACCACGATGGCTATTCACCAAGAAACTGTGAGGAATAAAACTACATTAAATACTTGTGTTGAAGATACAGCTCTACCTCTGGTCATTTTGACTATTAACCAACATTTTTTTAAAAGCTGATTAACCCCATATATATTAACCCCATCATAATATTTTCTACATTTAAAATCAAACCCACAAACCAAATGGAGCAGTACAGTTACATAGTCTGGTGATATACTGTCATATAATCTTGTTGTTGTTCTTGTCATCATACTATGCATATTGAACTCTTTTAACCACTACTGACAATTCTTTTTTTCAACAGTAAAATGAGAATGAGGCACTTTTACAAACAAAACAATGTGACAGTTGAAGTTCCATGAAAAATTTCTTGTTTATAGTGTTTAAATCAAACAAAATATGTTCCTTCATCCACTGAGTAAAGACTTAAAGATTTTGTTGTCATCAAGTCAATAAAATCGAATTCAGGAGTTAATTTCTACTATTTCAGATTTTTTGAAGAGACACAATAAAATAATTATCAAATTATTATGGAAATATGGTGTAGTATTTTAATGTACAAGTACCAGTAACAGAATAGGATATTTATAATTCCTATAATTTTTGGTTACTGTCAGTCTGTTTGCATCAACCCCAAGTACATGGCTGTTTTTTCTTATTCTCCTTCTGATCCTTTCTCTTGTAAGAAACAAACAGAAAAGGAGCGAGAACTGCTTGCTTGTACAAAGTCTCATGTTTGTTCCAGATCTAGGCTGAGGGTTTGGAAGTTTTGCAGGCTTCTGTAGAAGTCTCCTGCATTAGTTAGAGGTTCATGTTTGCTCTTTGCTCATTTTTTTTTTGTCTTATACACCATGAAAGCCCCAAGAGCTTCATCAGCAGGCTAGTAAATCCTATAACCAAGCTCAAGTGTAATCCTGCAGTTCTGTGACAAAAAACCAAACTGACCAAGCAACCAACAACAACAAAACAAACAAAACCAGCAACAACAACAGCAAAAAAAAAAAAAAAGAGAAAAAAAAAAAAAAAGAGAAAAAAAAAAAAAAAGAGAAAAAAAAAAAAAAACAGAGAGAAAAAAGAATACAAAAAACCCCCCTCCTAGGAAATCGTGAAAAGCTAACCTCTCAGTAATATTTTCTCACTTCAAGTTTCTCTTTTCAGTGACGTAGGGGGAAAAGGCTGAGAGACGGGCCACCTCCAAGGATTTGCCTTTTTGTGATGAGAAAAACAAAATACTTCAAAGTTAAGTAAGGAATATAAAATTTGAAAGTGCTCAGGACTTTTCAAAATGTTACTTAAAAGGACTGGGATACTGACTTTGCAATATCTCTTATATGCAGTCCTTTGCATCTGTCTGAATTTGAAAAAAAAATGTTCTTGTGATGAGGCTATGAGGAAAAAAGTCAGTTTAATTATTTCCTCTCAGAGTTATGCTTTTGCAGGTGAGGAAATACCTTTTTAAATTTATTCAGTACCTAGCTGTGTAGTATAATATTAATGGATAATTTTTAGTACTGTTATGATAGAAATAGGAAATCCAAGAAAACCAGGATTTCACTCTGTAGGTTTGGGGGCTTTTAAAATTAATTTAAGCTTTTGTGCCAGCAAAAGAGGAATCAATGTTTTGCATTTAATGTTGCAAATGATATTGACATTTTAGTTTTCACAAGAATGAGATTTCATTTTAGATTAGAACATTCAGCCAGACTTGTAGCACCCTGAATGTTCAACAAAGTTTAATACTCTGTAATTATCTTCAAGTTACATATGGATTAGTCATAATGTGGTAGACACGAGGTAAATCACAATGACTCTTACTGGGACCCGATAACTTCAGATCTCATGCACTGTTCATAATGAAACCAAGTATGGACCTCTTTTAGGCTTCTAAAAGATGTCTAAGGCAAGCACCATAAAATCTTTTTTATACTGCCAACAGAATGAAGGTTTGTAAAGTTAATGTCTTCCGGGAAATGTGTGTCAAGGCATCTGTGGAATTGTTCCAGGAGTAGCTCAGCTGTCTGGCTGGTGCAGACCCAGCACAGTTTGACATAGAGGGCAGAGGGAGAAATGAGATGGCATTGCTCTGCTCACCCAGCAGTAGTTCACTTGTTATGTGGAGCTTCCCATTGTATAGGTGTGGGAGGTTATGTTATCCTGTACCCCTCTCCTTACTTTCATCGCCAACCTCGTGTCAGCTTCAGCTTCAATCTCCATCAGCAATTAATGATTGAAATCATTGCTTCCCAATAAAGTCTTCAGGAGCATTCCTCTCTACTCCAGGTGGGTGTACTGGGTTCTAAACTGAACCTTTTGTGCCACCAGTGGAAAAATGTAATAAATTGCCAATAGGAGAATGAAATATTTCAGCAATGGCAGGACTGCTTTGTTTTGATTTGGGTTTGGTTTGCTTTTGGCTTCTTCTTTTTTTTTTTTTTCTGAAGAAATCTAGGCAAACAACAAAATGTAGCTTATATTTCCTGCATTGCTGTTTCAGCACTTACTGCTTGGAGCCAAAACCTAAATTGTAACACAGAAAAATAAACTATTCTTGCATTGTAATGCTTCCTGTATTAAAAAGACTTTTCCATTGCTCCCTCAACCTTTAATAAGGGGAAAAAACTCATCTCTCGGTGTTAGCTTTTCACTAGAAACATCAGTCTCACAGGGTTTCAGGCAGAGACAATTCATGAGAGATACCATGTTGCAGCTATCATCCCTCAAAGAGATGGGTGTGAGTGTCAACAAAGGTGAAATAATACTGATTCTTATACTACAGTTATGGTATCCCAAATTTAAAAAGAAAAAGAAAAATTGTAAAAAGAACAAAGATATTATTTATGTTTTTGGCCATTTTTTATTATTCATTGTGAAGTCATAAACAGCAGGATTTAAAAAAATGTTATTGTTTTGCAGATAATCCCCCCAAATAGCCTTGGTTATTAGACATAGGGTCAGTTACATTCCAGAGAAATACAAATTTACCCTTATTTTTCATAGAAATTGAAGGAAAAAAAAATCATAAAAGGATGTCTGTTTACATATCTAAAATACCTTCAAAAACCAAGTTATATACATCCTGAAGGAGTTATACTAGAGACTGATAAGAGAAAGATACTGTTGGAGGTAGGTAGTAATTTCATTATTCAAAAGAGAGACGGGCAACTTCGTATTCCTCATATCCCGGTGGAGTTGTAACAGGGGGATCTCCATGGGAGAGTGTCTTTTCTGGAAAACACCAAATAAAAACAAATGCAATGAGCTGAACATCTATATTGTTCTTTACCTAAAGTCATACTCACTGAAAAAGGTGAATTATCTCAGTGATTTCCGCTGTCACAGGTTATAATCAGCCTGTAGGACCATCTGGGAAAGTGATGTTTTCCCACCTGGCCACAGTGTGTCTGGTTCAGGCACAGGTCTATGGGAAGCAAAATGACTTTAAATTTCCCTCCTTTCAGGCACTGCCAGGCAGAGGGTCACTTTGTAGTCACACTAACCAGCTGTGGGCACATGGCTGCAAAGCCCTCCTGCGACTTCCTTCCTTGGGGACAGACCCAGCAGGTCTGCCTGGCCAGGTGTCTTTCTCAGTGTACTCTGATTAACATTCTGTGGTGTGCTGTGGTCTGAAGGGCCTCTTCGCAAAATGTAGAAATATATGTGTTTCTTTTCTTCAGAAATCCTACTTCATCTGGCTTGTGTCAGTCAAATTTTTGCTGAAGCAAATCATGGCATTAACTACCACGGAAATGGACTTTATAATTTACTCCAATGAAATCCGAAAGCTTTTCAGAAGCTACAGCTTCTTACTGCTGTTCAGTGACCCAGCAGCTAGCATGGATGGAAGAAAATAGGCTGTATCTTAATTTGCTCTAAAGTGGCTACTTATACAACACTGGATTCAGCGTGATACCCTAAAATGCCTGTTTGCCTGTATAGTCTGTCTGTCCAGCTTCTCCAGCTTGCTCCTCTACACTGCTTTCCTCCTGCAGTTGTTGCATTGGATGCTGACACTGGAAGTCACGAATGCTTCAACTCCGATGGAGTGGAGGCAGAGCATCCCTGTGGAGCATTCTGCTGCTAGAGATAAGTTTGTCCTCAAACCTAAAGGAGCATTCAAAACCAGACCACTTTCTGTAGGTGCCTTGCTGGTGACAGAGTTGTTCCTGGGAGCCTGCTGGGAGATACACTGTGCTGTGGATTATTTCCTCTTGAGATGAAAGCAAGTAAGTTCCTCTATAATGAAGGATTTAATGTTTGTACTTCACTGGTGTTGCCTAGATACTGTAATGACTGATGTCTTTAAAACACAAGTAATCTTGCAAACAATAGAACATTATTAAGGGTGCAGAGTCAAGTACTCAAAAGATAGGAAATGCCAGAACTAAGATTTCCCAGGAAACTTTAATTCAGCCATCTTTTCTGAATGTACTGTGACACTTTAGTTACATAGGTCACCCACTTGTTTAAGCATGAAGAGAGACAGAGCTCCAACAGTGAGCAGTTGTATATTGTATTCATTTCTCACTGTTCGCTGTATACCCCATGGCCTTATTTGCCTCACATTATTCAAACACTGCTGTAAGGCAGAATTATTCATTTCCTCTAGGGTGTCAGAGTGTTTCACAAACATTAATTAATTCAGTCCCACAAAACTCAAATGAACTCATTTTTTTGTAAGAAAACCAATACAGAAGTTGTTTAAGGTTAAAGGTTTCTATCAGGTTGAGGTGTCAGTCAAGGTGATCTAAACCAGGAGCTTTCAGACTACTTTGAACTACATCTTCAGGAACAGTATCTGTTGACTTTAACTGCAACTTTTATTTATATGTAATAAAAGGGTTTTTTTCTAAATAGAGTTGGCACATATGCATAAATATAATGTAGCTAACTCTTGACATTATAATAATGTATTTCTGGTCTATTGTGCTCTGAGAGATATTTTGAGTCTGTATTTTCTAATTCAGTGCTCATTGAGTCAGTGCTCATGGGCATTTGTCATTGGGGACTGCATACTGGCATCATTGATACCAGAGATGCCTTCAAAATGCCTTGAAGACTGTCTATAGTACAACATTCTAAAGGAGTGGATTTAGCATAGGGATCTCTCATAAAGATACTACCCTTGGAAGCTTCACTGTGACATTATTCATTATCTAAATCAATTGTGTGTAACTTTTCCTGAACCTCCATTTAAATTAAATGCTTATTAAATACATGTGCAGCAATTGAATTTGTTTATGCTCTCAATATTTTAAGAAAATATCACTGTCTACAGTGATAGAGCATAAGGTGCTTTATTGTGTGAATTCACCTATTCTGCATATGAAGTTCTGCTCTAAATTTTAGTATGAGAGGAGTTTCCTGGCATTTATAAACCTTATTCTAAAATGTATTTCCCTGTTTTTATATTACAAGATATTTGGTCTCTGCTTTATCCATAGTATATTCCAGCATATCTGTGCCTGTATAAGGAAATTTTAAGAAAACAAAAGAGGAGCGTGCAAATAGGCCTTTACACAACTGCACAGTTCCCAGTGTACTACCATGAAAATATATTTGCCTTTCAAAGACGTGGCGAAATGGCTCAGATGTTTGCTGAGCAATACAACCGTCTAACCATAGTTGTGTCAGATTTGCTGTTAAAAAACAAAAAGGTTTTGCAACAAAGAGCTCTGAAGTGCTCATGCTAATAACAAAGTTTTATATTTGGTTTAGAGACTAAACTGAGAGCTTGAGAAAGGACCCTAACAAGACTTTATTATATGTTGAAACCATTGCAGCCTCTTTTTGTGATGAACGACCTGTTGAAATAACTCTGTGGAAATATCTCCAGGATGAAGTTGCTTCTTCAGCAAGAAAAGAAGATGTAACTACAACCCTCAGAGTCACATGAAAACATAAAAGTGAAGGTTATTTCTCTCTGGTTTGCATATTGGCAATGTTAATTGAAAAAATTATTAAGTGCCCTGTAGGGACCTAATTTGAATTCCTTTTTGGTTTTAATGGAAATTGTAGGAAGCACTTAGTTCATAAATCTATCAATGATGCATAAATGAGTATAGAGCTTTATTTGTTGCATATCAGTATAAACTTTGTGTTGTTCTTTTTTGTTCAATTGAGAACACACGAATTTGGATACACACATTGAGATATGCGTGGCTAGATTCAAAACTCTCTGATACCATCATCTTTTTGGCTGTGACAAATTTCTGAAACATTATTCTAATAATTTTTAACTTTATCCATTACTAAAACCTCTTTTTCATAACTTCTGTATTTAGTTTTGTTCATTTCAGATGTACTGTCAGAGTTCATTTCCTGCAGTTTTTTTTGGCAATCCATGTAATCCATGCTTTGTCTGTTATAACCTGCTCATAACTACCCTTTGTTTGGTGTATTACATATGCAGATATACCAAACAATACTGGGCTCAGCAGTGTTTACTTTCTCATCAATGGCTTGGATGAAAGGGCAGAGGCCTCCCCAGCAAGCTGCCTGAGGACACGAAGCTGTGAGAACTGGCTGATACCCCAGAGGGCTGTGCAGCCCTTCAGAAGGACTTCAACAGGTTGGAGAGATGGGCAGCGAAGTGTCTGAAACTCAAAAAAGGCAAATGCAGGGTCCTGCACCTGGCGGGGAATAACCCCAGGCACCAGCACAGGCTTGGGCTGATCTGCTGGACAGCAGCTCTGCAGAGAAGGGCCTGGGGTACCTGGTGGACAACAAGCTGTCCATGAGGCAGCAGTGTGCCCAGAAGGCTGGCAGTATCCTGGGGTACATTAGAGCATTGCAGGCAGGTCGATGGAAGTGACCCTGCCCCTCTACTCAGCCCTGTGAGAGGCCACATGTGGAGTGTTCTGAGCTCCTCAGGATGAGAGAGACATGGAGCTCCTGGAGCAGGTGGAGCAGAGGGTAGCAAAGATGATTTAGGGATTGGAGCATTTCTCTTATGAGAAAAGGCTGAGGGAGCTGGGCTTGTTCAGCCTCAAGAGAGAGAACCTCGTCACCACTGAGGGAGAACCTCATCAATTTCTATCAGTGTCTGAAGATAAGACAATAGAGCCAGGCTCTTGGTGGTGCCAAGCAATAGAACAAGGGGCGATGGGCAGGAACTGATGCACGGGAAGTTCCACCTGAATATGAGGAAGATCATCTTTACTGTGCAGATGGCCGAGCACTGGAACAGATTGCCCGGAGAAGTCGTGGAGTCCCCCTCAGTGGAGATATTCAAGAACCACCTGGACACAATCCTGTGCAATGCGCTCTAGATGACCCACTCCGGTCCCTTCCAACCTGGTCTGTGACTCTGTGATATACTTTGTGATTTTTGCTCCTTTAAAAGACAGTTTTTAAAGTGGAAAATCAGTTCTTAACTCCTACAACTGAGCTCCATGCTGGAACAGGGAACTGTGAATCCAAGTCAAGGGCAAATGCTGTGCACTCAGACGAGATTCTGCCTACTTAGAAGCTGCATAGCAGTGGCCAACAAGTAATACGTACCATGAAAGCATCTGGTTTTCATTTCCACTGGGAGGACCTGCCTAGTCACTTCTGTGCTGATGTAACTGTCGGGGTATTAAACTCATCAGCAGGACATTAAATAATATTTATTTGCTGTGAAGTCTTCGTGTCTGGAATGTTACTCCTGTACTGAGATGCAAGGGCATGTCCCAAATTCTTTATCATTCTGATGCTACTCAAATAGCATCATCGTCACATTTTGCATTATTTTTTTCATCAGGTAAGACACCTAGATCAGTGTAAGATCATCCTAGCAGAGCATCTGCTAAGGACAATCATTTATCTGTTCTTTAAATCTGATGATTTAAATCTGCATCTAAGACTGGGGCTGTATCTTTCTTAACTATGCAGAGATTCTGCTGGTGTCAGCTAGCAGAGGTGATTTAGCCAATCTGGAGGTGTGAATTACTTCCATAGCATTGCCAGCCCTCGGATTCACTTGGAACCAGAGAGCTGTGAATGTCACTTAAAGACACTTGTTCTTTGTTCTCTTGAGGTAGCTACACATTCAATACCACTTGGGTAATGTGGATGTGTGAGGAGGGAGAGACAGAAGAGGTGGAAAGAGAGAAGGTATTCACTGAAAAAAAAGGTGATTAGAGAATAAATATTTTCACCCTTCAGCTTCAGAGCAAAATATTGCAGGCTGAGCAACTACTGTTGTATACTCCAGGGCGCTGTGAAATATATTTACTGCAAAAGTATTTAATTGTCCTTGTACAGTATAAAACAAAAGCAATGAAATGAAGTTTCAGTCAAGTCCTTAGCTAGAGAAGTTCAAAAGGGAAATTGAAGAGGAGTTTTACACCTCTGAGTCTTAATTCCAAAGAATATTATCATGCTTGAGATTTTTTAACTTGTAGTACATGTTTTTATCTCTACACAAAACCCTCTTTAAGATAAAATGAAATATGTCATTGATTACTACAAGAGTTGTTCATTCTTACACAGTCTTCATTCTATCTTTTTTTTTTAAAGTAATTGACCACATTTTACATTCTTCTTTTAAAAGATGCTAGATATTGTTTCCTCTTAAGTATTCAGGTTTTCTCCTTTTTTTTTTCCTCAATAGTATTTGTAACCTCTTCTATCTAAGAGCTTTAAAAGCTGTTTTTTAATGCTTTGCCAATGTCTGTTTTTTCTGAGTTTCATATCCTCCAGTTATGTTAGGAATCTTAAGCTATATTAATGTAAATTGTCTTCTTATTGTTTTATAATGGATAATGAATTTTGTCAAAATATGCTTTGAAATAAATACTAGACTGTGCAGTGCCTAATTTACTTTGTTCGAATACAGATTTCAGTACACATCAGACAACTTGTCCTCACAAACTGGTGCTCGGAGAAGCTTACATTATTTGAATTTAAGGCTTTTAAAGTCCTGTCCCATTCTCTCAGGCTTTTGATTTAGTTGGGCTTAGAGATTTATAATGTAAGAACCAAAAAAAAACCTGCACCAGGTATTGAGACTTGATGTATTTTGACGTTAGAAAACATAACTGTAAAAAGGACAACAGGACCATCTAAGAAAAGGCCCACGCTGATGTTGGCTCTAAAATGAGCTGTGGAAAAGCCACTTGAATTGAGTAATTTCTAAGGCATGACTTTTCAGCTAAGCTGAGAATATCTGCAGGTATTTGGGTTTTGCTTTGAAGAATTTTGCTCTTTCATGCCATCATTCTGTGTTTTTGCTTAGCTTAGGGCACTCTGTACCGTCTAGCGCAAGCATTTATTTTAAAAAAAAGAAGAAAAAAAGCCACAATAAATTTTGCAATACTTTGAAAGTTCAAAGGTCTCATCTGCTGACTTACACAGGTTTAAAAACACAAACTTGTTAGTTCATCAATGAATGATTCTAAAACTCCATCCCCCTCAAACAGGCAGCCAAAATGTTCTGTAAAAGTGCCTCAAGAATTTTTCAGAAGAATTCATCTACTGAAGACCTTTGTTGTTAGAGTGAATAAATTCACCAGGTTTGAGATTGTGGTAGATGTGGTGGAAATTTGGGAGAGATGGTAATTTTCATACAGACACAACTTCAAAAGCCTGTGTAGTTTGTAGGAACAAGGACAGCATTGTAGCTACAAAAATCAGTGTAAAAAGAACTGCAATGTTTCACTTGTGCAGAGTTGCACATTCAATTTTTAACGATTTCACTGGAGCTGGAATGGCAGAGGGAGATGCTGTGATTTTTCTCAGCATATGCCAATGTTATTAGTAACGAAGAGATTCTTTTATTTTGGGCTGTTTGGTCAGGCAGAAGTTGCACAGAGACCTCAGATCATGGAAATGTTGTTTGAAAGTGACTCCTAGATAATATATAGTCCAACCTCTTGCTCAGAGCAGCACTGTCACTGACATTACAGTCATTCAGCTGTGGTTTTGTCTGAGTTTTGAAAACCTCCAAGGATGGGACAACCTCTTTTAATATTGCATTGTCTCCCAGTGGTGTTTTGGTTGGTTGGTTGGTTGGTTGGTTGGTTTTGTTGTGCTGTGTGTGTTTTCATTTCTGCTATGCACCTCTCGTGTTTCATGTTTCCTTTGACCTTCTTGTCATACTGATTGCCACTACTGAGAAGACTCAGGCTCTGTCATCTTTGTAGCTACCCTTCAAGTAGCTGCCACGTGCTGTAAGAACTTCCTTCACCTTCACTCTGCTGTGCTGAACAAACTCAGCTGCCTCAGGGTTCTTAGTTAGGCAAGGGTTCGTAAAGTAAAAAAGACTGTGGAAAAAGACTATTCAATTTAAACCACATACAGTAGCTGATGAACAACTGAGCCTGATATGTGTGAGAAAACCATTGACTTAATTACTATAAATACACAGTAATCTAAAAAAAAAACATTATTGTAACTAATACTATAGTGTATAAACGTTTCTATTAGCATCAGACACTTGTTGCTTTTAGCACTATGAAAACCCAAAGTACAGTAATTCCTGATGGAACATTTTTTCAATCTGTCTCTTTAACACAACAGCTGTAGGAGTCATTTCCAAATTAATATTTTATAGAAGTTATGGAAAAAGATATCCAGTTTGGTCCTATTAAGACCCACACAGACAAAAAAATTCAGAGTTAAGAGACTCAGAAGAGTCATGAAGCAAAGAGTCTAAACTTCTTTAATCCTTTGTTCATTTTATCAATTCCTACCCTTTGGCCTCTTTTCAACTGAGTAAAACTCTTATCATATTATATCAACAGTCCATCGGAGACACCACACTACCATAGGTTAAGGTGCTACTCTGATGGAAACACCATCTTCCTATTTTTATTTCTGTTTCAACAGAAATATTCCCAGGGAATTAGATGAAGTGGGAAAGGTGTTTTGGCCTGATAAAGATAATTCTAAGTGCATTTTCTACATGAAAAGGTGTGCAGCCATAACTGAAAAGTGGCTTCTGTGAATAAGCTACCTTTCAAAATCACTTTACACTTGAGAGGTAGATACCTCAGATTTTTGTGTTTTAGTTGAAGTAAGACAGTGTCTTGTGCAGTACAGCTTACCTCTTCAAAGCTGAAAGCTGATCAAATGCAAAGTTTTTACAAGTTAAGAACACCTGACATGTGATGAAAGTTTCTGTTAGTGGAAGAAATTCTAAAACCTGAAACTTACCTAAAATTGAGATGAATATGAGAAATAAGCACAAAGGATAGAAATAGATGATTTTTTTTTCCCTTGAAGGTCATAGGAAAAAAAAGTATTATCCATTCCCATAAGACCATTGTTAGCAGGTACAAACACTGCTGTCCTTCCTGAATATTTTAATTTTTTTTTGAAGAGGCAGAAGCTGAGATTTATTTCTACTAAGTGCAGCTGAAAAAAAATGGAAGGACAGAAATGTCAGGACAAGGAATCATTTTGTGTCATGGCTGGAAGGAGAAAAACCCGTGCTTTTCATAGCTACAATGTCAGCCCTCACAATTCAGGAAGGGATAATGGGCAGAAAACAATAGGGCAGAGTAAGAAGAGTGAAATAAATGGCTGGAACAAGAATTGGGATAAGACTAACTGCATAACTGAGTGAAAGACTTAATACCTCTGTCAAGAAGACTTAACGTTCAGACTTGAAGAGTAAGTCAAATATCTCAATGAGAAGTACTGTAAGAACAGGCTGAAGTGGTAACCTTTTTAAATGGAAATTTCCATTAGGCAGGTGGATATCATATTTAAACATATGTGATCACAAATTTGAAAAATTTGAGTAAAGGAGGGGAAATTAGACAAGAACTCTTCTGGAAATACAAAGATGGTATGTGCCCATTATGTTGTGAGCTATGCATAAATTTGTTTTGTATTGTATATCAGGTATTATGGTAACTCAGAAGGAGTACACAAGCTGACAAAAAAATTTGCTAAATAAGACATCTTGATTAAATTGTGCATTAGGCATCCTGGGTTTTTTTCATCACAAAGTCTTTTGTCTTTAGAGAAGAGAAGAGAAACTGGTAAATACACACTGATTGACAGCTTTTGCACTTTTCAGCTTCAACTAATGGAATTCCCAGGATGCCTGAGTATGCACAGCAGGCTAGCTGATTTTCTCACAAATAACCTAGCAAATTCCCTGCAGTGGTCTGAGAAAAGAGGGTGTGAAGAGCTGCGTGCTCTGTCCTCCAAAGAAGGTGCTGCAAAAAGGGACAAACAGGTGAATAATGGAATGGTTGCTTCACAACCTGCCACACGTAGATATTTTTGTTATACATAAAAGCTATGTCATCGGTAAATTGGGATGTGACATATAAGAATAAAAGACCTGACTCAGCTGTCAGCAAACTTTACTCTTTTTTGACCAAAGGTTTCTTCATCAAGGAAAGTAATTGGATTGCTATAAGCTGGACCTGGGGAGTGAACTAATGTGCATGCTGTGTAAAATGAACATTTGACTTGGCCCCAGAGTGAACAAATCAAACCAACTTGGCAGTAAAGCTGTTTTCAAGAGTGACAAAAAGTCACTTACATTTAATTAAAATCAACATTTGCATCAACAGATGACTTATTACTGTCTCTAGAAATGAAAAAATTATTTCTATTTATTGAATATATGTTATAAAAAGTATGCTTTTCTGATATGCCTCTCTCCCAACCCAAGCCATTCTATGATTCTAAGCAAGAACCTGAAGCTAGGAATTATGTCCTCTATTTTTCTTTGAGTACGTTGTAAAATTGTACTAGCAAAGGTTGAGGTCTGGTGACACAATGTGCAGTATGTTGCTGTTTACAGAACAGCAGATCAAAACTGATCCAAATATATGAAGCACTGAGTTAGGAGCTGGGAAGTGTCACAGTGTGATAAGTTAAGTAAAGCATACCTTTGGCTGAAGGACAGAACAAGATAGGCTCCAATAATCCTAATTTAAACCTGATGCTTTACCAGTTAGTGAAGCCTAAATCCGAATCAGTGGCACAAAAAGCAAAGAAGCTATAACATTTTTCATGAGGATCCGTCTCTGGATCCTGAATTCTCAGGTAATTACTCAGATGACTGTAACAAACTGATCCCAGTTTTCTTAGCGTATGAGCAACATCCTTCCCAAATGCATGTTCGGACGTGGTGACACAGTCCTGAATTGGATTGCTCCATAAAGGTTATAACCAGCGTAGTCACCAAATATTTGCGGTAAAAGCTATAACCACTATTACCATGGCAATCCTACCCCCAACCCCCACCTTAAATCTGAAAACTCTAAATAGCACAAAACAGGAAATTTCACAATGCATTGTTCAGGTAGGTGAGATCTATTCAGGGAGGAGTACACAACACACTAATTTGTGGGTACCTTTGCCATAACTCACAAGTGCCTTATTTGGCTTAATAAAATGCATTTCTTCTTCCTTACCTCCTTTAAGAGCACAGCAACTCATTGCAACTGTAGAGGAAAACACAACAACATAGGACACAATAGTCAATTAAAATTATGTCCATAGAACCTAATTACCTGGATTTGGAATGTCCGACAAGTATAGCAGAAGTACTGAGCTAAGCAGTCTGGCAGGAGGAAACAGCTACATTTCATAAATTGGCCCCATTACTGTCATATCGCAGAGCTCCAGAAGAATATTTTTTGTGAGCTCATAGTGAGTAGGATATTCAACAAATACACAAAATAAAAATTAATATTTCCATAATGAAAAGTAAGTTTGAAGTGTGAGGCCACAGATACTGGAAAATAGTGGAATAGGCCTTCAAAAGAGAAATTTTGTTTGCAAATGAATTACATGCTACAGATCAGTTGTTGAAGCCATAGAGGCAAAATGGCAATTTATATTTAGTTGGTTTGTGTTCTGAGGGGTTTGTGGGGTTTTTTTAAATGTCTCCAAAGTGCTAAACAGTCCTGGATTCAAACTAGTCTTGCCACTTTGTTCCCACCTGTGCACAAAACCTGGTGTGAGCATATGTCATGGTGGTAGGATCGTATTGATTCAAATCAATATGAGTGAGAAAAACACCATTTTACTTAGAGGCCTTTCTTAGTTTCTTCTTAACAGAAAAGAATAAGTTTTGAACATACCCTGTACGCAGTTCCTTCCAGTGCAAGTTATCTTCCTAGAAAGACTGCATCCCACTTTGTTCTCATGTGTCCTCCAAGGCTCAGCTAAGCCAGCTAGCTCTCCTCAGAGCCCGCTGAATGGAGCTAGGAAACAGGGTCTGTGCTTTTGTATTCCTTCATGCAGAGGAGAGACCTGAGGCCAGACTTGGAATTAAAGTCATAGAATGGCTTGGGTTGGAAGGGTTCTTTAAATATCATCTAGTCCAACCCTCCTGCAAGGAGCAGGGACATCTTCAACTAACGCAGGTTGCTCAGAGGCACATCAAACCTGACTTTGAATGTTTCCAGGGATAGGGCATCTACCACCTTTCTGGGCAACCTGTTCCAGTGCCTCATCACTCTCATTGTAAAAATACTTCTTCCTTACGTGTAGCCAGAAGCTACCCTTTTTTAGTTTAAAAACATTACCCCTTGTCCTATTGCAATAGGCCCTGCTAAAATGTTTGGCTCCATCTTTCTTATAAGCCCCTTTCAGGAGGGAAGGCTGCTCTAAGGTCTTCCTGGAGCCTTCTCTTCTCCATGCTGAACATCCACAAGTCTCTCATCATGTCTTCACAGTAGGGTTGCTCCAGCCCTCCAGTTATCTTTGTGGCCCTGTTCTAGACCTGCTCCAAATGGTCCATGTTTTTCTTCTGCTGGGGACCCCAAAGCTGGACACAGCACTCCAGGTGGGGTCTCTCCAGAGCAGAGGAGAAGTACTTCCTTCAAACTGATGGCCACCACTGCTTTTGAGGTAGCCAGGGATGCAGTTGGGTCTGGATGAACTGGATTAGCAGTTCAATTGCTCAGCAACCAGTAAGGGGCAACTCTGTGAGGAAGGACCAGCACAAGAGTGGGAAAGGCTCTGTGTCCTGAATGTAGCAAAGTGCCTTTCTGCAACCAGGAATCAGTTGCTCCTCCAGGTCCTTGAGGAAGGGGAGAGTTACCTGGGTGTCTGTTTAACTTTGCTGAAGGGCAGTTTGTAGAACACAGAACTAGGGACCTTTTCTTCTGGTTTTGAGCCTTGATTCTCCTGTCTCAGAGGAGAATCCTCCTCTCTCTCTCTCCATCTTCAGGGATCATTCGCCCATTGCAGTTAGACATCGTACTCTGTCCCAAACTTCAGTTTTTCTCACGTTTGTTTGTAAAGTCTGGCATCGTCAGAGTTGTGGCTGTGATGTGAGTGCTGTCCCCTGGCTGTGGGCTGGAGGTAGCCAGCCCAGTGGCATATTGGTGTCAGCACCACATGACCCACACTGAAACCACTTGAAACTGAGCATACCCAGGCTTTTAATGAGATTGTTTAAACTGCAGTCGTGATGCCTGGAAAACACCCAGAAATCAAGACTTCCCAGGCCAGAGCCACTGATCTAGTAAGGCTAGCACTGGAGTGGCAGAAAGCACACACGCCTACCTCACTCCGAAAAATTTGCAGCTTAGCTTTCTAACTTAAGCTGCCAGTAGAGATGGATATGAGCTAAAGTATCAAAGATTTTTTGTGCTGACATTGGCAGAAGCTTTGCATGGAGAGTCAAACACTGAGCTGTGGGTTCCAGCACACAGGAATGTACCACAGGCTTGGACACTGCCCAGCTCCTCTGCAAGTACCTCCCTGTGCACTAGGTGCTAGGGATGCAGGCTCTCACAGTCATGCTGTGTGAGCCAGGCAGAGAGGAAATAACGGGATTTCCACCAAGTATCAGTAAAAGCTGGCAAATGGTCATGTCTGTAATTGAATTGTTTGCAAACTGAGGAGGAAAGGGAGAAAGTCCTGATAGGATAAAACGTGATCAGAATAACAGCTTGGTGCTAAGCAGCTAAAACATAGGCTATGCCTCCTGGGAAGTGAGAGAAAAGCCAAAAACACAGCAATTAAGACCTTTATTTAGCAGTTAACAGGCAAGTACATGCAATACTGTATTCCTTTGCACAATCAAGTTCTAACAAGTTAAGAGATATCCTTCAAAAAAAGCAGTGCTGTGCTGTACTCATTGGGATGCATGATAGGAAGGTGTTTGTCGTTCCTGTTTTTGAACAAAGGTCGATGGAACTGGATCCGTGAAATGGGATGTGACATGAGAGGAACCATCACTCGCATGAAGGAGTTTCTTAGAGCAGCATCCTAAAAATAGTCTTTTGTCAGCACAGCATTGCTTTTCGTTGTTTGGGTTTTACAATTTAATCACTGCTATGGCTGCAGATGTTCGTGAAAGACTGAATCACAGAAATTACACAAATGTTTAGGTTTTCATGCTTATTCACTTCATACTTGTCAGAACAAAAGGAGGGCTGAGTATCTGCCTGCAGTGCTTCCCAGCAGCTGTATTGCTGTTGCAGTGCCCCTCCTTTCAAAGGAGTAATTTGACCTGTCCCATTACTTCTGTCACTTTTCTTGGTTTAGGATCTGAAAGGCAAACAGTACTTGTAGGTTTGATCCCATCTTCTTTCAACACAATGGAAAGACTGAATTGAAAGAATCTCAGCTAATTTCATCTCATGAAATCTTCTGGCTTTCCTAATCTCTTTCTATGACACAGGGAATGGAGAAACATTAGGGCCTTAAATTAAGGACAGGATGAGTTAAAACCCCCTCGATGTCAAAAGCAAACAAACAAAATGTGGTGACTATAAATGAAAGCAAGGAAAAAACCCAGAACGGTATAACAGCTGTTGATGTGGTTAGAAAAAAGCCGATTATTCTATGAGAAACAATTAAATCAAACAATTAAGCAGGAGGTTGGCATAAGGCAGCTAGGTAAAGCCTAGGAGTATGGGAAAGCAAACAGGTTAAGCAGGTTTTGCCGCTGTCTCAATATCCCTGAGGTACCTATGGATAATACTAGGCTTGCCTTGCTCAAGTTTCATTCGAGTTACATCAGAGATGCCAAAAACTGGCGTTGTACTTAACGGAACACCCCCCTCCCTCCCCCGGCTCCTGTTATTGATGTGAAGACAGGGAAGTCTTTAATACATGTTTTCTTGCTCAGATTACATGTATGAGCTATGCCCAAAGAGAATTCAGTGGGAAGGCTGCTCTCAGGTTCCCCTCCTGCATTTGGGAGAGAATCTTTACAACTAGATCATGCTTGCTCACTTGCTCATTTGGTTCAAGATTTTCATCACTGCTACAATGATTGCTACTTCCTGTATTTCAGAAGGCAGGGTCACCATACATAGTTCAAAACTATTCCACTAGAGTGTAATTTGGATTATCTAACTATGTTTAATATGTATGCATTTATGAAACAAAAGCAACAATTCTCATGCTCATTTTAAAGAAGGCCAAACAAGAGGTTTTCAATAAATATAGATAGATCTCTAATAAGGAGAATAAAAGAAACAGGATAGTTTTAAAGTAATATTTGCATACTGAATCTGTATAGAGATGAAATATATTGACTGTGTCCAGGGAAAAATAATGCCTTCTGATTATTTCTACAAAGGTTAGATTATCTAAGCATCCACCTCCATTCCTCATTATATGAGAGCAGTTTACTGATTCATTTTATGTTTATAAACCCTTTTTGACTCGAGCATAATGAAGGATAAAGCACCTAATGTTTTCATAGGATCTTCTGTTCCTTTTCCAATCTATATCTTCCTAATAATTTTATATATTTTCTGTTATGAGTCTTATTCAGTGTTTGGTTCATATAAATTAGAGAGTTACTTTACATTTACTTCCCATAGCCAGACCTGTAAAGGCTAAATAAGAAAAATGGGCAAAATATGGAATGGGCTAAAATGAAAACAAAATATACAAGTTCTAATCAGAGTCCATGTCCTGTAATTTGCCTACAGCTTTCATGCTGTAAAGTTAGTTGTTTGTGCTATTTTATTAGGGATCCATTCATCATTAGAAGGTGCATTGGGCAAAATTTGTTGATCACAATGTTTTTGCATTACCATGAAAGACAATCCCTGCTGCAGGTGTAGATGCCTGGTGGTTTTACTTTGTACAGTCACTCATGGTGATCATACAGGGTCTGGAAAGACATAGCAAGGCAGGACTTGGGACAGAGTCCCCAGGTGAGCTCCCTGTGGGAACTGACAGGAATTTCACCTCTTTCCTTTCTGTAGCTCTCACTTTCCTGGTGTTTGGTGACCTGCTTTAGTGTGAACCAGCTGGTTTTCACTTTTTGAAAGTGAAAACACCCAGCCGACTGTCCAATCTGAATGTAACCAGTACACAAGAGCCATCTGGAGAAAGAAAAGATGACTGTAATCCCTATTAGGATGGGGAAAATTTCTTCTGTTTCAGGGATTCAAGGGTGCTATTAACAGCTCAACCACAACTTTTCCATAATTTTGATGTTCTAGTTGTGCTGTACACCAATTTTCCCGTGTTTAGAGATGAGGCAATATTTGCTAAAAGAGAGTGTTCTAGACATAATGAATTAATGCTTCTAAAGTATCAAGATTTCCCAGAAGGATTACATGTGACAAGTACTTGAGATATGTCAGGTTTCTCATGACAGTGTATTTAGTTGTAAAATGTATTTTAGAATGAATTAATTTCTTTTGTCAAAGTAATATTGAATTTTAAGATAAATCTTTCTATGATGAAACTGTTTATTTTCCAAGTTTCAAATGTTCCCTTAAAAAAACCCAACAATCAACCAACCAACCAAAAAAAAACCAAACAAAAAAAAAAAAAAAAAAAAAAGAAAAAGAACCATTTGAGTAAAGCATTTAAAATATTTCTTTGATCTTTTGAGAATTAACAGCCTCACATATTATACTTGAGTTTTGTAGCTCAAGGTAAGCTTGTGATACCATTAGCCTAAGGTTGCTTATGTTTATAATAAGATAAAAATAATGAAAAGGTACTATTGCATAGGCCTTCAACATCAATGTTGAATGTAATACATCATTTTTCTGAGACTAAGACTATAACTGAGACTATATATGTCTGAGACTAAGACTATTCCTGACAAGTTCTCGCCTAATCTTTCCTTTAAACTTTCCATTTAGGTTCAATTACCTTTCAAAATTGTCAGAAATTATCATCCTACATTTGGAATACTTATTTAAATAATTTAATTTGATAAATTAAAAGAATGGCCTAAGGGTTTGGTTGTGTGTGTTGGGAAAATACAAGCAAATAAAATACATCAAAAAGTTGATAAGAAAGTAGATCATATTTCAGATCTCAATGTCAACCTATTTAAAAACTGGCTTATCAGAAATCTTAGAAATTGCAGCATATAATGAGAAAATCCTGTTACAGGAACCTTTGACAAAGACGAAAAATAAGAACTATCATGCACATTATTCTGAAAATATCATAGAATTAAAAAAACTTTTGGAATATTAGTTTGTGTTTAGGTCATATCTTAAACAGTGAAGTAACTACTAGGTATGAGGTTCTGTAAAACAGTTGTCTTTTTCTATTAAGCCTTTATTTTAGAAAGAAAACTTAAATGTGAGGCTGGAATGGGAGGGTAAGGACAAGGTTTAAAGAAGGAATGCTCTTTTTTTCTTGCATTAGCCCTCCATTCCATTTTTACGAACCTGAAAATAGCATTATGTTAGACCCCAGGAACAGCTGAAATACTGGTATGATTTCTTTGAAAATATAGATTAAGTTGTATCTGCCAAATGTGTGTGCAGAAATGCTAAGTGAGAGATAATTCACACTTAATTTAATTTATAAATTATATGGCTTGTTGTCAACTGCTGTTAATCAGAGATGAAGCTCTCCAGTAGGGGTGGAATGTGCAAGCTGTAGTGGCTCTGCCAGCATCAAGTGTGTAGGAGGTGTTTAAGAAAGAGCCAGCTCTAGCAGTGCTGGCACAGGGTGCCTCACTTTGTCTGTTTTTCCTTAATGATACTCTTCAAATTACTTGGAAGCTCTTCCCACATATAATTAACCAGCACGTTCAGGACAATTGAATGAAGAGTAGTCTGTATTATGGTCCCTTACCCAAAACCGTATTTCCAAATTATGAGACTTGCCTCCTGAGCAGGACCTTGACCTTCAAGACATATGTACCCTCTGCTCAACATAATGCAAACCTATGCCATGCATATTAATGTGTGAAAGGCATGCTGCTCGCCTACTAGTCTCTCATGCCACTCAAGGTGTGTCTTACTAGTTCTAGCTTGCAGGAGCAAAGAGTTTTCATTGATATGCTACAGGGTGCTCAACCAGTTCTCACTATATCTGCAAATAAACAAGCGTGAGTACAGATAGAGATACATATTTTATCCAAGTGGAAGCCATGACATAATGCTAAGCCTCAGAAGTGACAGTCTCAACTTCTCTGTCTGCTGTGCTTTTAGAAGGGTATCCATGTGTCTCACTGTGTGTAGTATAGGAACACAGCTTTCATTTCACAATCAAAATGTGGCACAGAACCTCTCCAAACTTTTATAGAAATGTGAAACCTGGACACTGGGAATTAGTAACTGCTCAGGGAGAACTCAAACTTATTAATGCCTGAGGAAAATTATGATTAACTATTCTCTTTCATACTCTAGTCAACACAGTAGCATTGTAGAGAAGTACAGAAATGCACTAGGGATGATATGAGCCCAAATCTAAGGTGAACCATGGTCCTAAATTCTCTTTCTATGTCAGTCAACAGAGTTATGTTAACTTCCAAAGAGATTCACGGTGCTTGTGCTCTCTAGGAATGCTGACAGGAAAAATGTATGCTGTGGACTCCTATAGCCCACTGTGATGCAGAGTTGCAGACTGGAGGGGATCACTAACATGAGATAAATTTGTCACTGTAATGCAAGTCATTGACCTTCCACAGGTCCTCTTCTGCTCAAGGTCTAACACAGTTCAGAATCCATATACAGAACTATGTACATAAATCCCCCATGTAAAACTCCTTCCATTCCCATCAACTCTCCATTGAGAGATTTCCTATTACCTCAATGGCTCCTTAAATTCTGTCTTATTTTTATTCATTACCTTTTCATGAGAGCTGTGACTTAACAATACCTTCACATCCATTTAATCCAGTATTGGTCTCTCTTGTTTTTTTCAATGGTACCATGATTACAGCTTTCCCATTTGCAGGAAGGTATGCGTTTAGGTCTTTAGACCTTTTGTGAAATGAACTTTTCTCATTAAGCAATGAGTTTTAAGTATACACAGCCATCACTCAGTTGTCAGGGTAATGGACGATTCACAAAAACTAGATAAAACAAAAATACAGGTAATAGCAAGGACATTAATTATCCTGTGAGTACGTTTAGTACATTCTCTCCTCATAGCTTAAAAAGTCCTGTTTATCCAGTTTTTGCTCAAGAGACGGGTACTTTTACATAGCAACAGGCAGAGTTCAACCTTTTAGTATCAAGTCCTCTGTATTATGCGTTTTATGGACAGCTCTGTATGTCATATGTCATAATGCATGGGAGAGGAAGGAATGGGGAAGGTGTGGTTAATGCAATTTAGTTAATACACTCTGAAGAACTAAGTTCTGAAACCTCCGGTCACCGTATCTCTTCCTTTAGAACTGGTCCTGCTATTTCTAATATAACAGGCATGGACGTATGCCCAGTTTAAAATTAATATACGCCATTTGATTTCATGGCAACTGTTTTCTTAGTTGTTTGCAACTATCTCTCCCATGAGGAATTCCTGGCAACAGCACTGTCATGAGGCACATGCTCTTTGACCTCTTTGACCATGAGGTACGTGCTCCCATGGTGCTCCCAGTATCTCCCCCGACTCACAGGGTTGCAGTGGTCACGCTTGGGTGATGTTTTGGGCAGAACATGATGCTCTGTCTCTTCATAGGGAACTCAGGTTTCGAATTACTCATGATTCTCAACCTGCTTTTGACTGCAGTATCTTTGTCTGTCAGCATTGGTCTTGTGTCAAAGACCAAGATTCAGTCAAGACTGGGTGATTTTATTTCTCTGCACAATGTAACTGCTTCCCTAAGTGTAAGCTCTGGGTTTCCTCAACAAAGCCATGAGCTTTGGCCCGTATTCCATTCATGATTTAGCCTGTTATCATGGATTCCATTAGCCTCTAAAACTTGTAAGACTGGATCTGCTGTCTTAAAGCAGAGATTAACATCTTTATGTGTGTGGGGTTTTGGGTCTCATCTTTTTCAGAAAAATGTCAGTATTTTGCACAGAATGTTGTCTCCCTGAACATTTCTGATTTCTTGTTTCATGTTAGCACAGGTATAGGTGACTGACTGTGCTTTGTTAAGAGCAAGGCCATCTGTTGCCAGAAATAAGACCATTTTCTGACTAGCCAGCATTCATCATTTACAGTTATGTCATGGATTGTTATTTAAGTATCCACCAGCCTATGTGTTTCCAAAGAGTGTCGATGATGCTTTTAACTGATCCACTAAATGGAATTTTAACTGTCTTTAATCACCTTAATATGCTTTGCTCAGATAACATCCGGAGCCAAGGGTATTAGATCTGAACACGATATCAAGCACTGCTGTGTCATTGCTCACACTACACAATTGCTGGTGTATTCCCTGCTGCATGCACAAACTTTTTGGGCTTGAGGAAGAGTGTTTAGCTCTAAGGACAAAGCCATGATGTGCCATTTGCATGCAGGACCAAAGGACAGCTTCTTGCATATTATATTTAGCAGCACATATTTAGCCAAAGAGTCTAACAGTGATCTGCTTCCTTCAGCCACCAAGTTTGACTGATCACTAATACAAGTCAGTGAAGAAGACAGCTGGTTCCAAATGGTGTGGTCTGTAGCAGTTCAGTTCCCAATATCCACAGCCTGCTCTCCTAAAATTAAAAGCAGTTATTTTATTTTTTATCCACAAAATGCTGCCAGAACTGGGGAAAGGGAGGGAGAGAGGTGTTTATAAGGGGGTTTAGGACAAGCACAGGGGCTGCCAGGGAAGCCCCTGTGACCAGGTCAAAGCCCTGTCTTTGATCTCCTTGCAGTTTGCTCTTGCAGGTGGGGGAATTCAGGCTCATTTTCCCCTACACACCTGCTCACCCTGGCTCCCAAGTGACATGTTCTCATTACTACTCAATAAAATTAAGTCAGACACTATCACAGTTTAATAGTCCAAAAATGCCAAGGGACTGCATCTGATAGTGCTATACCAAATAAAAGATCCTGGCCATGAGTCTGGTTATACAGATTCAGTGAGCTGACAAATTCACACTGAGGATGCTGGTAAGAGTATTCACTAATCTTTACCCAAGAAAGGTTTTTTTGGAATAACCTGCCAAAATGTAATTAAGTTTTCCTTTAAAACTACAATGTAAGCAAGCAAAGTATCTAATCAACATATACCCTGTCAGCTTCAAATTGTTTTGTCCTGTTCATTAAAAAGCCATGTAATGAAATTAAGGTGTTTTTATGTAAGCCCAAGTGAAATAAACCAGCACCGTTGCACTTACATTTAGTTCTTTGAGAGAACATGCTTTCAATACAGAGATGCTTAGTACTAGGTGAATTTTATTAATTATACAATCTATTAATACAGATTCAGATCCACTTATTTTGTCATTTTACTCACAGTTAATACATAATTTTCAGGCCTGACATTCTCTGGAGACATAATTTGGTCTTTCAAATACTATGAGCATTATTTTTTATTTGATTTCCACAGTCCCTTGATCAATATCTAAAGATGTCTATTGATATAAAAGAGCTTGTTCCCATGCCAGGTCCTCTCCAATTGAAGGTTATGACTCAAAATAAAAGACTCGTCATCTCAATAACTACTCGATAAATATTTATTTTCACTTTGTATGATTGCCAAAACCTTGTGACAGAACTGAAATACAGTAATTGTGATAAAATAGACTGTTTTCACTATTAGTGATCAATATCAGTGGAGATTTGCTAATGACAATTCCTTGATTTCTCTTTCTCTTCCTCTTTACAGTATGTAAGAGGTTAGTTGCAAATAAGAGTTCATTTGTTCAGAGTCAATTTTTTGCAGCAAAATGTATGTGAACAAGAGCTGAACATTCATCCAGTATTCTAGTTTAGGTGGGGCTTCATTTCACAAGCTCTGATTAAAATAAATGCTGCAGAAATATGAGTTGTGCTGTAAGTGTGTTACGCAGCAGGAGTCTGAACATGAGCTGCTCAAATATCAGGAGATCATCTAATAAGGCTGCAGTGACAAATGAAATTTGAATGGGTGGTTTGTTTGGTTTGGTTTGGTTTTTATCATTTAATTTATATCCACTGGTTCCTATATTTCCATGTGGCCAGAACTATGTGAAGTCATTCCAGAGAACCACGCTCTGAAAGTTAGGGTGAATCCAAGCTGCCCGGTGTTCTTGTGTCATTTCTGCAACAAGGCTGCTGCTCTCAAGGGTCCTAGATGCTAGATTAATCTGTTTCTGAAGATGAGAGTAGGATATTTCTGACTTATTATCTTCTTTCATGATAGAAAAAACATAGTGCTTTACTTGTCTGACAGAACTAGAGGATTTAGTTCATCTCTCTCACAGACAATGTCCCAGCCCATTGAAGGGAGCAGGAATTATATCCTATTTCATTGAAGCTAGAAATTTATTCTAAGCTGAAAGAACACATCAAAGTGGGACCAAAGTTCAAACCTTTATGCTTAGCTACTTATTTTCAAAGGCTAAAAAATTAATTTATTTTAGAAAGAATTTTTATTGAATTCTTTCAATAGGAAAGATATTGTTTAAATTGAATATAAAATATTTAATATTTATACTTACTCTAGGGTTTTTGCTCTAGAACTCATTGGTTTCCATTCATCATAGCATATATTTGGCAGAATTTCAAACATGCTTTTCTGCTGCTATTGCAAAAAATCAGGTGTAAACTCCATCCATGATTTCAGACTGTTTTGCACTTGGAGCTTGATTTTGAGTGCTCAGTGACCTGAATTTTGCAAAGGACTCGTTACTTTCAGGTAGGACACTGACATTTGAAAGAAGACACTTTGGCCAGTTGACTCCTGAATGTTTTCACAGCTGCGTTACAGAATAGGTTGTGTAATTGCAGTTTGCAAAGAAGTCTGCTGTTTAAAAGTCAGATTTTTATTCATCAATAGATATTCAAAACAAAAAATAACTCAAATTATAACTAAACAGCACCATATGCAAAAAGACAGCGAGATGTCTAAATGCGATTAGCTGAGCGTGGTCACGTACACAAGTGAACTGGAGTGATCCACTTCTCTTTTACAAGCTGAGCTAATAAAGCTGCCCAAACGGATCAAAAGAATTTGACTAACGGCACTGCTAGCCATTACTAGTGTGGAAAGTCATCAAGTTTTCAGTCTGGAAAGATCTACCAAATATAGCATAATTCATACAGTCAGCCTAACTGGTTTTGGGGGGTTTTTTTTAAGGAAGTTTCAGAGGGTGGTTATTTTCCATTTCCATAGAAGCTGTTGCCTCATTTAACAAGTGCCTTTCTCCACTCCTGGGGATCCTTCAGGGACACATGGTTAATTAGAGTGGGGTCCATGGGGACTTCAATCATATTTTGTGATTTCCCCTGTTCATCTTGCACCTCACAAGGCAGAATTCCATAGGTAACTTGAAAAATCAATAGCTTCTGAGTCTTGTAGGAAAAATATGTCTGTTTTATAAAATGTCCCAAAGACAGGGAAATAGAAATGAAAGAAAAAAAAATTGTTGCACCCCTCTGACGCATGCTATTTTTTCATTGACAACTACATCACATAGGAAATTCAATTATAATTAGTTTAAACTGACTTTAAGTTTCATTGCTGGTTCAGCATAAAAATAATATAACACTAAGTTTTTCATCTGTAAGAGTGTTTCTTTGCACGTATCTCTCAAATTATATCACACTTTTTTCCTCTTTTTAGTCACTTTACATTCTTATGAGGCTTTTTGTGAATGGAGTACAAAAATGATGTCTATGCCAGTATTTACAAAACAAAACAAAAGCTTAAATACTGTTTAAAATTTGTTTGTAAATCATATGAAGGGTGGTTAATGTTAGATGTTGCATATGTATCCTACAAAGTCACTTCCTAGTTTGAAAATGGCTAAGTCTCCAATTGTTACTAATTAGTTTAGAGAAGGTAGCAGAACTGGAGGAAGGAGGGGCACTGAAAGGACCACACTTGTGTGTGGGTGGTCAAAGAGAGGGCTGGGAGAGAGATGCTTTGAGCAGTTTTAAGTGAAGAGAGGGGGAACTGACACAGCAGATTGCTCTCTTAAAAGCAGGATGGCAGAGAGAGGACCTGTGTGGGATGCTGAGCAAGAGACGGGTGTCGGAAAGGTCCAGGCACCTCCAAATGTCTGGGTAGAAGAGAGGAGTCTGTATAGTTTCAGAGAGAGATTTCTGTGGAAGACTAGGTTATGTCTGGGGGAGAGGCAAAGGCAGGGAATGCTTTCTTCCCTCTTTTACTCGTCAGCTTCCTCCTTTTGTGCTCTGCTAGGGTGTAAGGGCAGTGCTCCTCCTTCCTGTTCTCCTAGCAGTTCCCATTAGGACCAAACTCAAACCATATTCCTGGGCCTCTGGGACCTCTTGACAAGGTCAGGATGTTTCCTTTGAGACCAAAGCAGCAGCAGGGCACCACTGCTCCGAGTGCACTGGGATGAGTGGCACCAGAGGGGCTAGTCTAAACCAGGGAAGACAGGAGGATGTTTTACACAGGGCTACCAGGGCCACACTTCCCAGTACGCCTAAGTCACATACTGGCTTCTGAAAGCTGCTGCTCCACTAGACTGGAAGCACATATGGGTGGCTTTTGATCCTGCTGCAGCAATCACATAAATAAGTCCCTTTTTGGGGAGCCTGGGATGAGGCAGAGTGGAAATTAGTACTTATGCATATAGTGTTTACATACATATATATATATATGGGGAGGGGAGGGGGGTGTGTGTGTAAAATCTGTCTATTAGGGCTTACCTGAAAAGTTTTCAAAAAGCGAATCCTGCAGATTAGGAATTCCAATCGGATTGCAGCTATTGTGTACAAAGATTCTGAACAGAAGCAAGCAAGGTAATTTTATCTACATAGTTTCACTGTCTATGAAAATAAAATTTTATTAAAGGAGATATAGTGTGCTGGTCTCAATATCGCTTAGATACTGAGAAAACAACTTCTTGCTGTGAACTTCATCCAGTGGAAGCTGTTACCAGTGAAGATAGCATTTAGCCAAAAAGAAAAAGAACAATAAGGGCCCAGTCTTGCAAAAACCCCAGAATGAATCCCAAGTTACCTCAATCTCAGAGTCACAAATGCTTCCAAGCAAGCTAGGGCCAATTTCCAGCAGACAGCTATTGTTGAGGAACACTTAGGAACATTAAATGCTAACACTCTGATTTGTAGAGGCAGTCTGGCAGAAAGGACTCCACTTAGCCATCCATCTTAGAGCTACTGCTGCTCACAGGTCCCCATTATCTCTGTGTTCCCGTCTTTCTTTAAAAGTGTGCTCAGGACAACAGTGCTTTACTCATTATCCCTTTTTGCAGCAGGTTCTTCTCGTACTGGGAAAGGCAAAGGGACCTCTATTAATTCACAGTTCAAATGAGCAATTGCTCGATCTGAGTTTTGAAGTGACAGGCATTAGGAAAGCCTTCTCATCTCTTAAGAGGATCTGTTATGTAAGCAGAGAAGACCTCAGGTAGACCTTTCAAAAGCTCCCCACCTGCTTGGCTTAGGGCATGAGCTGGCGACTTACACTTGGAATAAGTAAATCTTCATCTCTGTTATGATACGGACACAAATTTTGTTTCTTACAACTTTGATATCACCTAGACTATATTCAAAACAACCTACCTCCTTATGTTTCTGGCCCCACAGGATGTAAGTCTTGGAGATTAAAACCAAAGTTTTAATATAGGCAGATCAGGTTTGAGCATCAACACATTTGGGTCTACCTGCAATATCTATCTTCACTATTTAGTTCCTTCCATCCTGCTCTCATCTGAACCATTACAGGGGCAAATCAAGCTATCCTGGTGTGCTGTACCTGCAGGAGGTTGTGAATACAGCATTAAGCTCTTGCAGAAATGCTGAAAGTTAAGGAACCGAACCACAACCATTAAAATTCATCACAAATTCATAATTATCAATTGTGACACATACCATGTACACAGTTTATAAAAATGAAGAAAAGACACGGGTAGATTTCAGAGTAATTGTTACCAAAATATATCTAATAAATATAATGCAAGGGGTAATTTCCCTCCATTGGGCATTGTATAGTTCCTTGTGAACATGTGAGAGGCAAAGCAAGCCACCCAAAAGATTTTCCGCCGGCTTTCCTTTCGTCACTATCCACTGAAATATTTTCAGCTCTTGGCAGGAAGTCTGACATTTGCATACATAGGGAAAGATAAAAAGTTACAATTTAATATATTAAAGTACAAAAGGAAGAGATGACAGATATTAAAAAAAAGGAAAATTAGTGCATGTTAGGTTTCAGTCTTTAATATGTGATGGACTGATGCTGCAAGAAAATAGATGCAGTTCACTTTGAAAATCATTTCATTGGTCCACTTGAGGATTTGAAAAGATAGCAAAGTCAAATAATTAAACCATTTCAAATAATGCTCAAATGTTATTTCCCAGAACTGTAGTATCTAGGCAGTGAAATCTGAATTTTGTTCTTTACTAAGTAGGGTCCTTCGGGACAAAAAACAACCTTTCCTGAAACACCGAGTACTATCAGCTGCAAGAAGAATCCCAGCAAGCGATGACTAAAGATCCCAATAGAACTAAAAAAAAAAAAAAAAATAAAAAAAAAAAAAAAAAAATTAAAAAAAAAGAAATCAAAATAGAACATCGTTTCACAACTCCCTTGTACAAAATTACAGAATAGAAATAATTAGAAAGCGATTATATTCTAGAGGTCAAGTGGAGGATGGTCAAGACCTCAATAACTATCAAAAACAGTTAAGCTGATTTTCAGGGCTCTTAAGAACTGAGAGCAAAACAGAAAATCCATTATTTTCTGTCAGTTTGTGAAGGTTCCCACGCATTTTGAAGAATCAGTACAATCCTGACCATCTATATTGACAATATAAATCAAAAGGGTAACAATAATATTTGAAGATGTGAGAGACCCTGAAGAGTTACTAAAAGGATTAAAACGCATTGGCAGAAGACAACAAGAAAATTGTGATAAAGATCCAGAAAATCACAAACAGCAGAGATTTGGAGGAAGTGAGTAGGGACGGATAGTTCACTATTTGTCACAATATCTTGGGGGCAACTAACGAATCTTAGTTTGTGAGAAACAACAGAACTAAACTAAATGGCTTACAAGATAAATAGGAAGAATAAAAAAAAGAAAATTAGAGTTTTAAAATAATAAAAGCACAGATACATCTCCTCTGCACATATCCTTTCACAAAGGCATTGAAGCACCTAATAGTATGGGCCAGCCTGGAGGCAAAAGAGAGCAAAGGACATGCAGGAGACTCAAAGGCATGTGAAAACTGCTAAAAATAACAGGTGACTGGGACAGCAGCTCAGCACTGCTCCTGTCATCCACATCAAGTTGTTCCCAGCAGTCCTCCAGGTGAGGCAGGGCTAGTTTTTAGGCTGTAGCAACAATCAGACAATGCCCAGGAAAATCTGAGAAACTGAATGAGACAGGGATTATTTCCGTTATACAATCTGGACAGATCTGGGCTGTTTGGATAAGGGAAGGAAGTTTAGCTGTGGCAAGCTGTGCTACTTCCCTTTCCCTAAGGACCACATCAGACCCCATTTTTTTGTCTAGATCTATGTGATCACAAGGATTCCCATAAAGCTTTTGGTGGAGCAGAAGGTCTGCTTGCTTTTTACCAAATTGGAAGAAGCTGGACAAGGAATCTCCAAGACTACAAAATCATTAAGGATATAAGATGAAAAGCAGAGAAGAGTAAGCCAGGACCTCAGTATAATGTTATAGCCGCCTGAATGAGAGGTTGCCCTGTTGCTTGTCCTTGAAGCTCTGTGCAAGTGTGTTGTCACCACAGAAAAGAGAACTAGAGGATAGAGGGATTCATCAGTACTGTTTGAGTGGAAATAAAACCCTCACCACTGTTCCTAAGGCAGGTACCAGAAGGATGGGTATGAATTGAAAAAACCCCACACTTTCATGGCTAACAGTATCTAGCAAGTGGGTTATTCTGGCCCTCCAAAAAACAAAGTTGTGGGTTTTTTCTGTCTTAGGCTGCACTTGGTCCTGCAAGTGTCCTAATCATCCCCCTAGGAGAGGAAGTCAAAAGCCTGGGCTGCTTCCACACTTTCCCTTCTCCCCTTTAAGACCATGCAAAGACATGATTCTTACTAGAGTCTGTACAGAACATGTGACTTTTTGCCTCATTTACGTCAGCACTGGCTTTACACTGGCTGAATATCAGTCAGTTACACCACCTTCAGCCATAATATCTCCGAGTATTTCATAAATCCAAGGTGCAACCAAGATGATGGGTATTTTTGAGAACATATATATTCCTATATGTATGCAGAAAAATCATATAAACTAATTTCTGCATCAATGTTGTGATCCTATTTAAAATTCAAAGCAAAAAGAAAGGAAAATGCAAGATTTTCTTGGAGCTTGCACTCACAAATTGATGATCAGCAGAAGAAGATCCTGTTTATAATGGGTATATAACAATGACGTAGCAACTTCGACACTTATCTTAGTGTAAAGAATGAAATATTTCTATGTAACCTGATAATCACACAGACTAGTACTACACTTTTTATCTCTATAGCTTGGATCAAAACTCCACACATGACAATCAGGCCACTGATAATCAGACCACTGAGAAGCAGACATTGGGCCTATGGGCTCTACTTTTCATATAATTTCTTTTTGAAGAGGAGTAGTAACATTATCTCCCATATTCCATTTTTTTACATCAGAATAAGATCACTTAGTCAATCACGTCATTTCATGATATTATTTCTCCTTCCTTGTTCAAAGGTCAAAAATGTTTAATGACTGTCAATTGTTAAGTGGTCAACACTACTCGCCATTGGGAATGGGTTGAAGTGAAGCACCCAGAGCTGTTGCACCGCGTGCGTGACAGGGTTGTCTCTGCAGCACCATGCTCAGTTAAGAAGAGAGTTCTCTTCTCATCAGAATGGCTACAACTGAATAAAGCAGAATTACAGCAGAGGTTGTGGAAATTCAAGGAGCAGCATCAGAGTTACATGTAGGGCCAGCAGGTATCAACCAGCCGTTTCCAGGAGAGACGAATGAAATGAGAAAAGATGACATTTATGCATGTAACTGAGATGATTTTTTAACTAAGATATCTGTTGCCCTCGTGTGTATGATGGTAGAAGTGGACAATAACAATTTAAATGGCTAACCCGATCATAACCTTTCAATATTGTTAAAGAAAGTCATCTGAACTTATGAAGAGCTCCTTTGACCCCCTCATTCATCTTTCTTAGTTCCAAAATTTGTATAAAGGGGGGAAAGAAAGTTGCATTTTCAATTACATATACTTGAAGTGGATGAATATTGTTGGATTTTTATTGAATTTATTAAGGAAATTAAGAGACATGAAGAGTGTCATACATGGAGATTGTGCATCCCAAAGCTGAAGGATCTCTTTCTCATATGTCCACCAATTTCAGTAGGTTGTGTCTTTGAAAAAAAAAACCTACCAACCTGAGAAATAACTGCTGGAACTAGCTCAAATTGCATCATTTTAACTACTTTGGACAGCTAAAAAAATAAGGGAAGCCACTTAGCAATATGTTTAATGTTCATGTCTACCAATAGATGTGGAAGAAGTAATGCTTTGAGTACTTTTTGTTCTGTGGTGACGCAAAACAGCAAGTGCCAAATAACAAGCACACAAACCTTTTGATGAAAGAAGTCAGCAGAGTCCCATGCTACTGAAGGAGAAGAGCTGTTAATTACAGGCCTCATGGTTACTGACCTGCAAAGAAATAATAAGTATAATATTCAAATTCAAATGCATTATTTCCTGATTCTTACACAGTCAGATAATTTAGACTAAGGTCAACACTTCATGTTAAATTCTATTTTATCTGCAAATACAAGGGAGAACATAAGGCAGTAAAAAACTCCATTCAGTCTTCTCAGTATTGAAACTTATTTAGTGCTTATTAGAACTATTTATTATTAAAATATCCGTAGACCTAAAGACAAAAGCAAGCTTGAAGCAACATGATACACGAAGAGAAGCCAATGGAGCTCCAATCAGTAATATCAATTTTCATTCATGAGCAGCAGCAAGTCCAGCTCTGGTTCAGGTGGAAAGGGCTGGTCCCAGTGGCCAGCTGTTGCCCCAGGGATCTAAGGTCCGGGTTAGGGCAGGACTTAAGTGCCAGCCATCCTTTACTATTTTAGAGAAATGCCATTTCACTGCAACAGCAGTCAAAGGTGCCTACATTCCTCTTGAATGATGCATTCGAGTCCCTGGGCACTGCTAGTGAGTACCTTCAGTAGGGCTTCCTTGTTGGATGCACTTTGCACAGGTAAAGGCTTACTCTACCCAAACCTATTTGGCATTCTGGTGAGTGTCCTATGTGCTCAAGTCTCTTTGAGACATCAGTCCAGACTTCGAACATCCCTTACACTAATTATAACAGCCATGTGAAGTTCAGTCTGTATTTGAGTAGACTAAGTCTTGTCACTGAAATTCCCTGGGAATTCCTGTACACTGCCTATTTAGTAGTGTGGGATTAATTTGGATTCATTGCAGCCATCTAATAGTTAAACCTCTAATCTAAGTGACATTACCTCAAAGACACTTCCAGAAGATGATTAACGTCATGCACTATGTGCACCTCTCAGATCCTCTTTTCTCTCTCTTGATCACGGAAGGAGCTTAGGTGCCTCACATAGCCTATAATCAAGGAAAAAAAAGAATTTCATGTTAAAGCTAATTAACTTGACACTTTGGTTTCTTGTAATTTGTTATCTTTTGTGTTTTAATTAGGTTCTTTATGGGAAATGTTGTTTGTTTTTTTACCCACGGTCATTAATATACTTGGACAAGCTGTTGTAAGCTCAATACTAAGAAAAGCACCTTTGCATTTGAAAACTTAAACCTGTAGTGTCTTACTGGTGCTGGTTTCAAATATTACATCTGGCTTGAAGTAGACTATTTTAAAGCACAGTTTTTAAAAAGAGCAGAGCAAAGTAGCAGGTCAAACCACGTGAGAGAGTACACTGAGTAGGAGGGATACAGCTTTATGATGATAATTTTATTCTTTCAGTGTCGAGTGACTTGCATTATCCTTTCTGCAGCTAAAATTCCTTTGTGTTTATGTTAGTTAATGGAACAATGCAAGTCAGTTATTTTCTCCAGAGGCAAAGGATTTTTCATGAAGGACTTTAAATTATGTACTAAAATCTAGATGCATCGAGTTAGCTGTTGATTTTCCTCGAATATTTAAGCACACATGCAAATTAGCTCAGAGCCTTTTCTATCAGGAAATGGTCACATAAAGTAATTAAAAGTTAGTTATCAGAGATTCTTTTTGCCAATAATGTATTCTGTATTTATTAATAATGATACAGTGGAAGGATTTCATTAGTCCATTAGTACATTAAATTTATTAAATAAATATTGCATATGTCGTGTAATTGAGGTTTGAGCTTAGTTCAGATTTGAAGAGGTACTTCAATTCTATTTTTGCTACCATTTCTTGTGTTCTTATGCCGTTTTTCAGCTTAAACTTTTAACATACTTTTATGGATACACCAAAAAAAGGGAAGATTCAAAATATTCAGACAGAAAGAAGGAGAATGATTCCCACTAATTTTTAATAAATTTGATACCTAACTGTTATTTATGTCTATAAAGTACTTCCTGAAGTGATTTAAATCAAACAAAAACTAGAGTGTTCAAACCCTAGTGAATACAAGCAAACTCAGTGCCTGCAGGTCAGGATTTAAAACCTGCATGCTATTCTGGTACTTTTACAGTCTGCTTGTACATCATATCCAAGCTTTTAACAGTAGATATGCCCTTCTGTCCTCACAAAAGAAAAAATCTTGGGTGAGTTATTTTTGGTTTTCCTGCCCCAACTCCAAAGTGCATGGGAAAACTCAAGCTGAATTTTTGGCTATCCTTATCTCACAGCTAGTACCTAGCACCAGAGAGGGCTGTGCTCCTCTGCCTTGTAAAACTATCTATCACTCCCCTCTGCATCTGGACAGGAGAGCGAAAATATAACGAAGGGTTCATGGGTTCATAACGACCAGGAAAGATCACTCATCAAATACTGTCATCAGCAAAACAGGCTCGAATTAGAGATATTAATTGAATTTATTACTAGCAAAATCAGAGCAGGATAAAGAGAAGTAAAAGAAGACCTTAAAAATACCTTCCTCCCGCTCCTCCCTCCTTCCCATCTCTACTGCCTCCCCCAGCAGTGCAGGGAGATGGGAATGGGGGTTATGGTCAGTTCATCACAGGTTGTTTCAGCTGCTGCTCAGGGAGAGGAGTCCTTCCTCTACTCCAAAGTGGGGTCCTTCCCATGGGAAATGGCTCTCCATGAACTTCTCCAATGTGAATCCATCCCATGAGAGACAGTTCTCCACAAACTGCTCCAACATGGATCACTCCTCCACAGGGTGAAGTTCTCCAGGCACAGCCTGTTCCAGCATGGGTCACAAGTCATACCAGGAAACCTGCTCCAGCACAGGCTGGATCACAGCCTCCTGTCAGGCATCCACCTGCTCTGGATTTTTTGGATAACTTATGTATGTACTAATACATGGATTATTCTCATTCTTTAGGATTCATTGTAGAATTTGCCATCCAAATGGAAGTTGACAGATCTGAACCAGCAATGTCTATTTTTTCTGGTACTTTATATTTTACTAACTACTAAAACCAAGTAAAACCTAGTTGGCGTTATCTAGTGGTAATTTTAAGTGTGAAACCAATCCTCTCTAAGGTCAAGACATCTGAAATGGTAAGAGATAAAGAAGGGAAAGATGAAGAAGAATGGGTTTCTACAGCCTTCAGCTTCCATAGTTACAAGGGGATTTGTAACAAAAGTTCACAGAGTACATTTCAGGAGAGAATATAAAACATCATACAACATTTCAAAGAAAGTTGGAGGTGTCAGAAATGCATTATCAGAAGAAACATGATAAAGGTTAATCAACTCATCATTTTTTCTTTCTGATGTTTTTTATCTGAGACACTTCTAACAGAAAGTGAGGTATTTTATTCTGTATAACCACATTTCCCTAGCAACAGATTTAGACCCACCTATGCCCAAGAGGGCATTCAGAGCCCTCCTCTCCTCTAGACCTGAGTCATTGTTGAAATACCCCATGTGGTGTGTAACAAATTCCTTATTTCTTGCAGATACTGTTTTCTCACTATCCATTTATCATGAACTAGTTCCCTGATTTATATTACTCCCTTTACGAAAATTATTCATTTCCTATTAAATTTTGACCAAATAATCAAGCCAATCATCATACAATTAATTTTATCCAAAGTCTGTGGGTTTGATTACACAGTGTTTAATCAAATAAGGAATGATATTTCATAGGTAGCATTATTTGCAGTTGAGCTGATGAGCAGACCAACTGGAGGAGCCACAATACAGAGCAATAGCAGGAAAGGTAGTTGGGACAAGTAATGCATGAAGTAAAGGCTGTGATGAAAACTGAGGCAGCTACCCAAAAATTTAAAGCTTCGTGTTAACATTGAGTAGATATAAATTAGTCACACAAGAGCTATCACCTGACACGTCTTCAATTTCCACGTGTTCTGAAAAGTAGGGATAGAGTTAAAGAAGAATGGGTATTTAAAGGAAAAGCAGATAAAAAAACAAAGTTTCAGGTACAACTGAGCCCTTGCAGATACCTGCTGAAAACAATGCCTGGAGAATAGATATGTGTTCAAGAACAAAATATTTATGAGCAAGGCTAAGGACTGTGGTGGCTGATAGAACAAAGAGCTGTTGACTGTCAGATTAGATAAAAGGATTAATCCATATTATTTCTGCTTTTACACAATCACAATGAGTCACAGAAAGCCACCAACTTCAACAAAAACCGAGATGGTGTTAATGTTTTTAGTGACAAAAATAAACATTCTGAAACTCAACAAACCGTGCTGCCTATTGTTCTACCATATCTGAGAGGATGGACAGAGAAGAAAATACTACATGAATAAGCATGAAACTGCCCCTTAAGCATACTCTTATGTGGTTTTTACTCTCCCATGTGTATGTCCCAAACTTCTTTCATTGTCTTTAAATCTGTTGTATATTTGATACGATAGTAGGAGTTTTGTGTTCCTAATAAAAAGGCTCCACTAAGTATCCTGTCAAAATACTTGCCATCAAGATGTCCCAGTCTCGTGTTTTGTAAGAATCTAGAATTAGCTTTTAAACAGCTTTCAGTTCAAGAAGCCAAACACACCAAGTCTTTTAACACAGACTCATATATCTATCTATCTATATATAGATATCTTGTGTCAAACCAGGTAATTTCTTTCTATTAACCATCCACTGAACTTCCCAGTTACATCTATCAAGAGATCAGTTTCTTTTCTTTTTTTTTTTTTTTAACTTCCATAGCAATTTACAGCACAAAAGAGAAGATAACAGAGAAAGTTGGAAAGTAGCATAGGTTTCAGATCAGAAGCAAAGGTGCTTCTCTTTAAGATCTGCAGGGAAAGAGCAAACATGAAGAAAGAAAGTAAGTTATACACAATATTATGGCCTTTGAAACCAATTTGAGCCAACATAATTCAACAGGAGCTTCAAAGTGTGATTTCAGTGATGACCCACTGTTCTGTGAAATAGTAACATAGTCAGCTGGTTAATTTGCAGAAGTTATTAGTTCAATATTACTTGCAAGAATCTGGGGCTTTTCAGGTAAAATATATTTGCTAGTTACTGATTCACTGACCGATGACGAAGATGTGAAGCACACACCGAGGCCATCCACAGACGATTTGATTTCCTTATGAAACAAGAACATGCATAATACAGAAATAATGGGGAAAAAAAGTTCCTTATATTCTATTATAATGAAAGAAAGGAGGAAAATATTGTTTCTGAATAAAACTGTGTTGGCTGTGGTGTTCAAAAAACATGTTTTTCACATGCAAAGTTGAACTTCACTGCCAAGAGCCTTGGAGGACTGCTGAGTGCTGGTAGTATATAGCCTTTTTACACAAACACTTGTGTTTTAACTTGCAATAAAGTGCAGATATTTAAACTACTTTAAAAGTTAACTTAATAGCTCATTTTTTGGCTATGACCATGGATCTGCTAGGAATTTATTTCACTGGATCCTTTTTGCATAATACGTTTGGTTTGAATGTGACCATATTATTGTTAACTGCCATCCCTTATCTGCTTAGAGTATCACCATGGACTTTGCAGGAGCTTCCCATTTCCCTCCTTGTACAAGCTTCTTGCCATCTCCCACATATCCTTAGATGGTGGGAGTTTTTGTGTTTATATGGGGATTCTGGTTCATTATCTGTCAAAAAACCCCATGCCCCACGGATTTATTTATCCTAAACTCTCTACTCTGCTATCAGGAAATTTGTCAGTGTTTTTAAAATAACACCCCTACTGCTATTTGAAACAATGGCAATAGTGCTTAATATTGGCAAATTCCCAGAGGTATTATGTGAAGTTTTCAAGTGAAAGCAAGAGTCTCAATTTCAGGAATATGCAGCAAGGGAACAAAATACCAAACCAAGTTGATCTCAAAGGGGCAGCTGCAATGCCAGCTCATTTTCTTCAAAAGAAGCAAGACATTTGTTTTTTCCATTGCTGTTCTGTTGAAAGCGTCATTGTTCTAAAAAAGGTTGTTACAAATTTGGAAAAAGCGATGGCAACGTATGGGGTTTTACAGGTTAACATTAAAACTTTGTGCAGATACTTTGTGCTACAATGCAGACTTCGGCTTCTGCGGGAATTTTGCCTGGCTGTGTGTTAGAGTTCCATTTCTTTAACCCAAGTTTCCTAATGATTTCCTCTGTTTCCAGTTTCCAAACTTCTTCTGCATCTGTCCCTGAACAATACTAATTAGGGTACTCTCTTTAAACTCTCATCTGCTGCACCAAGTATTTTAAAGGATGCCAAGCACACCATCCAAATTTTGTGTGCAGCTTCTGCCATCTCCTGTATATCTGTTTAATCTCTGGCAGGTTTGCAAAAAGCAGGAGAGGAGGAATAAATTAATGTTTATGAGCAAAACCAGTTAGAAAATAGCAATGTTACAACCTACTGATTCTTCCTTCAGGAAAAAAATCAAACCAAACCAAACCAGAAAACTCCCGTTCATTAAAATCTAATTGTATAGATTAGATATTTAGATGAAGAAAAAGCTTTTCTTTTTACACTGTGTCATTTTTACAAGTGGAAAGTATTTAGCAAAAAATGCAAGGTGGGAAATATTTGAAGAATGTTCTGGTTTGGGAGATGAGTATTCTGTTTACTTGGTGCAGGGCATTATGGTAAAGAGATTAAAGATAAAATTACATGAACAATAACAAATTTCTTGGTTGCACACCCTTTGAAACCGGTATTTACAGTTACTACAGAGATCTGTCTAGAATTTAGTGATGATTGTTTTTATGAGACCTTCCCAATCTTATTAAATGAGCTAAATATCCACTAAGGGCTAACCCAAACCCCACTGAAGTTATTATGTTATTTATCTACTCAGACAAGAAATCCAATCTCTCTTTCCTGCACAGGTTTCAGGTCACCTACAAAGGAGCTTTTTCTTTCTTGTTTACAGGAGCTCTTCTGAGCTTACCTAGCAAAAGGTTTCACTCTCAGAGAAGACAGCCTTCCCTCCGTAAATCATCTTCTCTCTGTGTTGGGCTCATGTACAGCTTCCTTCTAAGATCCCCAACGAGCAAAGAAGAATTACATGAAAAGGAAAGGAAGAAGGAGGAATTTGCAGATGCATGGAAGACAGAGTGAACAAATGTTAAACTGCTCTCCCCTTTTCTGCTGCTGCGTTCTGAGGACAGACCATGTTGATTGGCATTAGATTGCAGACTGTCCTGCTGTTCAGAGAAAAAGCATCCAAGCAGTACTTCAAGAAAAAATGGCCAATTGAAGATGCCACTATTTTTAGATAATAAGAAAAGACGGTTTCAAATGGTTCAAAAGGGCTATATGATTACTTATGTTGTACATTTCAAGGATACCAGAGGAAATAAAATTTTCCTGCATGAGACCCAAAATCTGCAGTAAGTTCATCTTTTAAAAACCAACTTTTTCAAAAAAGCTATGTACAGAACTGTGACTCACCACTCGTAAGTACTTTAAGAGAAGAAGGCTGAAGGAAAAAGCAAAGAAATAAAGGCAAGCCTAGTGTCTAGCCTCTTCTCCACATTTCTGCCTTGCTTCCTACCCAGGAAAGATTCAGAAGAGTTTATAATGAAGACTCACAGCCCTGTAAAACTTTAAAGAGGCAAACAGAAAAAACTACTTTGAGTGTCTCCATAGGCCCGTTAAGGTCTTAATTACTAGTCAAAAGATCACTGAGCAGACTAATTGAAAATGAAGTGTAGGAGAAGTGAAATCTAGCCTTATTTAAGTAATGGGAGTCTTATTATCAACACTGACAGCAGCAGAATTTCACACAGGATGTTTACTCTTGCCATCCTGGTAAATAGCTCAGCACCTTTTTTTAACGCTCACTGGGAGATTTTGTAGCAGCCCGGTACACCAAATCTTACAGCCTGATCCTTGCTGTGTGGTACAGTCACAGTGAATGTGAGCACATCCGTGTAGACAGAGGGGACAATAGTCACATGTTTGTAAGATTGCTTGGGCTTTTTCAAATGGGAAGTATTAAGAGACTTACATGAACATTATTACTTATGCCTTGCATATAGGTAACCCCTAAATTCTATGCAGACTTCAGTTCTATGAGAATTTAAAATTATGTTTTGAGTTGTTCCTTTTTTACAGCCATCATCTATTTGGCTGTGCAAGGGTCCCTTTAAAGTAAGAAACACAGTGCAGACAATTTTGCTGCTTGTTTATATCTACTTACTGTAATTTTTATTCAAATAATATTGAAACAAAATTAACATTCTAGCTTGAATTGTCAGTTTGATGTTTGCAGCTTTCAAAAAAGAAAAAATCTGCAAAGGATTAAGATTCAAGAGCACAAAGAGATTGTGACAAAACATTTTGATCAGAAAGTAGATATTGTCAGGTATTAAAATTTGACACCTCTTTATTAAATAGAAAATGTGCTATCTGAAGGAAAATGCACTATTTTTCTTTCCTATACAACTATGCATGAATGTGCTTAAAATCTTCCCCCCTAAACTAGAGTAAGGAGCAGGAACATTATCCAAATCAGCGTTCAGTGAAAGCACAGAAATACTGGAGATCTTAAGAATCAAATTCCTCCCGAGGGGAAGAGGAGGGGCAGGCACGGATCTCTTCTCTGCGGTGACCAGCGAGGGACAGGACACGATGGAATGGCCTGAAGTTGTGTCAGGGAGGTTTGGGTTGGATATCAGGAAAAGGTTCTTCACCCAGAGGGTGGCTGGGCACTGGAATAGGTTCCCCAGGGAAGTGGTGACAGCACCCAGGCTGACAGGTCAAGAAGTGTTTAAACAATGCCCCGAGGTACGTGGTGGGATTCTTGGGGTGTCTGGAGCAGGGCCAGGAGTCAGACTTGATAACCCTTGTGAGTCCCTTCAACTCAGGATATTCTACAATTCTATGAACACAAAGGTATTATTCATACATATCTTTGTGTCATTTAAAATTCACAAAAGCTGGGACACAAACATCATGGTTTTAATTAAGATCATTATTTTTCTTAGTGCTGTAACTTGTGCTTTTTTATTCACTAAAGTGAAATTTTGTCAATATTTATCTTTTAGCCCGGAAGGTTGAAATATAAGCTGTTCTAGATCCACATTTCTAGGGTGACTCCAGAAGGGCATTCTTGCAACAGGAATGTACTCTGTAATTGATACAGAAAAACAAAGAGCAAGCCAGGCACAAGGGAACTCTGTGTTCATAGGTCCTGCAGATTGCATTTTCCTCCATCCCTCTCTCACTCTCTCTTTCTCTTCCTACTCTCTGTTATTCCATTTAATTTCTTCACCCGTATTTCCAGACAAAATCTTTATTTGAATAGAAGATGAACTATGCTGTCTAGATTCTCACTTCTTGGCAACAGCAGAAACAGCAGAAACCTTGCCCCTCTGAGGTTAGTAACTAAGAGGCATCTGTTCATTTCAGAAATGAGTCATGATTCAATATATTAATTCAATTTATTTAAAAAGCAGGATATTTTGTTAAGGAAATGTCCCTGCCTGTCCCTCCAGGAGCCCCTCTGTCAGTCACACTCACACACCTGAGCTGGGACCGAGGCCCCTTCACAGCTACACCCCCACACTCACACAGTCACACCAGGCTTCTGAGCTGGCTCAGCCCCAGCTTTCCCACAGCAGAGTCTCAGATGAATCGATCCTTAAAATAATTTAGTCTTGGTGCAATAACAAAATAACACAAAACCAGCTCAAGCTGGTGCCCCCAAGGAGGGACCCCAAAAAAAGGAAACTCTGGGCATTTAACCCCTCAGAGTCCTCAGAGACACAGGAAAGTCCTAGGCTCCTGCCATATCTCTGTGTGTCCGGTCCCCTGGCCGGGCTACAGGTCCCTGGGCCCTTTGTTGTGCAAAGGGTTGGCAATTCCCAGCCTCTGCCTTTGGGCTCTCAGAGCTCGACCTTTGGCTCCCACTGCAGCTGCTCACCGAGATACCAGCACTGAATGGATTCCTCAATGTTTTGACTGGAGGGTTTATTGCTTTGTTTTTCTTTCTCCATTATGATAAATCTTTAAATTTTTTTGCAACATTATTGTATTTAATAAGATTCGTTAAAACATGTAAATCTAAATGATGTTTTCCTCAAAAGCTAACTAGTTTCTCACTAATGACCATATCAAGTTTTAGGAATAAAGTTCTTTTAATGACAGTTTCTCAAAAGCCTTGAGAGTAGATATTGCTGATATACTTAAAGTTATTATATTTTCTGTCAAAACAGACCCCAGTGTCTTCAGAAAAACAAGCGACAGATGGGTTAATCAACTGCTATTTATTAAATGATAAGTATATCAGATTGAAGAAACAAGGGTATCTGTACTCTGTGTGTGTATGGATGACAGTAAATTGTGTTTTATCATGCTTAGCACTGTTTGAACAAAAAATGCTGTAGTGTTCAGCCAGTGCGAATTCATTTAGTCTACTAGGCTCTGTACGTGAAATCCTGTATAAAAGAAAACTTCAAGGAAAATAGTATTTTCACTTAAATTATGTTTTTTCTTGTGCAGGCAGTGGAATATATTTACTATATAGACCACAGCACTTCATTGTGGCAAGGCTTCTGTAAATGAAGATAAAAGAAGTAAACAAAGTTTCTTGAAAGGCAATTTACAAATAAATACAATATTTCTTAATGGATATTATATTAATATATCTTCATATATATATAACCCGATGTTATCCATTTATTTATTGTGCTAAGGTAACAGCTATTACAAACTAGAATGCATGCCTGGATAAATGAATGTTTAGGCACTTGTTTATCTTATAGCAAGATCCAAAGCATGTTTCAGGGTACGGTGATGGTATCCTGAAAGGAACCATCACTAAGATGAACGAGGAGTGGACAAGACGACTCTAGAGGAGTCATTGCCTTTGAAAGATCAAGGTTTGTGGCAACTTTTACAATGGGTAACCAAGATGAAGCAATTCTACAAGCAATTTCTGTGTTGTATAATTACACAGGCTCAGTTTGTCCCACTATATTTTTATTCCATAATGCACTATAAAACCAGATGCTCTTCAAAATCTTCTACATTAATATGGGAATTTAGACAAAGTAGTCCATCTTCAATCCAATTTCTTAATTTTATGGGACAACAGAAAGATGAATACAGATATCATCTTCCAGCGAGTCTCCACATGGTGAGGTCAAAGCAATGAAGGGAAGCAAATTTAGATACTATCCCACTCCCTTAATGACAAAATTAAGGCACAACACATCCCTGATTGAGTTGTCTTGCTGTGTTAAAACTAACACATAGGTAAGAAAGTAGAGAGAGTACCTTAGCTGAATAAAACAGAACCACACTAATCTAGGAATTTTGTCATCGTGCTAGCAAACAAAGCTAGTAATACATAAATGACGGCTATAGAGGAAGGAGTTAGACTGCTGATGTGTTAAAAGCCTCTCTCAATTTTGAAACCCAGCATTGTTTTGGAACCTCCCCCTTCACCTCTACCATTCCCCTCAAACAGAAATACTTCTTGGAAAGCATGAAGACCTCTAAGTTTGTCTATGCACTTGCTGGAAAAAACAGTAAAAGGTAGCAATTATGATTATATTAATTTTGAAATCCGGCAGTTGACCCATTAGCTGATAATTTACTACGGTTGCCCATAATTAGATTTAGTCATAAAATGTGTGTTTACTCATAATTAGATTTATTCATAAAATGTGCTCTCTCTGACTAATATGCTTTCACTGTGACTATTTTAATATTGGTCTTAAGACCAAATTCAGTGTATTACTTATTGGACAAATATGGTGAGTGCTAGAGCAGAAGAGACAGATACAAAATATGGAAACTCTCAATTCTTTCTAGATCTATATCATACATGGATTTTATCAATTCTATGTATGATAAGAGAAACAGAAATTCAGGCACACTGGCTGCAATATTGCAGAAGGATCTTGTTACTTTTTGTAGGAATGAACAGACAAGTTGCCAGGTTCTCTTGGTGGAGAACTGGCCACTTATAGACAAAAAAACAGGAGGAGCTGCAGAACTGTCTTCTTCCTGAAGCCACAAGAAGTCAAATTTAGTCAAATAAAAGGAGGAAAATGAAGCAGGTCTTTTAAGGCCTGCCTGAACTCCAGCTCAGAGGCAGGTAAGTAATAGAATCATAGAATCATTTAGGTTGGAAAGGACCTCTAAGGTCAAGCCCAGTCATTAACCCAGCGCTGCCAAGTCACCACTAAACCACATCCCTAAGGGTCACATCTACATGTCTTCTAAATACCTTCACAGATGGTGACTCAACCACTTCCCTGTTCCAGTGCCTGATAACCCTTTTGGCCTAACTGTTTTTCTTACCTACTTTTTCTCCCTTCAAGATATTAGAACTGTCAAAAGATAATGCAGCAGATGAAGTATTTTTTCTAAGGCACAGCAGAAGAGCAGACAGTGACAATAGCAAGCAAAGGGACATTACTGAAAACCATCGCTTGTGACACAAGCACCCACTTTAGTAGTCAACACATGGCATGTATGTGCCTGCTGGCCCAAAGTGTTTCCCTGCTGCTCTTTCTGCTGTGACAGACCACAAGCGCTGTTCTAATTCAGGAAGCTGTCAAGGGATACAAACTCCTGTTTATACACAGACCAGCGCTGCTGAAACAGACTCCAAGGAGAAATTATTTGAGCCAGTGCAACTCAATTTCAAAACCTTTTTAAATGTCACCCAAGAAAAACTGATGTTGGAAACCTGATACATGTGTGTCTGAATAACCTCCCTTCTATTTCAGTCACAAGTGTGGAGGGGAGTTTGGAAAGTAAAATGGGAAAACTGGGAGTTCAGTGAAGAAACTGCTACACGTTTTTGGCAGAGGACAAGGTACTCTGTGGGTTTCTTTGCAGAAGGATAAGCACAGATGTGTTTGTTCCCCATGACTTCCAAAGTGAACGCAACTTTGAAACAAGGAAGATAACTTTGCTTTGTGCCAGTTCCTATCCTCATTAAAAGCAAAGCTCATTGAGCACTATCTCTTCTCTGGCTTCCTCTCGTATTTTGTGTACGAATAGGTGGTCTCATATCCCAATTTAACTCATACAGGAAACTGTTGGGCAGAGCAGGGAATCAGTCATAGTTTCATAGTCTTTTCCAAAGGAAAAGCTGCCCAGATTACCTCTGCCTTAATGCCCTTTAATCATTAATACATATATATATAGGTATATATGTGAGAGTATTTATATATATATATATGTATGCTAGGTATGTGTATATGTCTATCTATATGTTTATATACACATTCTATTCTATTCTATTCTGAAGGACAGGTCTCTATAAAGGGAGTCCCAGGCAATATGCAGAAAGCAGGGAAAGGAGGTTGAAAGAGTGGTGGCTTCGGGTGTGGCTCTCCCAGCCGCAGTGCCAGGAGTGCTTCGAGAGGCTGGAGCCAGTTCAAGTGCCAGGGAGGCTTTGGAGAAGGCAGGGAGAGCATCAGGAGGAGCACCATGCCTGGGACACAGAGCACATGAGAGCAGAAAGGTGGCAGCCTGTCATGCAGCTGCAGGAGTGATGCAGCACAAGCCTGAGCAGGGCACGGGTGCAAAGGTGAAAACTCTGATGTGTCCAGAGAGGAGTGTAGGGGAACAGGGTGCTGTGGACATGATGGGTCTGCCCACAATACCCTCACAGAGCCCAAGCTCAGTGACATGATATAGTAACTACCTGTATAAAACCTGAGACCAGGCAGGTGTCCTGGGGAGCTCAAAAGGTGAGTTTTCACCTCCGTACTGGAGATGCGAACCTGAGTATAAAGCATGGCCTAATATTGTATTATTTGTGTTGATACCCTGTGTTTTTCCATCAGTCTTCTTTCATGGCATAGAATACAGTCAGAGCAGGCATTCCCTCAGCTCAGAGGTGTCACACTTATCAACGTCTCTTCGAACCCTGACACGAATGGTTGAACCTCTATTTGTAGCTGCACAAGCTTACAGAATGACTGCCCTTAGATCCTGTTTTGTGAACAGCAATACTCACCCACAGATCTGTTCTCAGGATTGCAGTCCATTGGTACTATTTGATATTGTAGAGTCATTCACAGAGCCAGTTTCCCTTGCTGCATGCCTACCTGATGAGTCTTTACAACACCGTGATCCTTAGATTGCTGCTAGCAGCTTGTATTAGAGGTGATCTATAGTGATTAAAAGCTTTTAACATGCATATTTCCTAATGAGACTTATTTAGTTTACCACATCTAAGTTAGCTTCTAACCTACTATTTTTGAATGATCTCACACTTCTTTTCTATCAATCTTTTTACACTCACATGATGGAAATTATGCAACTACGTGGCAACACTTGTGTTTTTTCTCAAAAGCACATGAGGTTTGGAAGGCAATTTGGTTATAAGTCATTATGCCTTGGAGTTTTCTGGTTCACCATAATTTACTTGGATTCTCCACAAGTCTTTAACTGTGTAGTATGCATGGATACATTCTGCTTCCCCAGCAGCTCCCCATTTTTGCTTAATCCCAAACTGTTTTCCTTTAGGGTTAGATTTCGGACAGAAACAGAAGTTTTCTTGACTAGAAGTAGGTTTTGCAGATGCTCAAGTGTAGTTTCTCAAAGGTAATTAGCAAGCAGATACGTGTATTCTATAAATGCCATTGGAGACTTATGCCTGGACTGGGGAATTTCAAATGCTGAAGGACTTTTCCATTTGCTTCTGATAAACCCTACCTGCCATTTATCCATACCCAGTCTGAACTACTCATTTATCCCACAGGCATACGTGGCGTGAGTAATATATTCATAATAAATTAATTTTGGTTTTAGCTCTCTTTTGTATTTAAAAATTAAATTCTGAATACCTTTGAAAGCAAGAAACTGATACTTTAGTTGTTATTTTTGTAAGCAATAAAAAAAGAAAACAGAAAAAAGAAGAAAAAAAAAGTGGTTTTGCAGGCCTTGATTATGCTTAATACACAGTTCTAATATACCTATCAAGATAAGCTTCTGGGCTGCTATAGTCAAGAGTAATGGCCCTTGAAAAAAATAAACATACAGAAAAGAAAATACCGGTAAAACAAAAGGGTGTTGGCAAAATGATGCAAAAAAATATATTTGGTACAGTGTTATGCTTTACACAAAACTATGAATCTATGTAACCAGTGCTTAGATAAGTGAAAGAAACCTAGATAAATAGTATTTTAAGTTCCCACATAGACAATAGTAACTAATATCCCACAGCAATTTCAGAATGACTAAAATTGCTTTCATTGGAAAACATGCTATTTGCCACTCCCTCTTTCCCCATATGTGGGTCATGCAGGCAGGGACAGATGTGAAAGACCTTTTTGCCTAAATAAAGAAATTTTGTCCTAGATTTTCAGGACAATTCTGATAAATTTTCATCTCTTGCTTTCTTTATATTTGAAGACAATGACTATACTTCTGAGTAGGTCTGTATTTTCTACCCTGTGGACATGTTGACTTTTCAGATATGGCTGTATGTCTTGGGGTGACTCTATGATGTGTATCCCCTATCGCCTGCTCTATGCCCAGACGTGAATCCTGTGCCTCTCTGTGCCTTTAAAGCTAGCTAAGGGAAACGGGGGAGAGCCGGTGGAATTCCTTTGGCGCTGTGTTCAAAACACAGATAAGTTCTCTGGCTTCTCCTGCCTGGGGGCTCAGCTCTCTGCAGCAGGGAAGAAAGTGGCATTCTCCCGCTTTCTAGCAAGTTTTTTTGTTTGTTAGCTAAAGCAAGGAGTTTTTCCAGGGACTTTGGTTTTTTTTTCTTCTCTTCTAGAACAGTTCAGAACACCAAAACATCAGTTGGGAGACCTTACACCTTGGCCCAGAGGGGCCCAAGCCAACCCAGCTCTGAAGAGGAGAGAGAGAGAGAGAGACCACACCCATGGAAAGGACTCTAAATCTTCCCAGGTTTTCTCTCCACAGCAAGAGATTTTATTATTTAGAATTATTCTTTTCCCACGTGTTTTTAAATAGGATTTTTTTTCCTTTTTCACTTTCCTCCGAGGAATTTTTTTTTCCCTAATATGGTGGCTGGGGAACGGGTGGCTGTAACCTGCCTTCTATGGAGGAGAGGAGCGTTCCTCCGAATTTTGTCTCAAACCGGAGAGTTTTGCTGTAACAAAAATTAATGATTCGGTGAACTTCCTCTTCTAGGAGATTAGCCATCAGGGCCACCTGTCTGTATGGCATGTGCTTGCCTTTTCTCAGGATTGTGATCATCTTAGGCTTTTCTTGAGATTTACCGAAAGTATTTCCCACAAGTACTTTCCACATTGTTGTGTTATGTAGCATGGTATAGAAAGCACTGTGGTGACTCTGACACTTCTGCTGCCCATTCCCAGTGATCTCAATTTTCCAACTCTATACATCAACCACTCTATCGTGACAGCCAGGAAAACCTTGCTATCTTGTCAAATAAAAAGTTTTTTTTGTAAAAGCGATTCAGATGATGCTAGTGTTTCAGCTACTTTCTTCACCCTCTCGTTATTGCACGTACTGTCCTTCCTTCTTACTTACTCCTTCCTGCTTACCTGGGAATTCAGTGTGATGGTTGGTACCAGCAACTGGAGCAGGGCTGCAGCCTCGGGAGCCTGCGTGTCTGTGTGTCACCAGCTGGAGAGACTGGGACAGGGGCAGCTCCAGTTCACACTGCGTGTCTGAGCCCAGCTGATGGAGGATCTGCCTCTCACATATGTGTAATGTGTCCCTGCCTGTGGCATAAGGGTTAAACTAGATGACTTCCCAGGCCTCCTGCAACCCAAACTGTTCTATGATGCACTGATCATAGATGATGTCAATGAAACAGAAAAATTTGGATGGAGATTCAGATATTTCACATGGTTGCTAACACAACAAAAACATCACTGAGACCTGATTCAGTGCCTGAACCCTGAAGCTCACCAAGGAATACAGTAGTACAACCTAGGGTTGTAAAACCTCTGCTTATAATCTAGGTTGAGGGTTTTTTCGTAATTCATTTTACTTCATGATACCTGAGGCCATCACGTTCATGAGGACACAAACTGCATGAGATTTATGGAAAGGGTGGGATGACAGCTGAGAATCTTCCATCAAAATTATTTTTACAAGGCAAGTTTCATTAACATCAATGGTATGAATCATTATATGACAGCTTACAAACAGAAGGCATGCAAACAGGTAATTGCTTTTGTTTGAATGAAAGACCGTGACAGGCTCCCATTTAACACAAAACCGTAGGCAGTTACTTATGAGATGATTGCTGACTATAAGAACTGACACAGACATTGATTCTGTTATGGTGTTCACTAAAATTCCATTTAATTTAGCCCTGAGATGCTCCACCTAGAACATAAATCAGACATCAGATGCTTCAGAAGCAAAGATGATAATGAGGCAGATGTGACAGGACTATTTCTGTTGAATCTCTTTGAATGTGTGTTCCATTCCACCCTCTCACCTACTTCACTCCAAGGATTATCTCTCATCAGCAGCAAAAAGCAGAAAAAAAAAAAAAAACCAACCAAATTCTCTCTAAAGTTTGTGAAGTACCTGGGAAAATCTGTCTGTATTCATTTTGAATCATAGCCTCCATCAAATCTTTATCTCAGTAATTTCCTAAGGTAATGCAGTGACAATTAGAGAGTCAGTAAATGCTCCTGCTTAGTGCATGTCTCAGAAAGCTCGTAAGTCTTGAGTACAAATAACAACACTTTTCAGCTCACAATCATTGCTCTTCACTGCGATACAAATTTTAATACGCATTGCTCCTTTTAAAAGCATAAATGTCTGTCAGTTTAGAAAGATGGAAGGATAGAATAGAATTAAATAGAATAGAATACTTTCTCTCATATTTTATGAAGGCCTTTTCTTTCATTCCCCAAATCCTGTTTTAAAAGGCTAATTAATCAGCTATCAGTTCAGTTTTCAGCTAAAGAACATTGCAAGCCTGCCTCTGAATCCTCTTTCCATTTCACGGGCATTGCTATGAGGTGAAGAGACCGTGGTCCTATTAATATTCTGCCTTGCAGTTCATGAGTGATTTGAAGAAACTGAAGAAAGGTATGATGCAAATAGCACTGTGTGCAAAGAAAAGCATGTCTTTCTTCATTTTATGTCCTTGAACTGCATTGCTTCCAACCACTCTCAATTTCACAAATGTTTTCTGTCGGCTGTAATTGTCAAGGTCAGCTTCCACCACGTTTTGGAGACAGAAACAAGAGAATGCTACTCTTTATTTTCAAAAAATCTTCCAGATTATATCAGGTGGATTTTAGCTTTTGATTTAATGTTCTTGTAAGGTCATCTTTACGGTCCTTTTGTGCAAGGCAGAATGTTCACTGACCAGTGCTGAAAGGAATGAGAAAGGTGAAAAATGTAGAGAAAGGGTTTTTTCCATGTTGCAAAATCCTGAAAATCCATGATGTTTCATGTTAATTGACACAGCTTGAGATCCTTATTTTGTATCTAATTAATTAAATGTTCACTGTGGGCTATTAATGACCTGTTAGCACAATTCTCACACAATATGTGGTTTTGAATGGTTTTGCTGTTTGTTTTGCTTATTTGTTTAACCTGACCCATTTCAATTGTAATTTAATGGTGGGGAGTTGGCAATGAACCAGAAGCTTCTCAAGATCTGTTATACATGAGGATGTGCTGTTCTTACTAAGTGGGTCTGTCCTCGCCAGCTGAGTTTAAAACCACTATGTTTTGTTAAATTGTACAAAACTAAATGTTACATTAGCTACACGAATAATAACAATAATAATTAATAATAATAACAATAATAAACATTGTCATTTTTGTGATTGGCCAGTTGGATATGGAGCTTCAGCATTAATTTCAGCAGGACTGGCTGGTATATACTGGCTGCAGTGTATATATCACAATGTAAAATGGAGCTTACTTATTCAAATTTAAAGTCAATCTTAATTGATAGCTCTTTAAATCATATGGCCATAAGTCCATGAGGAAGGCATTAAACATGAAATTCACCCCAGCTTGTCTGTATGGCCATAAGATCTCATTACCCTGAGACAAAGGAGGGAAAGAAAAGCCACACCACCGCTGTGCTTTGAAATATTCTGTTTGGAAGCCCATTGATTCACACTCATTTTTTCCACTTCTAGTTAAGCTCTGGGAATTGATCTGGGTTTTTAAAGTATTTTAACTGCAAAAACTTCACCCTTGTTCAAATACAGTGTGAGATCACTTGTTGGTAGTATGGGAGACCACAGGAGCAAGAGGTGGTGACTCCTTGCTGGGCACCTCTCCCCTCTCTGGGCAAAGGTGTAACATTACGCTGTGTAAAGAGCAAGACTGGTGGTGCTGGGAGGGAAAGGTACTGGTTCTGCGAGTGTGCTGGGTGAATTTGGTCCCTTCAGAATTCAGGTGCATTAAGTTTATAAAGTCTAATGAGACTGATTTCTAAAGCCAGACTTGGTCTGAGCATGTATATGCCTATGATCACTGGAGAATTTCAATCACTTTTGTGTAAAAAACATACATTCTAAATTAAGCAGCTCATGAGTTACTGTTCAGCAACATAATTTTAGACATGAATTCCTATAATATTTTTAAGTCCTACTTAAATTACTGAAAGCCTTTCTTTGGATTTGGCCCCTTGTTTCTTTAAAGTTTCCAGCGAGAGTTGTGGCACATTAAATTAATATTGTCTCAGTAGGAAATAAACCTTGCAAAAAAATTTTAATCAATACTCTGGTCATCAGTATTCAAGACTCCTGTGCTTATTGCATATTCAAATATTGACTGAAATGCTTTATTAAGAGAAAGGCTCTGCTTTCACTGCAACACTATACATGAGTTTTGAGAAAAGCTTCTAATCTGTATTCTGACCACCATATTTAATATGTATCAATTATTTGTAGTGAAGTCTGGTAGTTAATTGATTGTTTCAAAGACAAGAGGCAGACAATGTTCTGATTAATTTGAGACTGAGAAAGCTTGCATATGTATTGTTTTGTATTTTCGGATGAAAAATATCTCAGTATTCCCCCAAACCAGATGAAATTTTGACAGTTATGAACTTTTATATTCTAAGATTTTTTAATTGTTGACTTTTTATATAAAGTTTATTGTTAAAAAGACATTATGAACGTAACTTTTTTTCTAATAGATTTAAGTGAAATGAGAAACATTAGAACTACAGAAGAAATTGGCATGCCTCAAAAATTCATTAAATGGGACACTATAATTTAAATCCCTTATACTGCCCCAAAAGAAAATCTACTATGCATTTTTAAGTCTAGCTCTTCAGTTTTCTGGATGTTGTAGTTGAGACAAGAGCTAAAGCATTCATCTTGATACACTGCTGTCAAGTAATTGTACAGAAATGAAATACAGGGCAAAGACAAACTAGCGATTGCCTTGTGTTTGTGTTAAAAACAAGGCAGAAAACTCCATCTTGCAGAAAAACAGAGCAATATTCAACTGGTCTTTCATCCTTTAGACAGATTTGTGTCTTTGGAAGGGTGTTAAAAAATGATTGTATGGGTAAGATATAAAACTAAATTGGGTAAGTCTTCAGTTAAATTTGAACTGTCTCTATAGTATTCGTATGTGCATTGTCTACTTGAAGAATGAGGGAAATTATCCATTGTGATTGATATCAGTCTAATCTCTTTTCAAAGGAGCATTTTACAATCTAAAACACTGTCATTTTCCAGCCCCATGACATAGCAGGCAGTGTGTGAAACATGATGTGTTGTCCACAAGGTGCAAAACCATCCCTTATAAACTTAATCCATTCCCATGAGAACTGAGCTCTCCTGGCTGGATGATTCGGCCTGCAGAGGGTGCAGGGCAGGCTCGGCATCAGCCTGCCTGGGGACAGTTTTGTGTCACTGCTGCGGCTACTCCAGTGCTCCTGACTGCAGCCTCCAGGCACCGCTGGTCGCAGAGCCTTAAAGAAGGAAGGCCAATATGTACCAAAACCTCATCTTTTAATTTTCTCTATTGTCTCTGTCCTATTGCTCTTAACAATGCTCCATACACCCAAACCCAGTGCTCTTGCTGTTGATGTATCAAGAGAGGTCTGTTGTTTTTTAGGGCTACTTTGCAGTTACACTGAGTTCTGGGGCTGCCTCACGGGCTGGTACCTGCCATGTGCTGAGGGCTTCAGGAGTCAGCCCTGCTGATCTCAGTGGTCCCTCCTTTGCTCTGCAGTCTCTGAAGTGCTCCATCCATCACAGGAGTAACTGCAGCTGTTTCTTTCAAGGCATCTTTCAAACTTCTGAAGTTTATAAACAGCTGAGTAATATCAGCAAAATAACATCAACAAGTAATACTATGTGACATTTGTACAGAGCAGTATGAAGGCATGGATTGCACAGCTGTGTTGTAAGTAGCTACAATGAGTGGTAAGTAGCATCTTCCACTGCTGGACTTTTCTGTCAGGATTTATTCAATTTTTTTTTTTTTTTTTAATCTATGCTATCAGTATCCATGTTCTTCTCATCCAAACACTTTGGAAAAGTCACCCACCTCCTATCTTGGGGCTGTCCAGAAACAGTCTGGTGTATCCAAAACGTTCTGTCTTGAGGCTGCTTTTCTAAGGTACTTTACTTGAAGGTGACCACTACTGTGTTACAAGTACATAATTGGTTCCTCTGTTTGAAAACTATCTCTAGTACTTTTGGAATGCTTACCAATTATTGAATACTAACAACAAGGTTTTAGCTAGGAAGCTTTCCACATGATCCACTACAGCAGAGCAAATCACTGCCTTGTAAACAAACCACAAAAATAGAGGTGGAATGCAGCTTCCACTGAACCAGACAACCAATATCAAGCAAGATTTGAAAATTTAAAATTTTTACTGCTTTGTGTGACTCTCTGAAGAAAAGGTGGAAGACGGAAATTTCAAAAGATGTTTTTTAAATATTCCCATAATTTTAGTCACTGTTGCTGTGCAATCACTTGCTTCACTGTGCTGTGAAGTTTAATTTCTACAGGGCACATATCTTTCAGAACAAGAAAACAATCCAATCTTGCAAAAGTATTTAGGACACTAGTTAGGATTAGATTGTGCCTTTAGGTATAGCAATGCTACAGTTACATACTAGTTTATTTATATTTCATCCTTTAACTCTGTGAATTTTTTGTAGGAGTAATTTCCAATCAAAACTATGGAAACCTGACCTGAATGATATTAAAATTAACTCCTTTTAAACAGCTAGATTTCTAAACAGTCACTGAAAAATCCTGGATTCTTGTCATCTTTCCCTTTCCCTCCAAGGATGGGGCATTATTTGCTTTGTGCTTTAAAGCAGTGCGAGAGAGCTGCACCTAATCCATCTCAGACATTGTTAGTACCTGAAAGAGAGATGAGGATATTCAAACCTCATCCAAATTCCTAGCTTTTTGTTTTTAATTTTAACCAGCAGTATCATCTGTCACTTTTTTAAGGAGTATATTGGCTAGGGAAGTTCATCTCTGTGTTCATACATATCAGGCTTTATCCTGAGCCTGTTGCTTGAACAGCCAGACTGAGCCCAAATTTGGTGGTTTGCAAGGGATTGCTTCCAATCTGAGCGGGTGGTGGTGTTTTATAGGAGAGGTGGTAGGAGGTAAAATCAGGAAACAGAAAGCAAGTAAATGAATGCAAACAGTCAAAACAGTGAAAAAAAAGAGTTCCTGACAGCTGTCAGACAGCAGAACAGAGGAGATTGGATAGAAGGTGACATAAGACAACTCAGAACTCAATATAGAGTGACAATGTAATGACACAGAGGCAAAAAAAACCCCACTGACTCAATTAATGTATCATAATTCTGGACAAGGATTTAGGAAGAAATCAAAATTTTAACATTTAAATAAATGGAGAAAAGCCTGCTAAAAATGTGATGATTTTTGTTTGTACAGCAAATCCAGAGTGTTAAAGATTACTGAGAAACCGTGGTAGGAATCCCAACAGGATGTTAGTGCTGAGCAGGGGGAAAGGATCCTCCTGTGGACCTGCTGGTGCAGCCCCCAGTGCTGCTGGCCATATCTGCTGCCAGGGCTCACTGCTGGCTCAGGCTCTCCTTGCAACCCACCAGGACCTCCAGCCCTTTCCCACAGAGCTGCTTCCCAGCCTTTTGTGCTGTGGGGATTATCTCTACCTAGCTGCAGGACATGGGTCCCTGTCAGCCCATTTCTCCAGCCTCCACTTACGGACTATTGCCTCTAAATTGGTGTTGCCCACAAACTTGCCATGGCGGCAACTCTTCCATTCATCTAGGCCATTAATTAAGACATTATACAAGTACTGGTCCCAGTATTGTGTTTATTTCTGAACTGGGATAAACCTTCTTATCCTCTTTTGCCTTTCTTTTGCAATCTAACAGCCATGTCTGCAGTCTTTTTCCAGGGCCTTTACTGTGTATACTAATTATTTGCTTTTTGTTTCCTGATTTGATGTCACACCTCTCCTATGATCCATGACCATCTGTTCAAATAGGGATTGAGAGATATTATTCACATCCTGACTTTACCTATCAGTTTTGCTGCTCAGAAAAGACACAGTTATGATTATGATTGAAAACCAGCCATCACTACAGAAAATGTGCATTAACTGCCAACCACTGTGTCCTCAATACGATGTTACATGTGGAAGAAAATATTAGTGAATATGGCTCCTAAGAAATACTTATGCCAATGGACTTGCCAGTGTACCTTAAAGGCACTCAGAATTTCTGTGGGGATCATTTTCAGAGTTACCAAGGCTTACAAAATGCAATGGTTTACAAATGGACATGTTGAATATACAGAAGAATTAAAAGATATGGTCAAGATAATCCTGTGAAGCTATGAGGGCATGAGACACATTTGAAAGCATTTAATTCCATTAGGTATTGGCCAAAATGCTTTTCTATGCAATAGCAACCATTTAATGTAATAACACTAAAATGGTACGGTTTCTGGTTTTCAAAGATATTAAAAAGAGATGTCTTTTCGTATTGCACTTTACAAGGAACATATTTCAGATGCTTGACAAGGACTAAGTCTTTTCCTAAATTACAAATCAATACACAACAGTCTTGGTATAAAGAGCAGTATGTTACAATGACAATAAACTATTTTCTTTATTCTTAAACATGAAAAGCACACACCTGTTGAATCATTGGCAGCTCTGTTAAATAATTAGACAGATTTTATTATTTCCTGACAAAACAATACATGTGCCTGTCAAAAAAACCTCCTTAAATATTGTGCTACATTAAGAAGAAATAAATGCTCCCACATTTTTTAAAAAATGTTCCTATCTTTTCATAAAAACTACCACGATTCAAGAAAACATCTACTGAGTAACAGCTAGCAGGGAGATCCAGTGGGTGCAGGTGAAAATCATAACGCAGTGCAAAGACTGCGTTCGTGACTCTAGAGCATAATAACTAAGGTGTAAGCTGGTTTGACGTCCTCTCTCTGACAACTCACACTGTTTACATTGCCACCTCAAACTGGAAGAGCAGAAGTACTCACTCAAAAGTATATTAAAAATGTAAACATCAAATTAGTTCTTTTTGAAACAGATACATTGGTGGCTATTTCTGCTCTGAAAGAGGATGTGTGGCCTTTGCCTGGCAAAGCATTGTCAGTGTTCTACTGTGTCTAGCAGTGCACTTGAATGTGTGTTGTGCCTGTGAAACACCAAAAGCCATCATACAGCTTAAAAGCAGATATTTGGGCTGCTGAAGGTGTTTAAAATAATTGCACCAGCTGATTTTAGTTTGTGATTATATTTTCTGATCAGCAGTACCAGTTTTTTAATTGTGCTGCTCTTAAACATCATAAATAAGAAATAAGTCTACTCTAGGAATCTACTGCATTGTCCCTATAAAATATCTCCTAGAATTTAATGGATGTTATGGTAAAGAGAAATATTTTAGTCTGAATCTTGCTTGGGCTGTCTACAGTTGACATGACTGGACACTGTCCTTTTTAATATCATTGTTCTGAGCAATATAGCCCAATTTATCATTATATATCCAAAAACATACTGTGGAATAATATAATTATTCTTTTTATTTTATAATTTTTTTAAGTATTCTGGCTATGTATTTATGTCAATAATGGATGCAGATGGTATTCACTCTGCCCACATTAAGCATTTCAATTTAGATCCCTAAACTGACAGCCTGTTTATCCTAAGATCTCTTTTCAGTGAGTAGTGAGATAGAATCATTTTAGAGAATTTCAAGTTTGTCTTCTTACTGACTGAAGTTAAGCATGTCTGTCCATAAACTCTATTGACAGAAAGAGAGACTAGACTTACAACTCAGGGGCTTAATGGTACTTGGCATGAGTACTCCAGTTATCTCGAAGGAAGTGAAATAAACGCTGAACTGTTTTCACTCTAAAAATAAAAAAAAAATCTTCTCAAAAAAAAGGTTTTGAAAGTTGCTGGTCATGTAATTGGTATATTTTCAATTTATCTTCTTTGGGGTTTGAAAAGTCAAAGCGTTTTTTTACAAGAACACAGGAGACATAAAGTTCTAGAAAATCAGTAATTTCCACCAGTTTAAAGTATCAGCTTCCCTTTAAAATTCGAGACATGATAAAGTCCAACAATATTTTTATATTATTGTGAACTACTACTGATTGGTGCACTATTCCATACTGTCACGAGGAAACAGAAAGATAAAATAATAGAATAGTAATAAATTAAGTGATTTTGAAAGGATAATCCCACTTAAAAGTGTCATTCTTTAAAATAAAACAATAAATATTTTCATCTCAATGCATCTCTCAGAGAACAATTTCATTTACAAAAGAAAAATTAAACCAATATAGCTTTCTGAAGAACGATCGAATTGATGATAAAAGGTTTAATGAAAATTTTGCTACAAGGTTTTGTGCAGATCATCAGTCAGGTTGACAGCCCAAATAAATAACCCAGTTATTTTTAAGAATGTGAGATCCCAGTCTTCAGAATGACCTGCAGTTTCTTTCCCAGTATCATGACATTTTAAAAGCATGACATGTTTTTTATGGTTCATTCAATTTATTTATCTTTTCACTTCCCGATTGTCCAAATGTCAGTTCTGTGCAAATTTGTTCTTTGAATATTCTAAAAAAAACCCAAACAACCAAACTGTTTATTTTTCCATGTTTGACAGTTTTTATAAATATCTTGTCTAGAAAAAAATCAACTCACACACCTGCTTTGGTTTGACATAATATAGAGCAACCAGATATACTTAAGGATCTGGGTTTTCTCTTATATATTACTGTAAAATGCAGTGGCTTATTGCAGACCCAGGAGCACAAAGGAGAAGCTGAATTAGGACACAGATATTGGCTTTCCAGTATTGTGCAACTGAACCAATGGAGATAAAACAGGCTATAGGATTTCTAGGTCACTGGTCATCAAAGAATATTTGACAGGTCCTGGCCCATTTAAGGATCTGATAAAAGTGGTTTTTATTGCTTGCAATCTTTTTTCCACTTGCTTTTATTACAGCAGGAAATCAGACTTACAATGTAGCATCTGTTTCCCTGAAAAATTGAATTATCTTTGTTTCACATATATTCATTATTAACTTACTCTTTTGAGACTCACCTTTTCTCTTCTCTAGGGTTACAAAAGAGTACAAAACAAACTTGGTTCTAATACCAAGATGCGTCATGACAGACACGTGTTTGGTGGAAAACAAACAGACTAGAAGTTTGCCACTGTAATACAATCCTTAAAATGTGTCCTACACTCATAAAGTAAAAAAATGTAAATGCAGTATCATTAATTTTAATCAGTTTTATTATAAAAAATAAGTAAAAATACAGAAAGGGATACTATTGAGAACAGTGAAGAAAATTTTAAAAGTGGTCATAGTATCCCTAGTGACACATTAAAACATTTAAATAATAACTCTTAATGAGACACCAGACTTGACTGAGAAGCACAATGCATGTAAGAATGACTTTCAGCATATGGTGGTGTTTCATTTTGTCTAGAAATTGTAAGAAAGGCTTTTATAAATGAGCAAGATATTTCAGAAAAAATCATACAAATTTCCCAGTTGTATACTATTTTCTTAGCCCTTGCTGTTAGGCATAAGAACACAAAGACATTTCAATCCTTAATATTCTCAACCAGTTGAAAATGTGTCCTGTTTGCAAAGCTCAGGCATTTGTCTCTGAAGCATGTTCAGGGAATGAAACCTGCAGCCAGTGCCCAGGGTGTTATTCAGGAGCATTATTCATGCCCTCATTTGTGCCTTTCCATCTTTTCTTCATGTGCTGTGCTCACCTATTGGATAGTCTGGCAGACCTGAATAATTCCCACCAACTGCCTGGCCGTGTCCATCTCAGTTCCAAATGGAAAGCTGGCACTCACAACCCTTTTGTTTACTGCTCAGTCCCCTGATTGGTGTTTTGATGTTTCATTATGCTTACCAGTCTGCCACGGGAGTTTCAGAAAATATCCCATCTTGACCTTCACATCACTGTAAACAAATTGAAGTTAAAAGCATAGATTACTTTGACCTCCCTTCTGTTTCTGCCCCGGGAAGTGGATTTTTATGCTGCAGCACAGTCTTCTTTCAGGGGAGGTTGCCTCTGCTTCTCATGGCTCTGTGCCCTTTAGCAGAGACGCAGTCAGTCAGCACTGCTACTTTTCAGCTGAATGCTCTCTAATGGGTGACCAAATACCAGTGGTGAATTGTCTGCACATCGTAAGATTTGGGGTTTTTTTAATGTAGGATTTCGCCTTAAAATGGTGACTTTTTGCCATCATTCTTTAGCGAGCGAGGCAAACAGTTGTGAATGTGTCACAACGTACGATCTCACAGGTCACGGCCGTGTGAGCTGTGTGTCAAGGCACAATTTGGCCTTTAAATGTACAAACATCTGAAATGCAATTCACATGAGGAAAAGGGCAACTGTAAGGGAAAGAGATAATGTATTCGTTTTGTTAAGGTAGGGATGACTGGCAGAACCTTAGAAAACAGCAATTTGCCCATGCTCATTGCCTTGCTTAAATCTCCACTAGATTGGGCTTCAATGTACTCACTGACAAGGATGGGGAGTCTTGAAACTCCAGTTGCAGGAAGAAAGGTATTTTTATAGAACTGGGCTTGCTTTCAGCATATATCTAATAAAAGAGATGCACTAAAACAGAGTTTTTAAAAGAAGGAAAAGAGAAAAAGAAAACAGAGAAGTTGGACTATTAGTAGCCAACCCCAAAAATGCAGGTTTCTGATGGCGAAAATATTTAAATTTTAAATACCTATTCAAATTTTGGACACTGTGTATATACCTGTGAAGGTTGCAGAAACTCACGCTCAGATTTTATAAGTAATATGTTTACTCAGTTTACAGATATCTGACAGAGGTCATTTAGAGACCAAGCTTCAATTCTTGCATGAACTGGTTCCTACGGGTTAAAAGATCAAACCTCTATGAGACAAAATATTCTGCCTCAGAATCCTAGGGGTCAGAAAGATACAGGAAAATCAGAGTCTAAAGATGAAGATTCCAGCTCTTTCCAGAGGCTGAAGTAATATTTGATTCACTTCTGCTGTTCAACATGGACAAAAGTTGAAGATGGCATTTATTATTGTAAATGTTTAGATGTTTAATTCAGACATTTTATGAAGGCTTTGATACAGGTAACTTTTCACCTCAAATGTAAAAACAGTAACTTCCATGAAAAATTGATCCAATTATTATAACAGAGAAAAAAATGAAACTTACACTGTAACATATTTAATGACATCAGTTACAGTATGGTTGCCAGCATGTCACAAACATTAAAACAGGACTGTGCGAACATTTCAATCTAGAAAAAATAAAAGGTAATAAACACTCTGCCCAAGCTTCAGGGATATTTGAGACCCCTCAGTGAGTGACAATTGTGCCTGCATTTATATATTACACGTGAAAACATACAAGGCCCCTAATATTTGCCCAAATTTTGGGTCACTTTCTTTCTGTGAAAATGTCTAAAATAACAAACAGACAAAAAACCCACCAGAACATCAAAAAGGTCTGGTGTTAGTTCAGAGGGTACAGCCGCTTGGAGGGCAAAGTTTCATTCTTTGAAATGATGAAAAAATGCAGAAAAAGATAAAATAAGTAATTTTAAGAATATATTAAATTATTAGTTTTCTATTCATTTTAGTACCTGTGACAATAGAATCTTACAGAAATTTGATCTTTATAATTACTTTTTCAATTAATAAGATTTATATTTTTTAAAGTATATACCAAATGCATGCAGTTATATCAGAAGTGTGTTCAATGGATGTGGTTTTAGCTGATATCAGTATCTCACCTTGTTTAGTGCTGCAAAATTAAAAGGAAATGAAGCTGTAGAAAGTCATCAAAGCAAGAGAGAAGTGACCAGGTTTCAGTGGAAATAATACATAGAAAAAGGATTTAAAGCAAAAAATTAAAATAAAAACCAGATTTCAGCTGCCATCACTCTTGGATTGCTGTTTATGGCTGTATCTGGGTCCCTTCAGCTTCCTGTTAGAAAGCGTGGGTAGAAAAAAGTTGGTTACACTGGAAGAAACGTTAACAGAAACACTGACTGAAAGATGTGCTTGCTCATTCTATACCATATTTGATGAAGCATTCAAATAGAAATTAGGGCCTGATAATATACACTTAGCTTCTTTCAGAGACAAATAATGTCTGGCAACAACAGGGGTGAACGCCAAGGAGGCTTGGAGCAAGGACAGGAGCTGCCCAGGGTCCCTACAAACTTGTCATACAGCTTCAAACAGGTAAGTTTCTTGCTTTTGCAAACCTACTGCTGCATGAATGTCAAAGAACTTTTAATATCTTGATTAAACACTGCTGAATATCTCGTTGGTAATGCTATTAATATCTGTAGTTAATGCCATGATAAATTATCTAGAAGATGTCAGATGAAAAAATCATTTCAAGGTGTTCTTTCTCTCCTAAAATAAATGTGACTTCAGTAACTTAGGCAGAAACAAAAGAGACCAGTGGCATTTATGTGCCTGTTGAACACATCCATGACTTCTGAATCCTAAAGGCATTTTGCAGAAGGCAAAGATGAAGGCCTAGGTAAGACAGTGAAGAGAAAGTTTGGCTTTGTTCTGCCTTAGCTACTTGTAGTTTGTATTTGTTTAAAACTTGCATATACTGAGCTTTATACATTTCAATCACAGTAGAATAATTTTTAAAAAGTGGGAAATAGCACAGCAAGTTTTGTTTCAGTCAGTTCAGACCTGGTGTGACACTGCATGAGGAGAGAAAAGGGAGCACATCAGGCAAGAGGGGTAAGAGTGTCAGACCCCTAACTCCCAAAAAACCATTTCCACCTCTTGTTTATCAGATGAGAGATCCAACATTGTTTGCATCTGATTTGGACAGTTGCTACCAGCAGGGTAATTATAAATGGCTATTTTATAAAATGTTAATATTTATTCTGATAAAATTAGGTTATTATAATTAGCTTGTTCCTGTACTGAAATTCAGATGGTATCTACTGTTGTTTGTATTTTTGATGCTAAGAAGTATTCTGGGAGAGACTAGATTGTGATGATATTACTGGGATTTTATTTATTTATTTTCTGAGATTACATGGAACAATTATATTTTCTGGCTCATGATACGTATCTCACGCCAATTTGAAGTTTCAAAGGAGTTAATACTCTTGGCCATAAATACTTGCAAATGTATTTATAAAACTCAAGAAAGAAGGTTTTGTAGTTCTCAATTTGCCTTACTTTTTCTCTACTGTTTGAGAGTATTTAGTGGGTTATTCAAATTAATGTATCTGTCACAGCAAATTACAGTGCATTGCAAATGGTTACTTGTACAGCTCTGGACTGTTTGGTCAGTCATGAACTGACAGCAAGGACACCTCCCAAGACAGCCAGACAATGCCACACTGGATGTATGTGAAATATCTAGCTCAAGAGATGGTGAGGAGATAAAGTTATAAGGCTCTGACAAATGATGAAATGTACTTTATTTTTTTTCTTTCAAGAGAGATGTTAATTATTCAGGATTTTTAGGGTTAGGGTTTGGGTTTCTTCTTTTGTGAGAGCATGAGATGTCAAAATGACAAATTTTAGTCGTGTCTTAAGTGATATCAAGTAAAATTTTTAAAAACACATTGGCCCACTTGATGTTATTTTATAGCTCAAAAAAATTCTGGAATAAAAATATCCTTATCAATTTTAGCTTAAATCTGGTTTTCTTTCAATGATTTACTTTAGAAAAGCTTGCAAAACCTGATTTTTGGTTCTGTGAAAGAGAAGAAATGAATCAGATTTTAGTTTCTTTATATAAATGGCTTACCTATTACTGAGCAATGTCAATAAAGGAGCTTTTTAAAATAATGTCTCTTTAATACTTATTTTGATGTCATAGGTTCAGGTAAGATCAGTATTCTTCTTCCTTTTATAAATTCTCTCAAGCCATCTATAAACATTCTAAGCAAAATTTCCCCATCCTTACATGAAACTATTTCCTTATCCATAATACACTAGAAGAATGGTCACCATTAATTTATGAAATAAACAATTTTAATCCTATTGCAGGAGGGAGCCATCCGAAAGCAATATTCTCCATCAAAGTTCTTAAAGCAGAAATACCAAAATGAGGCTGTAGCCAAATGAGATATTTTTATTATATACTCTTTCATGTTGGCTCTTCTTGGATCGTCCTTCTTAAACAGTAAAATAACCGTGGTCAGTAGCTTCAATTATTGAATTTATCTGCAGTGGAGGTGTTGTCTATAACTTGATAAGGTTCTCCCTGGGTTAAAAGAGGGGGACTTACTTTGGCAAGAGGATTATATCAATTCGCATTTGCAAAGGTCAGTTTCATGTGGAGAAGATCCACAAAAATGATTGCAATCTAAGCCTTTAGATGAGTCACAATGATTCTTTTCCCTTCCCTCCTGGCTTATGGATTTCTATGCAATTAAAAGCCAGACACTCTGAACTAAATCAAAGCTGAACCAGTTATATAATAAGTCTGCTATTACAGGCTCTGAGCTCCAGGATCTGGCCCAAAGTCTTTCGGTAAAATCCTGGTGCTGGTACTTCCTTTGTAGAATGTTACAAGGCAGGAACAAGCACTAGAGCGTCCGATTTGGAAAAACATCTTAGTTTCTAAGTGCAGGTAAAACAGAGATAAAGTCTTCATCTTTTTTCTTCCTCTGACAGAATCCAGCAAGAACGGAAAAAGAAAATTGAGAGCTGCTACTCAATAGATGCAATCACTGATTCAGGTAACTGAAACATTATCATGTGGCCTCATCAAGGATTTTTGGAAAATGCTGGAATTTCCAAGTTTTTAAAAAATGTGAAATTTTTAATGAAAATGTTTTGATGTTGTTGTTGTTGTTAGTTTTATTCTGAGGGATTTTTTGTCCAAAACCCAAGTATCTGTCTTTTAACAGCATGAATTTATTAACATATTACTGATCTGGAGACCAGTAATATATTGTGACAAGGTACCTTTAAAGAATATATAAATTCATGTGCCATTAACTGACCCTGTAAAAGCCAGCAGACAGAAAGACCACCGTGAAGAAAGAACATACTTCTCAGATACATCATTTCCAAAATACTACAGCCTTGGATTTATAGCTTCAACTCAGTTGATTTCCTAGGAGAAAAAGGTTTATATGGATAAAGGAATTAGCATTAAGGAAAGGAGAATCTCACTAACTTTCAAATAACGTGAAGAGCAACCACTAAATTTTTCACAAGTGCCAGGCACCTGAGAAAGAGCAGCAGTACCAGCTAGCAGATGAATAAGGATGTTCTGCAGATAGGATGTGAGGAGCAGGATTATCAAGTTGAGTCCTTGCAGCCAGTAAATGCATCAGACAAATCCCTTCCTGCAATGAAAACAGGTTGAGATCTTGTGCATTTTGAGTTTGCAGATTCTTGTGTTTTCATAGGATCAAAAGATAATTCAGGTCAGAAGGGACCTCTGGTCACCTACTCCACCCCCCTACTCCAGTCTCATTAATTCTTCTTAATTTTCTTTCTAAGGTATTGGATAAGGACTGGGCCTTTTGCTTGCCTCAAGTAAATTTGTTTTCTGCTTTAAGCTGCTGCCGCTCTGCAAAGACGGGACAGTAACTGGCAGGGCACAGAGCGCAGTTCCCATGCACATGGGGAGATATGAGCTCACTCAGAGTTAAACCCTTATGTCTGCTGCTGGGGCACATAATGCACAGACTGATTTCACAGAATCATCTCTTCTCACATCATCAGTTATTTTCAACAGAACTTATGGAATCTCTTCTGTATGGTGTATCCTTCAGTTAAGATGTCAACCAGGAATACTTTACGAGAAAGTATTGCAATAATTGTCACTTCCCAGGCTTTTAGAAGTGTGTGATTGCGACTAAGTGTTGTGCTTTGCCAAAGCTCATCTGTTTTTGTTTTTGTCTTCTTTTATTGATCATAGACATGTATAGCGCTTATTTTTTACTACATAGGCCCTTTTAATTTAAGCCCCATTTTATTCAGTGGCTAATGTTGACTCTAGAGCACTTCACTCAGAAATAAGAAAGTTGTGCCAGTGTGTTCCAAAAGTGACTATGCATGAGATAAAAACACTTCGCTTTTATCAGCTTTAGATTTGCAACTCTTATTTTCTGAGGATGACCTATATGTTGTATTATAAAAGCTCTGCTCTTGCAGTGCATGATTCACATTCTGTGATTTGTGACTGTTTTATATACCCATATCCCACATCCTCTTACTCATCAGCTTTACAAAACCAAGCAGTGAAATCCCGACCTGATTGAACTCAGTGGGAGTTTTGACATTGCCTTCAGTAACACTGAGATTTCACCTGAGATCTTTGTAGCCTTTAAATGAAAGAGCCTTTGGTCTTTTCTTTTTGGAGGGGGAGGAGGAGCACCAAGACACAGGGTGATAGTATTTATGATTTAACTAGATGTATCTCTTCCATTTGTGAGACAAAGCAGTCAGTAGAAACAGACAGGACATAAAGGTGAAGTAATCAGAATTTACTAGGATGGGAATACATTGGCTGGAATCTGCATAAACATTTCTTTTGCCAGGATCTGTAAAGACCTGGACTTAAGAAACCACATTGACTCATTTGGCTTGTCAGCTTATTTATAAGCATAAATAAGTTATAAAGAAGATATGATTCTCTTCTCTATTAAAGAAAAGCCAGGCCTGGTTAATTGAAGTTTTAAATTAAACAGAGGTGAAACAAAGTCATCCAGAGCTTTAATTTTAGCTTGAAATGCATGCAGTTTCCATTCCCCATTCATTCCTTTATGTCCCACGACTGATGGATCACTTGCTTTCCTCCCTGTGAGCGTGAACATAAGGAGTGAGAGCCCCTCTCCCGCTCGGTTGCTGTTGGAGAGTTTTCTAATATCCCTCACAGTCTTCTGTGTACTGGACTCCAAGGCAGAGGCAGCAAAATGTACATAGGGTTTCAGAGTAGGAGGCGCAAACCTAAGAAGAGCCAGCAGCTTTGGCCACATGGTCAGCACATGAGACTTGGCCAGCGCAACCATATTCCTAAAGCTGATGTCATCACCAGGATCACACTCTAAAACACCCTGCTGGAGCATGCTAACAGGAGAACTCTATTGCCTGTGTGCTGATGGAAAATTGCTTCTTGGCCAGTCTCATGACTGATACCTTATTTTCACTCCCTTTTCAGTTTGTAAGTCTGTCAGGAAATACACTGAGACTGAATAGCAGTGCATTATTGTTGAGCTGATGCATAGAAGCCACATCTGACAGTAGTAAAGAAATGTCAAAATTGAGTCTTAAAATTAATACAGCAAAATATGTTTTCACTATTTCTTCCCTCAATTCCCCAAACACAGTCAGGGGAGTTATATCTTGACTAATTAAACAATGAGCAGCATTCAGCATGCGGTAAGCAAGCTGCCAGCAGCTCCCTGAGCCGAGTAGTTTGGTCTCTATTCCTTCATCTATTTTGCTAAATTACATTGCACTGAGACTCTATCAGTCATCCCATGATCTCACCCCTCTCTATTCCATTCCATTCCATTCCATTCCATTCCATTCCATTCCATTCACATTGCTTTTGACAATTACCTTCCCTCAACCCCAGACATATGTAATATGTACATAAATACCTCACCAGCTTTATTAAAATTTCACTTGTCAGCTGAAATACTAAGGTTTTCCTTATGTTATAGATAGAAATGGAAGTTCACAGATAGCAGATTTTATTTGCCTCCCTTGAGACCCAGGACAATAAAGTGCTTTACAAAGCCTCCTCTCATTGTGCCTTACAGAACCCAGAGAAGTAGCAAGGTTGTTACTCCTCTCTCAGACAAGCCAAATGAAAAAAAAAAAGAAAATGAAAGTCCAAAAGAAATACTGAAAAAGCCCAAAAGAAATACAAAAAAACCAAAAAACAACAAAAAAAGAAACAAACAAAAAAATTATTCAAGTCCAATAAGAAAGATGGTTTCCTGTACTCTAGTGCAGAATTCTTGTGCTAACATAAATGCCACACAAAGAAAAATAGAAGAGACCTGCTCCGACACACTTACTTACTTAGACTCAATATACTCAGAATTTATGCAGGAAAGTTATAATCTATACTAAAGGGGAAACCTGCCACTCTTTTCCATCTCTTTTGTCATGAGGTTTTAGCAAAAGATGGAGGCTATATTCCTCTGCTTCTCTTGAAACTACTCCACTGGCCAGTGAGTGAAAAAGCCACCGCATAAGATCTGTAAAATTGAGGGAATGGGGTTTGGATTTTGGGGCTGCTTGTTTTTGAATGGCTGTTCCAAATGTTATGACCTTTCTCTTACAGTCAGGTCAACTTTCCCTGCCCCAGTGGAGATACCCCTCAGTTTGTTCCGAATGCCAATCCTGCAAATGTCTGTAACATGTACAGCACTCTGGCAGCAGCTGAGACGGGTGACCTGGTGGGCCACGGTGGAGAGCCCCTTCTCACAGGTGCAGAGCAGGATGAGCGGTGGGATCCGGGCACCCAACCCCTCACTGCTGTCAGCAAAGGCAATACTCACATGACCAGAAGCAGTCCTTCTGGTGGTTGTTGGTTAAAAAGTTCAGCAGTTTGGTTTGACCAAAGAAGTCTGGTTTTGTCTTATCTAGGTACCTTCAGTGCCCAGCAACAGCCAAAAAAGACAAGACAGGATCAGTTTTGGAGCCTAACTCCAAATTCAGCTGAAATCCTGTACTGATCTTGGTCTCTTGCTTCATTGATTCTTCTCTGTGATGTGGAGAAAAGCCTTCACTCTGCCTTTACAGTTTGGAAAGACACAAAAAGTTGCCACAGCTTGTAACCATTGTAAGGCCTCGTGTCAAAGCCCTACAGTTAGTTAGATGTCTTTTTATTGATTGAGTAAAATAAATTCAATTACATATGCTTCAGTGACTTTTAGTAACAATTCAGCTCTTTCCCCTAACAGTTTCCTGATAAACATTACTTGTAAAATTCAGATGTTGCCTTTAGAGCTTATAACAAACCAATGCTTTTCAACTCCCTGCAGTGAATGGACAGCTTCTATACCTAGATATCCCTATTAGACTCAGGATTCAGGCACTAACACTTCACAATACCTTGTTACCTGGCTTTCCTGGAGTGGAAGCATGTAGGCTTTTTATGGGAAGATATGCTTATTTCTTCTTTCTTTTTGGGGTCCCTGGGTAAAGAAGGGAAGGGTACTCAGGGGCCTACAGCCAGCCTCAAGAAGTTTCTGAAGTCAGACATCTTTGTTCCCAACTGCAGATCCTGTTCTGGAGAGTTAAAAGTGGGTGGCAGTGACAACAGGGGGAGGAAGGAGGAAACAAGGAGCCCTGATCCTCTCCTTGGGATACATTTCACATTAGCAATGGATGGGAAACAAGAAACAGTAATGACTTTGGGAGCTTGACCCCTATGCAAGACTCCACCCTACCATCTAAGCGATTTAACCACTACCTCACTGATACATGTTCCTTGCTTGTTTTCCTCTGAGTCTTAAGTATGCTTTTGAGTCTGGCACTTAGATATATAAGACATACTCAGTAATATAAGAGCTATCTGAGGGGCTCAAAATGCTAATTGTTTGACCTCTCCCACAGTGATGATAGTAGTTATTCAGAAATCACTCCAGTAAGTGGCTGCAGTAATTTTTACCTTTGATGTATGCCTGCTGAGCACAGCCCTTATCTTTGACCTTGGCATCAGTGAAAGCATGGCAGATCCCACAGGTTTTAAGACATAGATTAGCTTGTTTGAAATTATTACTTCAGTGACCTCTATTTCCAATAATGGAGCATATTTTCTCTATGCTACAACATCAATGGGTGTTTTAAATTGTATTCTTCATCAGTTACAGCAGCTCTTTTTAATTCTTCAATGCATTTTCCTTGGTTATATTCTGTGTTATTGGTTACGACATAAAAATTTGCAATCAGATCTGCTGTCTTATTTTATGCCTTTGATCTTATTTTGCAATGAGGGGTTGAATACGATCAGACCACAGGTTCTGTTACATTTCGTTTACACCATTTTGCTCTCAAAAACAAAATTTACTGCACTTACTTTAATGCATTTGTAATGAAGAAAGACTAATCATCCCTCCAATATCAAATTCCATTTGTATAGTTTAAAATTACAGAGAAGTCCTAAAGGTATTTTCCATAAGTTTAGAGACTAAAACATCCCTCAGAAAAAAAAATTAAAATAAATTGTATTTGTTATAGGTACTTTCCTTGGGGAAGTTTTAATGCAAATTATCTGAGTCAGAACTTTTACAATTGGAAAAAAAAGCGGAGTAGTTACATTCTTTGTAAAAAGGTGGTGTCTCTTATGCCACGAGTTATAACTGATATAACTGATAAGGAAGACCAGTTTTCTAGCTGGCAATAAATCCTGGTGAATTGGCTATCCATTTCAGTTATTAAACTCATTATTTGTTGGTTATTCTTGTCATTTGATTTTCTATATTTTCAGAAATTAAATCTTATGCATAGGGATTTGAACTGTTGCCTAGATTACTGTTTCTAACACTATTTGGTCTAAAAGAATAATTTAACACTGTCTGTGGATCTGGATCCACAGTTTCCTGAGAAAAAATTATTCTCCCCCTGCAGCCCCAATACAATACAGACATTAAAACACTTCCGATGTGGTTCCTGATGTTACACATGAGCGTTTACTAGGCTGCCCTCAATTCCTTAACAGTACTTTTGAGGACATGCATATAATTTTTTCTATGTATTGATCCTGAAACAACAACACGTGAAGCAAACATTCAAGCTTACAAAGACTCCAGGAGGAGGAAGCAAATTGGCTGGGTACTGCTGAATTGTCAAAACGCCATCTGTCTGACAGAGGGAGAATCCTCAGACTGTATCCTGGCCCACATTTCACACAATTTGTCTTCCTTTTTCCTGCCAAGAAAAAATGTCGGGAAGATTATCTGGTGTGAGAGATGTCTCCTATTAGACTGATCGAGCAGGAGAACTTGAATGATTGAATTAGGTTAATGGGTTTCCAGGAAGACCAGGAGCTTATCAACATAATGAACATACAAATCTCTAGTGAAGGGGGAATTGGTTAAGTAGGAAAAGATGCAGCAGTATCAGCAAGATTTTAGATGCAGCTACACTGAAAAGAGAACTATAGCAAAATAACAAGAACAAAAATGTGCATATGTAACACATATAAGAACGTAAGCAACATTATTTCGGCACCAAAACTATCCCTCATTTCTGTAATGTGAATGCTGGTGAGTAATGCCACCTATTAAGGAACAGAAGTTTGAGGTAGAATTTTGTATATCAAGGTCATATGCACTTTCCCTGAATCCAAAATATAATGACAATTAGACTCATTAGATCTCTACACAATAATAGAAAGAAAAAAAACAAGAATATTGCTGCCAAGTATGGTCTATTGATGGCTTCTAAATTAACAACAACTGGAAGAAGTCTTTAGAAAAGAACAAAAAGGAAAAAGTGTTAGCACAATCATCTGACAGATAGGCTTTGATGTTAATGGCAGGTTTCTAACTCCTGATTCAATGAAGAAAGAGAATAAGACTATACAACAGGCAAGCGGGACACATCTTTAGATCCAGGAAGTTAAGACACCACCCAAATAATAACGTTTCCTTGAGTTCTGAACAACTTTGGAAAACTGGCCATATGGCAGACATTAATCATAGCATCATGCAGTGTTTCATTCCTAGAGAAAAAGGGAGTCTAAACAATAAGAGAAGCCTAAAAGCTCCTGAAATAATTGTAACTTCAATTTTCAAAGAAATATTAGAAAGAAACAACTTGAAAAAGTTATCATCTAGAAGACACCAAACTGATAAGTAATAATCAAGATGGCTTTGTCAAAAAGAAATCCTGACCAACCAATTAAATTTTTTGCTATGGCAGCAAACCTGAGAGTTGGGTGAAAGCAGGTGTTTTGAATTAAATAGGACTTTTGACCCTGTCCAACAGGATAATCATTTGGCTTCCTCCAAAAGTACACTCCTTATTAGCTTCCCACAAAATGAATAAATAATTGGAGAAAAAAATTTTAATAGGTCAAAAGTTAAAGGATATAACTACTACAGGGGGATTTTATGGTTCCATATTCTTATATATTTTCATTAAGAACCTGAACAAAATACTATGCATTAAATGTGCAAGCCATGTGGGATTGTGAACTTACTGTAAGTGAAATACTAGAATGAAGGATCTTGACAAAAGAAATAAAAGCAAACAACAACAACCAAAATAAAAACAAAAACAAACTAACAAGCAAAAATACAGAGACAAACTAACAATAGAAAAAACAAACCTACAAAAAAACCCAGTCCTAGACAGGCAATAGTGACAATCAAAATCAAGTGTACATAGCAGTCAATGGCATGTTGTATCAGTGCAAATAAGAATTTAAATAATTGATGTTTACCAAAAAAATAATCAATCATAATTAAATAATGTTACTGAAGTATTGAAAGATAGAAACAGAATTGTTTAAAATGAATCACAGGAAGTAATTATTCTGCTCTTCTCAGCAATGATATGACCTCCCCGAGACTACCATTTCTAATTCGGATGTTACACAATCAAAAAGATGAGCCCATAAGAATTATTAGACAGTAAATGTGGAAGCATAAAAATATGATTTGATTTTTTAGGAGAAATCTGTAGGGAAACATGATAGCAAGCTTAAAAAGCTGCTGGAAAAAAAAAAAAGAAAGGGAAAAAACTTTTTCATGTCTGCTGAGAATGAAACAAATAGTATGAGCCAGAATTGCAGCAGTGGAAGTGTACATCAGGCAGGTGGAAAAATATCTAATGGGAAAGACAGGTAAGTACCAGAGTAAATTGCTTAGCAGTAATGTGCTACATCTTCCTCTGCAGGCTTTAAGAACTCACCAGACATCTGTCAGGAATAGTTTCGATACAGCCAGTCTTGCCTCAAACTGGGGAGTAAAAATGAGATGGACTTTCTGATTCTCAGCTTATTTCCTGTGATTCTGAGAAAAATTCTAAAAAAACCAAGAGCATACAGGTTAAAATCAGTAGGCTACATTGGATAACTTCTGTCAGTGTCATTAGAGGAAATACTTGTTTCCTGCATTACTTTTCCACTAAAATGTGTGTGCTTTACTGACATCTTATGCACAGTTTAAAATTCAGCAGTTATTTCTTGGTCTAAAGCATACATTCCAAACTGCTCAGTTCTGTCCTTTTAGCACAACCCAGTTTGTGGTTCTGAAAGTTTGACAACATTTCTCATGCAGTACAGTATATGGCTTGTACAGTGTAACTAATGAATCATACCGTCATCCCAAATGTTTTCAAAAAGACTTTTACTTGAATTAAATATCCTTGAGGTCTAAAGTGAAATTCTCTATTACTGTCAGTCCCACTTGAGCTTCTTCCTGTGCTGGACTAAGGCCATCTGTGACTTCCTGGGTTTGGCATCATATTTTGCTTTTTTTTTACTGGAAGTACATGTAGGCTGGAATGAGCTGTAAGCTCTGCTTGCCTAATGGATCTATATTCTACAAAGAAGTATGGTCACTCAGCTAGAAACATATTGCTTTGTTATCTTAATAGCATGCAGGCAGCTACTGGTTTTTGACTGTGAATTCTGTTTCTGTACCTCTAATGTGTTTGTCCTCATGGCAATTTCATTACAGAAACAAAGAGTCTCACATCGTTTTAGTTTTTTAATTAGGAAGAATAGTGTTTCATATTTGTTCAAAACCTTTAGACTATTATTCATCGACATAATTTGACTCATGTTTCATGCTGCAGAAAATGGCATAATCCAAGCCACTGAAATTTTCCCTCTCACATTATATTCAAAAGAATAATCCAGCCTTCATAGGTATAAAAAGAAAACAGGGCACAGGATGAATGTATGTGCTTCTCTTAGCCACAGGAAATGCATAATGGAAGATCACTTAGCAATGCCATATGCAATTTTTTTTTAATGTTCTTAATGGACCCAGCAGATTGCCTAATGCAGCATCTTGTCTGGCAGGATTCGGAGCAGGTGCATTAAGAAGCAGCATAAGAAACAGTATATACCCAGTGATTCCTCTTAGTATACTTTCTTCTCTTACTAATTTTATTAGTTATAGTTATATTCAGAAATACTCTTTTTAATATAATTGATTGTCAAATACAGCCCTTATAAAGAAATAATATAATTGTTACTAAGCAGCAGGTGGGGGGGAATGCCCCATGAAAACATTTCTCTTTTATGTTACTCATTATTGGAAAGGAGAGGAATATCATCTGCATTAAAGCCAAATTTCTCAGCATAAGAGAGAGAGCTAAAGTTTCCTTTTCTGTGGTTTTAATACAATTAGGGGTGTTCAGCCCCCAGCCCTATGGTCAAAATCCAATGCAGAAGCATTTAATAATGTTGGTGGCTGGCTGGGCACCTCTCAGAGGACGGCCCTTTGCTCTTTGTGGAGGTGGGCAGAGGCATACGGAGCCTTCAGAGCATGCAGCAGCCCATCTCCTCCCTGCCTCAGGAACGGGAGCCACCAGCCACGAAGGAAGTGCTGCCATCTCCCACCCAGGTAGATGCCTGTATTTAGTTTTTCAACTACATCCTTTGTACTTGCCATAGACTGGCTTGCAGGACACTAATTTTGAGACAATCGAAAGGGAAAGGTTCTGACATTACCCAGTAGTACTTTTCAGGGCAGCCAAGGTGTACTTGGATGCTCAGGTTAGCTTAGGAGCCCTTTCCAACCGGTGCTGTGTAAAAAAGGAGTCTTCTGCTTACTGTTACTAGCCTGGAGAGTTCCCTGGCAAACAGCAAAAGAGAGGTAAGGCTTGGATATTTGGGATCCTTAGGGAACTTGCAACAGATGCAACAGTACAAGTCAGACATCAATTAACAGTAAAGAAGGAAATGCAGTGACTAGTAATGTCACTTGGTCATGTCTGTGAGAAAAGACAAACATTTCTGAAACACCCTCAAAGCTCCTTCCAGATACAGCCTGGAAGAGGGACATCTGCACTTTCACATTCATGTGATTCAGATCTGTGTCTAATGTTCAGATGCCAGAAAAACTACAAAGAGCTAAATCCAAATAATTTTCAGACCTGAGGCGACTGTTTAGGGAGAAGCAGCAGCACTGTTGATGTACGCTAGTAAAGTGCATCAGCTACACTGACCTGTGCCCACATAGAAACACAGACCAGCCTGACACAATTTGGAAACCCCACACCTACCCATCTGAACAGACTTTATGAATCCCTTCTCTTAGAAGAAAGGTGGGAAAGCAGCTCAGAGCATGAGCAATGCATGATGCTAGTCTTCTAGAAAGTGCCACGCTAGATAAATGGTTCTAACACAGGAATGAACCTTAATAAATACTGTTGCTCACAGTGCAATCAGCTGTTCAATTCACAGGTGCATTTTCTTACTGCGTAACAGGACTTTCTAAGAAGAGAGTGATCAACAGCTTCGTAGTGAATTCGGAACTAAGGAAGGCTGAGGAGGAAATGCAGTAAGAAGGGTAACTATATGAAAATGGATTAACAGAGTTTGCAAAAGGGACACTATGACTGAAGCTGTACGTGGCTGGAAAAGGAAAATGACATTTGAGAGAAGTCTACTAAACATAACTTTGCTCAGGTATCTAAAACGGGTCTGGGAATTTTCTACAAATGCCTGACTGGTATGATGGGAAGTGATCAAAACAGTGTAATAAGGGAGAAAGGCAGATGGTGGGGCCTCACCCAGCAATAGGCTTCTGTCCACAGAATTACTGTGCCATGATTTATTACTTAAATGGAAATGCTAACATGCCAGGTAGCACCTCAATGAGCTGTATCTTGGCCACATGCTCTTTCCTCAGAAACTCACAAAAATGTCTGTGCAGGTGGGCTCAGTGTGAACAATTGAATGAAGGACATTTAATTTTTTCTTTGGATTAATTTTATTTTGGGGGGGGGGGGGGGGGGGTTTTAAA
>VZTA01021326.1:0-45646 GCA_013398855.1 Mohoua ochrocephala | reverse complement strand
AGGTTTCTTAAATTGTTTTTAATGTATGTGTGAGGTCCAGCAAATAACTCAGTGAAAGATCTTGAGGCATTTTTAATAGTTTCCCCCAGCGTGAATTATCCATTGCACAATAGGGTGTTCTTCAACCCTAAGAGGAAGAAAAATAAGGTCGGCTTCTGCTTGCATCTTTAGATTGAGTTCCTACATATTTAATGAATATTTCTGTGGCTCTTCTACCATTGAAATAGGCTACAGCTGGCAATAAGTTATTAAGGAAGGATTCAAACTCATTCCTTAGGAAACCAAGGTAAAATCTGCAACAGGAGAATGGTGTTTTAGAGAAGTAAGGATTATTTAAGAAAACACAACCCTAATAAAAGTAAACATTGAAGATTCATGATAAGGTCTGACTATTTTTCTTTTAATTGCCAGATGAATTACAGGGGTGTTCTACTGACAGTGTACTTGCCCAGATCGATACAGCAGAATCATCTATTTTCTACCAAACTGCTGGGTGACAGGAAAGTCACTTTTCTTCACTTTTTCCTCCATTTTGAAATAACATTCATGTTCCTGTACCTTATGAAGGTTTACTCATCAAAACTTTTTAATATCTTCAGGATATTCTGAAGATGATATACTTGACACTTGGCAATTTGATATATTTAATAATCAGAATTAAGAAATCCGCTTGGAATTTTTGAATGCTTAGACAGCCAGCTCTACATCCAAAAATAAATTCTCTAAAAGTATGTAGCTAAAATACATATATAGCCATATATCCCTCCAAGGCACATAATATTACCTTTATGAGAGACAAAATCCATTCGAACCAGTACAAATGTTCCATGAAACATGTCCTCATGTTTCAGGCCTTTCTATTTATGTTTCTATCTAAGAATTTTGAAAGTTAAAGGAGATAAATCTTACTGAGTCAATTAGTGCGTTTTGACAGTCCCCTGTTTCATTCATTCTGATTAATATTTCATAGGTGTGAATTGTAAGACCTTGATGTAAGATGAAACAGAAGTGTCAAACATTTAATATTAAAAAATATATTAAACAAGAAACATCTCCCTTTCCTATATGTCAGCGCTGTTGGATTTACATGTTACAATATTTCTTCTACTTAGTCAAAGTGAGAATAATGAGGAAAATTATGCTCAATTGGATGACAGCAGAATCGTTCAGACCTATATGACCTCTCTCAAATAAACCACGACTGTTATGAGCAAGGATTATAACCTGGGATGTATCTGTGCACTAAGAGGTAGAAGAATAAGTATTTCTTTCTATACATGGGAAACCTAAGTGCAGAAAAATGCAGAACCTTCCACTAGATGACACAAAGAACACTGACAGAAATGAATTCCAAGGTTTTCAGGTTGATAACTGGACTAAACATTTAGCTTCTAAATTGAAATGTAACTCAGCTTGCCACCTAAAGACAGCTGTCACAGGATCATTTTATTGCCGTGAGTTGGGAATGAAACTCCCAACTCTAATTGATTATTACATTTTTATGGGAAAGAATTATTATATTTTTATAGGGAAGATATGATTGCGGTGATTAAAAAAGACCTTTTATATTCCAGTAAGAAGACTTCCTCTAGGTGCAAACATATAAGAACTCCTAGTAGCAATGCATTGTCTTTAATTCATCTTGAAGAAAGGGCAATGTGATACCACTCAAAACAGGCAAAAATATAAAAAAGAAATATCTATTTATTCAATCTTTTAACAATAGAACAACTGGAAATGGCAATAGCTATTGACAGAAGTCAACTTAAAATTGCCACAGCCTACTACAATATTTCCTAATGAACATACCAAATTCACTAACGCTCAGAAAACTATCTTTATGGAATCTAAGAAATAAATATGTATGTAATAAAAGCACACATCTGGAGTGATACATGGTTTTACACTTTATATTTCACATCCTGGAGAATTAGCAAGAATTTTATGTTCCTAAAGTCAAGTGTCTGTGGGAGGGTTTTAGATCCTTTTTACCATTTTTAAAGGTATTGCAAAGCTCACGTATCTAGAGAGAAAGGGTTTGAAGTACATGGTCTGTACGTAAGCCAAAAGTCTTTGAAACTGAAAAAAAAAAATCTCCAACCTTTTAAAATTGATGACTCATTTACACTAATCTCTTGATTCTTTGCGATCTGACTTACAAATACTTAGCTGTAGGATTTTGCAAGACATATCTGCGTAGGAATGCAATGGGTGAGTGTTGCTTTTAGTTTGAAACATTGCATTCATTCTTGTCTTTCCATTGCAGCTATATTGAGTGGAAGCTGCAGTCAAGCTAAATAAAGCCCAACAAACCAGCACCATTTTAAACTACGAACATGCAAAGAAACTGATGAATGGAATGACTTCATTCATTCAGTTCCATTCAGCTCAGACAGAATAACAGCCAGGCTGGAGAAACTGCTAATGAAACTTACTGCCATTCTAAAATTAGAAACCCCAGCATGAAATGTAATGCCTGTGCCTCTGTGGAGGCTAAAGGAAATGGAAATGTAGCTACAAGTACTTTTTGGAAAGACATCAATGTATTACAATGTTTGCTGGTATTCAGGAAGTGTATATTAGCCATTTTGAAGGACCCTCTAAACTTCTCTGTGGTAAGGAGCTTTATCTGTTGGAAAAAAAGGAAAGGAAGTTAAATGCCCGTGTCCTGTTACCATTGTGGGAATTGCACATGTGGGACTTAACATGAGAAACTGCAAAGGGAACAAAGTGCTACTCTAGACTCAGAAAATATTTATTTTTTTTTTATATATAACTTATTCCATACAATTCATGTTATGTAAAGATTCATTTCTTCTGGAAAGTGAAATCCTGCATGAGAAGGTTTTTTTTCTGAATGGGTATAATCTTAAACAATTTGTTTTTGTCAGGCTCATGTAATAAACAATTCCAACCCCATAGATCATACTCAGGACCTTGTGAATCACTATGGATTCTGCGTGCATGTCCATCTTCTCTCTCAGCCTCACACGGTTTAGGGGAATGTGCACTACATGTGTGTTGAACTGAATCTCACTCCTTCTCAGGACAAGAATTTCTAAAAGGCACAATCATAATTTCCAGAAGTATGTATCTGGCACGTAAAGACCACAAGTAGAGAGGTGGAAGAATCTAAGACACACAGATTTACTATGCCTAGCAAAGTCAAAGTAGGAATAAAGAACAATGTGTGCCTTGTGTGCACCTGGTAAACAGGGGTGACATATAGTCCACAAGGAGTTTTCTATGCACAATAATGTTCACATTATGTGGACAAATTACTATCCCTCATTTTAACCCGTCCTACATACCCCTTCACTCAAGAATACAAAATAAATGGTTACCTGCCATTGTCTATGGATGATGATAATTGTTCTGGTGGACCACAGGAGATCTGAGGTGAACTCACCAAGAATGGAACAACCCAATCTAAATTTCTACCACTAATACAAGAACCTGTATGTAAATCCATACACAAAATTATGTACCTCTAAGTTTAAATCAGATGCTAAATTATGAGCTGGACATTGTTCATCAATTTCTTGATATCAAAAGGAAGCACAGCGTAGAGCGCAAAGTAAAGAAAATGACTGATATCACGTGATAATTCTAGTCGATGAAGGATTGCATGATGTTATCAGCCAGAACCTCTCAGTTCCTTATTCCAGACACTATTTTTTTGTGCCTTTTGGAAAATGAAGGCTCTCTTTAGGAAAAATGAAATATTGATTTTGGGTTCTAGCTAGACTCCATTACGATGCTCTTTTAAGATACATTGTGTCTGCAAAACGCAATGGAGTGGAGTTTTATGAACATAAATCAGTTTTCTAATACCCATAAGTGGGCTTTTCATAAGCACTCATAAATAATTCACCCAACTTTCCTGTGCATCAATAGAACTTGACTTGAAACCTTCTTAAGCACTTTCAAAAAACCTTAGCTGCATGTCTAGTACTGAATATATCAATGATGACCGAGTTATACTACAAACAGCCCATTTGTTTCTGAATATAGGAGCAAGAGAAACAGCATTGTGGGGGGAAAAAAAAGACAATCAATAACTCACCAAGACTTTCTCTATGTTGAAAGCTGATGATTTGAAAGTGTACTTGAATAAAGAACATCTGACCAATGTGATAATGGTTTGGGATGCCTCTGGGTCTGTTTGCTCTGTCTATATTGCCAGATGCATCACTCCCCAACTTCCAAAAGGTGTTTTAACACAACAGACCTGGAGCCTAGGTCAGTGCAAAACACAAATAGAAATAGGGGGCCAGCCCTTACAACTCAAAGGGGCACTACAGCCAGGGTCAAGTTGTCCAGACTCTGAACAAAGGCAATGCTTCAGCCTATTCAGAGTGAATATCAGCCCTGGAACTCAAATTAGCAGAAAGAGATGGTGCATCCTTCCTTACTTCAGTCTTGGAATAGTCCAAAGTTTTACTGCATCTCTTGAGAAGTCTGTTCAATTAACTAACCCTGAGAGGAGCGGAGTGGATTACAGGAGAGCAGGTCATCCCAAGGAAGGCATACTGATATCTAGTGAAGCCAGAGAAGGCTCGGGAATAGTTTCATTTTTCAACAATTACAAATTGACATGACTTGTGCCATACTGTTATAGTGTGTCCTGGTTTCATCTCGGATACATTCTTCCTGGTAGCTGGTGTAGTACTGTGTTTCGGATTTATCATGAGGATGATGTTGATAACACACTAATGCTTTAGCTGTTGCTGAACAATATTGGCATAAAGTCAAGGACTCTTCAGCGTGTCGTGCTCTGCCAGTGAGAGGCTGCACAAAAAGCTGATAGGGAGCCCGATACCTGATCCAAACTGGCCAAAATGTTATTCCATACCATGGAACATCATGTTCAGTTTATAAACTGAGGAGAGTTGTCAGGAGGTGCCAATCACTGCTTGGGGACTAAATAGGCATTGGCCAGTGGTAGAGAGCAGTTGCATTGTGCATCGTTTCTCTTTATTGGATTTTATTCCTCTCTCTCTTTTTGTTATCTCCCTTATCATCACTATTACTCTTGTTATTACTGTTTTTGTTGTTAGTATTATTTCAATAATTAAATTGTTCTTATCTCAACCCATGGGTTTTACCTTTTTCTGATTCTCCTCCCCATCCCACTGAGGTGGGGCAGTGGAAGGGGCAGGGTGAGCAAACAGCTGCATGGCACCGTAATTGCTGTCTGGGGTTAAAGCATGACCCAGCAGTGCTGTTTTCTTAGGAGGTATATCATATTTCAAAGATGTTATATGCATATGGAAAATTAGTAAATTCTGGTCTGATAGATGTAAAATAAAGAGATGAAGAATTTTTTTTTTATTAAAAAAAAAAAGACAAAGTTATTAACTTCCTTGATCAGATAATCACTTACACAAATCTTTAAAGCATTCCCCTTGAGATAGCTTTCAGATGTGTAGATGTACACCAACTTTAGAGGTTGTTACGGCTGCTTCTGATACAGAGCTTGACCCCTCTGAATAAAGACAAATACTATTGCCCAGACTGGCACTGCTCTAAGGCCATATCTTGACAGCATCCTGGATGTTCCACAGGCAATATAACTGAATCTTCTCAGAACAACATGAGTACTGAGCAGCACTAAACAAAATTGTTTCAAGGGCCTGAAGAAAAAGATGTTTAAAAAAAAAAGAAAAAGCAATGTTTTTTTCCCAGTTCAGCTAGGTCTGCAGTCCCACCATCAGACTCACTGACATCTAGTCAGAGAATAATTTTTGTGAATGCTCAGTATTCTGAAACTGCTTCTCTGGGTTTCTGCATGCATTTCTGGACAGGAAAAGAAGCTGGTGGATAAATTATGATACCACGAGTTCAGTACTTTGTACTTAGGAAGACATATGGGAAAAGAGCGTTTCTTGCCCTATTTTTTAAATAAATTCACAGGTTTCACATTCATACCCAGCACTCTACTCTGTTTTAGAAATAAACAATCTCAAGGCATTTCTTATTCCTCAGCAGACTTTGCAGGTCGGGGGAAGGGTGGGGTGGTCCCCCTCCTCTGCTTAGTGCTGGGCTCCCCAACACAAAAAGAGATGGTCATACTGGAGAGCTCTTTAGACGCGCCTCGCGCAGGTTCTGAGGTGCTGGGTGGGACAGCTGCTGCGTTTTCCACAGGATCCCTTCTCTAGGGAGTCCCGGGCGGGGCCAGACCCCTGCTAGCCAGCTGTACCCTACCCAGGGCCGAGATAGCCAGGCACCTCCCTGCGCATGTTGGATCAGGCACCCCAGAGGTGGAGAGGTGGCTCTTGGGCTGGACAACTGTAGATTTTATTATGTGGAACCCCAGGGAAGAGAAAGGGCCCGCACGGTGACCCAGGAACCGAGAGGGCGAACTTCCGTTTGGCTGGGGGTTATAAGGGAGTCCTGAAGGGGCGGGGTGATACAGAACAGCCAATGGGAAGAGAGGGGGAAAGGGGCGGGGGATACAAAACCAACCGATGGGGACAGAGGGGCAGGCATGGGGGCTTTGGTTACATCTTGCAGGGGTACATGAATATGCATAAGAGTGGATGGGCGAGACTTTTTCCAACAAACATAGAGGGCTTTCTTGGACCAAACCATGGTCTTTGATCTTTTTTGACCTCCCTGCTCCCAGCTCACCGCAACAGAGAGCCTCTGGCAAAGATCCACAAAAACAATGAAGGGACTAGAGCAGCTCCTACAGGGAAGGGCTCAGACTGCTGCCTCCAGGCTGTTCGGCCTGGAGAAGACTCTGGAGGGGATCTTTTCCAACATATATCAATAGCTGAGGTGAAGGTACAGAGACTAAGTAAGCCAGGCTATTTTTATGGGTGCCCGGTGACAGTGGGCACAAACTGAAACATGGGAGCTTCTCTCTGAAGATCAGGAAATGCTTTTTTAGTGTAACCAACCACTGGCAGAGATTGTCCAAAGTACGCTGTGGAGTCTCTGTCCTTGGAGAGGATACTCAGAAGGTGTGGCTTTGGTCCTGGGCCACCATCTCTCAGTAGCTTTGCCTGAGCCAGGGAGGTTGGACCACATGACCTCTGGAGGTCCTTTCCCACCTTACTTGTTTTGTGGCTCTGTGACTCAAAACACACTCATGCAAGATAAGAAAGCACCTCCAGATTGCCTGATATGGAAAGATTTGAATGTTTCTACATGTTCATAAAGAGTCAGGTTTGCCTCATGGAAGTTGATCATCCATGAGGACTCCACGTCCTAATTTTTTTCCCCTTTAGGGGATTTATTAGTGACTGCATAGAAAACTAACAAGCTAAACAAAAGCATGAGGGCTGAAATGAGTGAAAAATCTCTCTAAAATAATTGACTCTGTTACCATAGCATGTGTTGCAGGTGACCGTAGCTTTCCCTCTTGGTTGGCAGGTCACAATTTATAATTAAAGCAACTTGCTGCACATCAAATCTGTGAGCCAGCAAGTTGGCAGCTTCATCTTCATCTGAATTCCTTCACAGCAGCATCTTACAGCTTCTGTTCTATGCTGGTACTACTCATGGAGTGACACGAGGAGTGTACAAAGTAGAGGCCAACTGTAGTTAAATACAAAAATTGAATACAGGGGGGTTTTGTCCAGTAATTAATGTATCGTAACACCTGTCTTTTGAAAATGCTCCTCTTTTTGGTCCAGTCTTACTTGAAAGTAACAGTTCTTGGCACACCACTGTTTTTTGATGATTTGGGTAGTCTTTGGCCATGGTCTGAAGAGCCTGTAACCTGTACTGCCACTCTGGGCATTAAACCTGAGGCTTTGTACAGGGCACACTACGGGGGAAAATTTCTCTATGAAGGCTTTGGGGATTATTTTTAAAGTCTCTAAAGAAGGAGGAGAAGGACAAGCTTTTCAGAGGCTTGCTACCAGGCATTAGATTTAGACTGGCATTACAGGCAGTGCCTTTGAGACAGAGCAATTGTAAATTGACTTCACTTTTCACTGCCACCTTGTGAGAAGAATGGTAAAAAACAGGAAAAGTTATTCTTGGTGTTACTTGGAGCAAAGCATAAGAAAACAGGTGTGGAAGGACAAGAGATTCTTCTAATAAGCCATTGGTGTTGTTGATACAAGGGCAGAAAGGAGAAAAAGTGGTAACATCTTCAGTTGATAACACTGTGCAAATACAGTATAGGGAACAAAGGCAGTCCCATACAAAATGTTCACTCACCACATTTTATAGAACAGTGTAAAATAGAACATGATGACAAAACCAGCACTCAGGTTTCATGCTTGCTATCTTCTTAACCTGAAAAGGCCTTGCAAGGGTGTCTTTAGATTTTCAGATGCATTTTTTTGATGGAGAATAGATACTTGGCCCCAAGCCTGAGCATTGGATTTGACTTTATTTTTGCAATTGTTAGTAGGGGCTGTTTTTCTCTAAAGTAGTGTCATTCCTGACACTGGTGACAGGGCATACAGTAGTTCCCTTGTTGGTAGGGTGTGCTACCAGGCTTGTGCCCGGCATGGCTGCGGGACCTCCACGGGAATCAGTTCCTTGCCACCTGTGGTTCAGTGAAAGCGACCTGGCGTCCCCGCTGATGGCGCTCACTCCACCCCGAGGAGCTTGGGATGTCCCTTTCGGGTCTTAGAGCTCGTCCCTCGTCACGTTCCATCCTCCTTAGCTTCTCCCGCAGTGTTTGGTGCCAGGTGCTGCAGGACCTCTGTGGGGATCGGCTCCTTGACGACTGCGGCTCAATGAAAGAAACCCGGCGTCCTCGCCGACGGCGTGAGCTCCTTCCTGACGCTGGGACATCCTGTTCAGGCCTTAGAGCTTGACCCACATTGTGATCCATCCTCCTTAGCTTCCCCTGTAGTGTTTGGTGCCAGGTGCTGTGGGAACTCCCTGGTGTTTGGCTCCTTGTACTCTGCAGCTCGATGAAACAAATGCAGCGGTCCCGCTGATGGTGTTCACTCCTCCCCAAAGAGGCACAGACATGCCACAGGCCCTGCCAGTGTCCTTGTCCAGCAAATCCTCTCTGCGTCCTTAGGAAGCACACAACTGGATGTCTGTCCCTGATGGAGGAGGCCAGGCACTGTGGCCCTTCAGGGCTGCCCTGTGCATCCAAAAGCCTTGTTGTCACACGTGTCACAATGACTCCCTGGTGACATCAGAGGGCTTTCAGGGACCACACCCAGAAGACACAAGTTCCAGCCTCAGGAACAAAAACTTCCCAGATAGCTCATCTCACATGATGCCCTGCTGTTGAGCAGAACTCCGTTGCTATGTTTTTCACATAAATTCACCAGTTTCACCTTTCACACCCAATGCTATGTTCTGTTTCAGAAACAGACCATTCAAGGCCTTTCTTACTCCTCGGCTGACTTTTGCAGGAGCAGTTTTGGTGTGAAGTAGTACAATTTCTGACACTAGTACTCTTTTTGGTAGGGTGTGCTATCAGGCCCTGTGCCTGGCGGGGCTGGGGGACCTGCACCAGTATTGCCTCCTTCTTGTCTGTCCTTTTTTCTTCCTGATACTGAAGGGTGTGACGCTTTTGCAGAGCTTTCTGTGTGAAAAAAAAAGTTAAAGCTCTTGCCCTTTGGCTACAAATTAATTGCTTTAAAAATAAAGAGTATTTTTTAAAAAGTTACAGGAAAGAGTTACACAGGCCTATATTGTCAGTCAGCGTTCTCAGCAAAGCAAATTCGTCTGTTCTGTAGATATCTTCATGGTCTTTAGACTAACAAAGCAGCCTGCCTTTAGACAGAAAACTTTGTTCTCTTCCTTGACATTTGTGCAGTTCTGAACACCCTGACTACCTGCATCACCCGTCATTGTGATTTGAAGAACTCCTGTAGAAGAGCTCTAGACCAAAGACAGTGCTGTGGAGAAAAAAAGTCTCTGTATCCAAACAGATCCACACATCCAGAGATGCACGCATGTGCTGCAGATATTGTGATGCCCATTAGTGTGATCCCAGTTTGTTTTCTGCAGCACTCACTTCCCAAACCTCCTTTAGTTCTCCCTGGAGCTGTACTTACACATGTGAAAACACAGAGTATCCCACACAGAGGAAGTTGTAAGTAAAAAGCCGCACATGCGTGATACTGTTCTGGGCCACCAACCTGAACTCTTCAATCACCTTACTTTACCAACATCAGCATGTACTTTCAGGTTTAACCCAAAGGCTTTTCTTAACATCTTTTTCTACATGCTCAGTTTCTCAAATTTTATCTTCCAATGACTAATAATCTACCTCATTTTAGGGTGAGACCGTGACAGAAAAGCCTCTACTGTTGGAGCTATGAGGGAAAGTCCAGAAAACATGTCTTATGAGGAGTGGCTGAGGGAGCTGGGTTTTTTAGTCTTGAGAAGAGGAGGCTCATGGGGAACCTCATTGCTCTCTACAACAGGAGGTCGTGGTGAGATGGGGGCTGGTGTCTTCCACTGTGCCTGCAGTGAGAGGACGAGGGGAAATGGCCTTAAACTGAGACGGGAGACTCAGATTAGATATGAGAAAAAATTTTCACTGTTATGTTGCCCAGGGAGGTGGTGGAGTCACCATCCCTGGAGATGTTTAAGAAACATCTGGATCTTGCTCTGGATGATGTGGCTTAGTGATTTAGCAGTTACAGTGGTGGTGCTGGGTTGACAGCTGGACTTGATAATCTTAAAGGTCTCTTCCAGCCTTGATCATTCTATGATCCTCTGATTCTGTGAAAGAGTGGAGCAGAATCAGACTGAAATCAAAGCTGCCATTTTGCCCATTTATATTCTTTCCCTTTCTGCTATTACCACTTGGGTGGTCTGTCCACTGCTAAAATTCAGTACATAGAAATTACATTAAATTTCTTGTTCTTCTCGTCTCCCAAAGTAAATTCCAGCAGCCTTTCCAAAATACCATGGAAACTTATGGGAACCCAAGTTCTTAAGTGGACACAGATGGCTTGCCTGCAGCCTTATTTAAACATCACCTTCAGTGTCCCAAACATTAGCATGTCAGTAATAACAAAGGTAACACAAGAAATGCAAACACATTAAAAGGCAGAGCACCGTGAGGGACAGAGAACCATCAGAACAGTGAACGAAAATCCACATTAAAAGTAGCCAATTAGTGAAATGCCATCTGTTCCTCCAAACTTCACTCAAAGCGGGAAGGTTTCCTGTTTAATGGAACAATAAATTCCTCAGGGCTTGGAAAAATGAGTAATTAGTTGTATTTTTTCCCTCTATCTGTCTTTTTTTATTGGATGAATCATTATGCAGTTATTTACCTTGAAAATGTCACTAGGGCAGCCACCACTGTGGTTCTCTAGTATTTTTTGTTTGTAGCAGTGTTGTATGAAATTTGGCAGGATCTGTATTTGCTAGACATCAAAGAAGATTTTTTGGTTTTTGTTTTTTTTTAAAATCTGGTGCATTCCTTCAGTGCAGCTGAGACAATCTCCTGTTTCCTGTTACAGTCCATTTTGATTTTGGATAGTTTTCCAAGAAAGAAATCAGGGTGAAACAGGGATGGGTTTCACGCCAGACTGGGTGGAGTGGAACTATTACAAGATGATGATTCCAGTTGAAACATATTCTTGCTTTAGACTTTGTCAAAGCTTGGCCCAGACCTGCTGAAAAATCTGTAAGTATGGTCTTGTTCTTTGCTTTAGACTGAGCTGAAGCCCAGCAAAACTTGATGAAATTTGTTTCCAAGACAAAAGTACAATTAGTTTTTGCTTACATACCTGGTGGAAACCAGAAAGAATTATTAAACCACTTCTCCACTCCCTCTTCTTCTACCCTTTTTGCCTTTCCTTTGTTGACAAGACTTTCACAAACTTCAGCAATTTGGGTTCTATTGAGGTCACACTTTTAATACAGTTTTTCACATGTTGTGGATCCTGCTAGCTAGTAGTACGCAGTGCTCTTAAAAAACTTCTTGTGTAGAATAAAAAAGAAGAGGTGCAGCTTCTAAAACCTTGATCGTCCAGTTTTGCTGCTTCCAGTTTTCTTGATGAAGATAAGCTCTTTGGCTGGAGCACAAGTCTTACAAGGCTGCGGAAACTGGAGTTGTCTAGCCTGAAAAAAAGGAGGCTCGAGGGGCACCTTATCACAAAGTGGGGGGTTAGTCTGTTCTGCCAAGTGACAGGACAAGAGGAAATGACCTCAAATTGCACCAGGGGAGGTTTGGATTGGATATTAGGAATCATTTCTTCACAGAAAGGGTTTTCAAGAATTCGAACAGGCTGCCCGAGGAAGTGGTTGAATCACTATCCGTGGAAGTGTTTCAACCACCTGTAGATGTGCCACTTAAGGGTGCACGTTAGGGATTTGGCAGTGTTAGGTTAATGGTTGGACTTGATGATCTTAGAGGTCTTTCCAATTCTGTGATTCTGAGTGAGAACAGTATTACGACTATATGCAATAGCAATATTGCTGAAGAATTTGGACTAACAGCTGAGTCCTTCACAGTATGGCAGTACAGCATACTAGGGCTAAATATTTGTCTTCTACGTGTAAGTTCTCTAGAAATTTTTCTTTGACAAAACATTGTGCTCTGTATCATGATTTGATGGATGTAATGAACTATACTCATTCTTTTATACCGGTTTTGCTGCAGTGAGAAGTAAAAGATTATAGTCTTCAGAGTTTTGCAATGGAATTGCAGCTGTGCTTATTTTAAGGCAGTAGTTTAAATTAATGAGTTCCTATCTATGTGTTTGTGTGGCTGTCACTGTTGGAACAGCTGAATGAAACATCCAGATAAGCCTAAAATATTTCATACAGAGCCTGAGGCAGCCCACAGCTTCAAGAACCCCAAAGTCTTTAAAGCACAGAGGATTTCAATGGTGAGCAGAGTCTGACCTCCTGCCTCAGGCTTCTGCCTCCGCTGCCTTCTCCAGGAAAAGCTTTGCACAGTGCTGCTCCATGATGAAGATTTCCAGACACAACAGTAAATTGTTACAGATGAAGCAATAACATTCACTGTATTATGGTGTGTGTATTTGACAGCTAGACTTATAAAGCAAAGAGAAAATCCATTCCTTTCATTGCATTCATTCTTTCTGTAATATGCCCTAAGTAAAAGTTATTTTAGATGGAGGTGCTTGCTCTGCAGCCCTCACTCACTGACCTTTCCCACCATCCTTGGCTCAGGGTGACTGCTGAACAACACATGGAACCAAGAAAATGTCAAGAGCTGGGAGTCTCCACGTTGCCTGGAAATAAACACGATAACTGGATACGGGTATATCTTGACTGAGAGATACTTTAGAAGAGAACTTTAGAATAAAGCAATGTTACAATTTGCTGTTAACACAGCAAAGACACAGCCTCCATCCTGGTAAAGGCTTGGTCCTTGTCGTGAGGAACGGGTGCAAAGATGTAAGTTCATATAAGAAACAGCTTCCAAACGGTAGGTATAGCATTCAGCACCCAGGTGCAAGTTCCTGTCACATCTCCAGTAAAACATTAAGCTGAAAAGATTTACGAACATATCTCTCTCTTACTCCGATTCCTAGAAGTGTAGCTCCTCTCTTCAGGCTTGCTCTTAGTCTGGCAATTTTCCATGATCCCTGCAACTACAGGAAAACAGTTCCCTTGCTGTTCTCAGGTCTTGTCTCATCCTGCTCTAGATGCAAGTTCCTTATGTCCCTGGGAGTTCTCTTTCCTCTTGTTTTAGGTTGCATTCCTATAAAACACGTTGTACTAAGCTACACATAAAGCTTTGCAGCTTTGGGTGCCAATGCTGGCTGCCAGCTTAAAGCCGTGAAGCCTCCCTAACTTCAGAATGCCCAGGAGAAGCTCTCCTTGAGGAATCTCACTCTGGGCATCCAAGACAAAGCAACCATCCTAAATAAAATCTTTTTTTCCTAACCACAGTGTCCTAGGGAAAGGCCCAGGCAATAAACAGCAGACAGGCAAAATCCAAGCCACATATTACATCCCTCATCCACAGGCAGGTAAAAACAACACCGTGCTGGTGGCGTCTATAGACACCAAGATTTAAACCAAACTTTGCAATCGTTTTTGCTGTTAATCAGTAGCTATAGCTAAGAAGCTATGATAAAGCAAGTGCATTGTAAATTTGTAGACCTAGATAATCCTTTGTTTTGAGGAAAAGGGAACACAATCCCAAAATGAATGGGCTGTCTACACGATAGCCACCAGGAGTGAAGTCAGCAGGACTGACAAGTAACTGCAGGAAAGGTAACTTGAGCAGGGCAGATCATGACCACCAACCCGTTGATCACCTACTCAAATGGAGGGAAGAACTGCACATGAGGACTAATTAGCATGAGAAGCAAGGAACACAGCTAGCAAATAAGGGATTGAGTACTAATCAGAGAAAAAGCTATGAAATTTGTAACCAATGAAATGTGATACCTTTGTTTGTTAAAACATATAAATAGTGTGAAGTTTTGATGATTGAGGAGCTAGAATTCTGTAGGTTTCCACCTAGCTCCCTATTTTGATAACTAGAATAAAGAAGAATATCTTGCCTCAGTGCGTTTATCATGGCTGTGTAAGATAATTTTCAACATGCATGATTCTGAAATAGTAAAATGAAATTAAAATCCCTATTTGGCAAGTGTCACAAATTTTTCAGACTTTCTAATGATGATAAGCAAACTCCAATAGCTGGGAAAAGCTGGTCTTGCCAAGTTGTGTGCAGCGATTGTTAGAAAGACGGAAAAGAGTTTTCTGTGCCTGTCAGCACCCTCAAAAACTCTGACTGGGGCCAGGTGTAGAGGCAGCTGCCCATGACTCAGTCGGTTCAGCAAAGCAATTGCCTTCAGGAACTTAATACTTGCCAGGCACCACAATGTAAACAAAATGACTCAGAATATCACCAGCTATTGATAGTGCTTTCCATGGAAATCTTTGGAGTGCAATTTGCTATCATTTAGCAAACAAATGAAGTTTCCATAACAATAGGATGGCAAAAAGGCAAGAATAGTGTGAAAATAACTGGGTTCCTTTTTTGGCTGGTTAGCCATTTTAATTATAAATTAATTTCACTTGAAGACATATCAAATGTCTTCATCTATTAGATACTATCAGTAACATTTAGGACCGGATTGTGGGAAATCCTTGAAGGATGATCAGTATAGATTGCAAATGGAGCCTGCTCTGCTCAGTTAATATTGAGAAGAGTCAAACTCTCCCAAGTTCATAGCTACTTCTACTCAGAGTTCTATCTGAAACAGTTTCTAAATATATAGGAGCTTGGAAAGGTATGCATACTGTCAAGTCCCAGGTACCAAGACATACATTCCTCCAGCTAGACCCAGATTTAGCATTTCTCTGTGAGACTAACAATTATTCAAAGTTTCATATAGCATGTTGTTAACAGGACATACCGTAATTTGTAATATAAGTGGAGACTTATTTTTTTGCTAGCTATAAAAATGTCACCTTCCTATTTTTATGGAAAAGGAAATTTCCTCCATGTCACAAACAAACATTGTTCCTGCATTGCTTTCCCTTCCTGGTACAACCTCCTTCTGAATTTCCTACAGGCCATCAGTAATACAAGTGTTTTAAAGCTGGTGACCTCTCTGTCAAATTAACCTGAGCCACATATTTTTCCTTTATATTCATTCAGGAAAAAGCTCCAGGCTACATGACGCTTTCAGTCCAAGCTAGCAGGCATAGCTGAGTATTAGTGATGGAGATGTTAAAAAAAGAGGAGAGAAATGAGAGAAGGTCTTCATGAAGAGCAAGTTTCTTCATACTCCAACCAAATCGTGAACTAGAAGAAATCAAAGCCCTGATATTTAAAAGTCTGTCTTCAAATAGCCTGCGTGAGGAAGAGCCACTGGTGGCTGCCGGGCCCCACTGTCTCTTCCGCACGGTGAGAAGACCTGCACTGGCAGAAGATCCTTTACTTGTGCTCTGAATCGCATCAGAATAGCTGCCACAGCATCAAGGCTGTTTTCAAAGAGCAGATTGGATTCCAAATGCCGATATATTTGTCTGCCTGTTGAATTCCAGGTACTGTCACACATCCACAGATAGCAGCTTTACGATACTGAGGGACTATGAAGAGGGTGCTGAGCACATACATCACTCAAAGTATTGTCCCAAATATGGGTTCTTTCAACCTGTGTGCATAAAGCTGATGTGCCCATAGAGTCAAGATACTTGTTTATTTCCTATCTGCACAGAGATGGGTGCTAGGTGGTGAATCCACAAAGCTGGCTCAATTTCAGTATGCCAGACTCTCATTTTTATGCACTTGGAACAATAAAAAATTAGCATTTCCTATATACATAACAACCAAAAAGTATAGTCACAAAAGGTTAATTCTGGAAGGTGGGTAAAGCAGTACTACTTTTCAAACCATTCAGTTGCTTCAATATGGTTGGATTTCTTTCACTTGCATGTGGTGTTTTGTTCAAGCCAAGATGACCATTTGATCAGGTAAAGATCTAGGAAAATAGTTTTGAGTTTTCTCATCACTGAAGAAGTTTAACATTACAGACCAGATCTTAGGAAGATCTCATAAGCAAATCAGGAGCAGCAACAGCCACTGGCAAAAGTAAAAGCCACAGCAGTGCAAACCAATTTGAAGTTGAACTACATAATCCCCCCCAGAGTTTACTGAACATGTTTTCACAGTGTCATTCACTCCAAAGGTAAATTATACTCTTCTGAAATCTTGACATTTATGGAATCAATATATACCAAGAGGTTGGGAAATAGGTGTGTAGATGATTCAGTACACTTTCCTCTCAAGTACTGGCTTAGCTCACTAAAACTAGAAGAGTTATTTCTCTCAGAGCATTTAGAGCTTCTAAAATTGCTTGTGGTACAGTTTGCTACAAATTTCAAGTGATAAAGGTTTTGTTGTGTCTAAATTCAGTTTACTATATGACACTAGAGGCCGCAGAAGGCTTGTTGTGCTGCGGTATGCTACTGACATTTTAACAGTAGCTCCTTTAGTAGTGATGCAACGTGAACTCTCACCAACTTTAGCATAAGAGATGTTATTTCAGAGGCATGGGCATCTGTTGTATACCACCACCATGAAAAATTCTTGAAGGAACTTTCCGATGACATTAGAAATCAGGTTCTTATTCTAGAAAGAATTAACATATTCTGTTAAATACACTGAAGGTATCCCTGGAAATTCTCCGTTCACTGAAATTTCATGGCAGCTTTTCCCCCCCACTTATTTAACATGCCATGTCTTCTTTCATAGATGATTTTATTCCTGTTGGCATTTGCCCTTTGGATTAATTGAAACTGAAAGGGCAAGAAAGTATTTCATTTCTTCTTATGTCAATAGTTGCAATACCTATATTTTAATTAGCAAATAAGCAAAACAGTCCTCAAACCCGTCAAAATTTGCAGCAATGCTTATTGGAGGGGATGTAGGTCGAAAAGCTGCTTCTTCAGACAGAAGTAGCTATGGAAGCATTAGGAGTTCTACGTGTCTCATTTGCACCAGTGATCCTGATCACCAACACCAGAAACTGCCTGGATTGCAGATACGTCAGAGGAGGCAAACAACAGAACATCTTTTCCATCATTTTCTGTTTGAAAAAGGTTTTTGGGAATGTTGACACATGCCTGTTCTCAGGTTAAACAGGGAGTAGAAGGCAAGCAGCTCAGGATGTAGTCTAGTCTAGACTGAATTGAGGAGAAATTACATTTTCTTCTTTATTTTATTTTAATTAAAACATTATTAAAATTGTACAGCTTTGGTTGTGGTTGCAGGAACAGGAATGCACTCTTTCACTGCAAGCCATTCTTGTATTACACCCAATGCATCCACTTTGTGGGATCTACTAGGAAAAAAATAATTTCCTGGACGCGCTATTGATACATAGATACAACTTATCTACTTAGCTCTATGTAAGGTGGATAGGAAATAATTCTTCAGCTACAGGATCTGAACTACTTACATTTCTTTGGAATTTGTTATCCAGTATGACCATGAGCTGTCTGAGCCAATTTTGTTTGGAAGAGCACATAATATTTCTGAAGTAATTTCTGATCGGCGTATGTATTGTAAAGAGATTAATGCTAACAGTGTAACTCCATTTATTTCAAGTATTGTTCAATCAGGAGGGAACTTCCTGCTCTGTGAGACATCAAGGTTTTCAGTAGTCCTGGATATAACATGCTTTTAGTCTAAAGGGGTGCTTGTACCAGGTGAGATCCAAGAGTGCTGTGATGTCTGCAGCGTGTTTAAGTCAGGAAGACCTCATGAGAACTAACAGAAAGGTAACTTAGAGAGAAGACATTATTATTTCCCCATAAAGACTCGATATAGAACAATGGAAAGAATAGATACATCAAGCAGAATATGGTACAGATAAACTATGGCTGTCCCAAAGTAGCTAAAATCAGCTTCTCAATATCACACTCATTTTGTCCACGTAGAATCCTAAAATAACCATTTTCTCCCCAGGATTTTCCCCAGGAATTTGCAGCAATCTAAAAGTAAACAAAGCAGAAAAAAAATTATTGGTTTTAATTTGAAAATATTATTTACAAATGCAAGGTGTAAAATGCAAAATGAATCTTTTGTGTCAGTTTCCTTTTTAAGAAACAGAGTCTCTCAGATTGGGTGCACTGAGAATTAGCATGTACCTTTTTCTGATTTCTAATAATTTGTTCCTTTTTAGGTTTGATCAAAATTTGAGTTCCAAAATCAGGGTTAGTAAAAATGGAATAGTATTTCTACAATAGTTTGATAGTTTGATAGATTGAAGCAGAAATCATTAAATGAATATTCAACTCTTGGCTGAAAGTGGTTATTGAAACAACAGGGGTCAGAATTCCAATTACAACAAACCTGTTAAAGACACACCAAAGATATAAAAAAAAGAGCTGACTTTTAAAAGATGAAATTATATTCAGGTAACTATTGACGTATTGAGCAATTTATTTTCCGATGAAGTCTCAGTAGTCTCAGTAGGTTTTGCCTTTGCTATCAGTGAAATTACCTACTGTAAGCCCTGCCATCAGCTATGTAAACACCAAACTACCTTCAGATGAACACAGGAATAATGAGATGAGCTGTTAGTTATAATCCAAGTGATAAAATTTTACTTACTCTAAAATGGCTTAAAGGAAATGTTCTTAGTTTGATTGGTTTTAGTTCTGGGGGCTTATTCTGATGGCTGGATAACAATTGTCAACACTGTTTAAACAGAAAATGTGTCTTTTGCAAATATTTTAACAAATACTATTGATTAATTTTATTGAGTTTCATTTGCAGACATCAAAAAGAACTGACTCTTCATATAAATTTTTAATAACATTTGAAAAATTGAATAAGATTTGAGACAGAAAAGACAGTGTAGGAAAAAAACCCAGGTATAGGTGGGATGAAACAGGCTTTGAAATTGAGGTAGGTGCTATAGTTTAAGGGTCAGCATGATAAAAGTTGCCAGAGAGGGAATAGAATTATGCAGGACACTTCAAGGTGAAGGAAGAAAATAGATGCAGAGAGTGTGAGTGAAAGGAAAGCAGATTTTAGATGATCTGTGTGGTTGAGATCTTTTTTCTTCTGCTTCAAAACACTGTCCTAAGTATTCACTTACCCAGAACTTCTGTTTCTGTCCATTTTTGTCACGTAATGCTCCCCACCTTTTAGAAAAGAATGGTACTTTGATGAAACAAGCAGCAGAAAATAAAAGCATGTCTTAGTTAGTTGTCATAATTACCAATATTAGAACAAAACATGAATAACTAACTCTGATGATTCAAATGAGGTTACCTGCTGACCTGCTAACAACAAGTCAAATCTCCATTAATGATTACAAAAACTTAATACAAGTCTAGTTTTAGTTTTTCGTTGCAAAAATCTGTTTTCCTTGACAGAATCTCTCTTCTGGAGAGCTTGCCTGATGAACTGAACTGTGTAGGAGTATTGAAACAAATGCGAACATATTTCTTCAAGTCAGCTGAAGATCCCTAGGAACATTTTAGTTAAAAGTCTCATCCAGCACCTTTACAGAAATAGCTGGTGAGTTGAGACTGAAAATATTCCTAGCTTTTCTCAGATCAAATTGAACTGCTGACAGCCTAATCTGTTTTATTGCATGGTGTGGGGGGCTGACCTCTAAACTTACTTCATGTTTTTTTCATCTTTGAGGACATGCTAACTTTTATGGAAATATCCATGAAATCATACAAGAAATTTTCCCCATCTGTCATCCCCACCTGCCAAGTGACAGGATTTTCATAGTTGTGTGCCTGTAGCCGAACTGCATAGTACTCTGATTTTTAGGCCTCACTTTATTCACAGGGAAGAAGAAGTTCCAACCCAAACACCTGGACGTATTTCAGTGAGCAGGAGTTGCGCTGCACACCTCAGGTAGCTAAGCAGACATGGTTTGTCTGCTGGAGCTTAAAGAGCTCTGTCTTGTTTTGAATTTATACAACGAATGCTTGTCTAGTTACTATTCACAGCTCATGATGCTTGGGTGCCTAGAAAAGGGCACAAATAAACAGAAAACCAAAGATGTGAGCTTTTAGATGGTTTTCCCCGGTGAAAAGTTAATCCTAGGATATATCAAATGCCATTGACAGGGTGTTTACTGGTGTATATATCCCATCAACACCGCATGTTTGAGCCATATTTGCAGTGCTCCATTCATTTTCAAAGGCAACCAGCAAAAATATGATGAGAAATCCCACAGTGCGAATGGGGAAATTGGGATTTTTCTGTCACCCTTTTATTTGAACAGGGACAGTGGCATCAACTCTCTTTGGTTAACAGTGAACCATCATTTACATGGAATACCTGCTTTTTCAGCCAAAAGGAAAAAGAAAAGGAAGACAAATTGGTGACTAGCAGAGAGATGAAGTGTGGATCGCAATTGCAAGCACAAATTGTAGCTACTGATCATTAAATTCAAGGAATCATAAAAACAATGTCTGCCATAATGATCCTGGAATGCAATTACTGTTTTTTTAAAGAGATGTCATGATGCTTTTTCTTTTCATTACCACATGAATGTTCAGGGATTATCAATAATTGCCATTTCTTTGCCAAATATATTTTGGATACAATCTGTCATGATCATAAATTTTTAAAAAAGATATATCATAGGCTTTTGAATTTCATATCAGATTCAGATTTACTTCTTTACTCATGAGCATTTTGCTAAAAAGAATTTTATCAGCTGTAATGTGAAAGTCCAATATTTACATCAGTCTCAAAGACAGAGAAAAATTGCCTTGAATTTATATTCATGTATTCCTGCAAATCGTACTACACATAATTCCTCCCGTTTGCTTGAGCATAATGATGACCAGTTCCCACAGGGTCACATTTCTGTGATTAAATGTTTTTCTAACATTTTTTATTTTCTAAAAGAGTCAACTTCTACTTTCATACATTGACAGGAATTTATTGATTCTCAGAAATGTTTCTAGATGAAAGAAAACTTAGAAGCCAAGATAGAAAAGGAACCTTTTTTTATCTTTGACTATAACATATCCATGAATTTTGTTTCCCAGGGTTTATGTCATCATAGTCAGATACATAGGCACTTGACATATGCATTTTATTTACAGTTTAGAAAGAAGACCTGCTTTCTCAGTAATGAATGCCCATGGGAATTCATCAAATACTCTAAATTAAAGTATATTAAATTAAAATATAGAGGAGTACAGCCAGCAGGTCAAGAGAAGCGACTGATCTCCTTTTTTTGGGACTGCCATTCTGTGTTAAGTGCCCATCCTTGAGCTTCCCCACACAGGAAAGGCATCAACAGGCTGGAACAAAATCAGCAGGAGTCCACTGAGATGTTTGGGGTCTGGAGCACATGATGGTGAGGAGAGGCTGAGGGAGCTGGCTTTGTTCAGCCCTCAGGAGAGAAGGCTCAGGGCAGATATATTTGTTGTTTTCTTCTTTGCAAAGGATGGGTAAAGAGAAGATAGAACAGATTCTCCTGATACATTGTGGTGGTCCCCCCACTGCTCCCCTTCCACATCCCTTACTTGAACCTTAACCATCAGTGGCGGTAGTGACAGCTGCATCCAGCTTATTCTAGATAGCATTCCAGATCATTTTCCCTGCAAAGTAGCAGCTCAGAGAAAGTGTTGATGGGTCCCTCAAAATCTTCAAAACCAAAATTAAAAACAAAAAAAAGGATAAACCTGAAGGAGTTCAGTGAAGTTACTAAACTCTTAGCTGAATTAGTTCCCAATTGATAGAGACTTTAAAGTGAGTTGGCACATTCTTGGACAACATCCATTAGAGAACAATATTGCATTTTCTGGAAGATGACCAAAATAATCTAATCACACTCTTTGTTTGCATTTGTGATTATTCCAGCTTGATATTTGCTCCAAATGAATGCCATTTTAAAAGCAAAGAGACGCTGGATCTCATTACTCGGACAGACAGGGAATTTCTTAGGGTTATTTTTGCAAAGCTTTAGATCACTAATGTCCTTACCTTTGGTTTTTTTAGGAAAAACTTTCACCCTTAAGTCCTGGTTTCAGCTAGGATAGAGTTATTTTTTTCTCAGTAGCTGTTACAGTACTGTGATTTGGAATGAGACCGATGTTGATAACACACGGATGTTTTGGGTTTTGCTAAGTAAGGACTGTTTTTTTCCTTTTGTCTCATGCTCTGCCAGTGAAGAGGAATGCAAAATAAACTAGGAGGGATCCTAGCTGGGACAGGTGACGGAAGTGACCAAATGGATATTCCACACCATAGAACTCATGCCCAGTGTATAAACTGGGGGAAATTAACCCAAAGCACATCCAATCTGGGTTCAGGAAGGGGAGTTCTGGTGTCGGTCAGCAGGTGGTGAGCAATTACACTGTACAGCACTTCTTTTCCCCTTTTCATTATCACTTGCCATTATTATTGTATTTTACATTATTTTCGATTATTAAACTGTTCTTATCTCAATCTGCGAGTTTTACTTTGATTTTATCCTCCATTCCACTGAGGTGTGTGGAGGGAGAGACGGAGTTGAGAGAGTGACTGCTTAATTTCCAGCTGGGCTTAAATCAGGACACCATTCCATATCCAAACTTTCTATTTTTATTAAGAAGAAAAAGAAGAGATTTTAAGAAACCTTTAAGAAGGTCTGTCTATCAATTACTGAAAATTACTTTTAAAAGGAAGTTTTCTTCTCTCTGGCAAAAATATTCTGTAAGAAATACTCCACTTAGCTTTTCCAAAAGAAACTATCATGATTTTCAATCAAAAATAACCTTGAATAAAAAAAAAGTAATTTCACAAAACTGCATTCAGTCCCCTTCAGGAGAAAAACTAAGCAATGTATTTCCATTTACTCAAAGGAAACCTGCTCAAAATGACTCTGTAAAAAGAATTCTGTTGCTCTTTCAGATAAAAAGGTGAGTACTTGTGGTCTTATATAAAATGATTTTCATAATTTTTTGTCCAATTTTATATACTAGAGGCACCTTAGCTGTCCTTTTCAGTAATAACTTTTCCTTGATATTAACTGTAGGAGCAGGCCCTGAATACACAACTTTGCCTGACAGTTAAAAAACTAGAATACAGAGACTGTTTCAGTAGTGTTACAGAGAATGGAAATTGGTTTTATTGGAACATTTCCTAGTTTGTTTTTCAATATACCGTACCACTAAAATGAAGGTGGACTTCACAAGAAAAGCATAAAGAAAATTATCAGGAAATAAGTAAGCTGATAATTAATCATTGAATAAAATAATAAAAAACTGGAAATATAACCTAACACAATAAAAAGGGTTATCAGCAGTGGCTTCAAAACTAAGGTGTTTTGGCAGATAACAGAACTAGGTTCAAGTGTGCTTACGCTCACTTTTACAGGTAAAATGCTCTTAACAGCAAATACAGTGAAGACTTCTGAAGAGTGCGACAAAACTCACTCCTCAGGACTGAAGATATGAACTGAAAACTAATAAGGCATTAAAAATAAAGAGGAATGACAGATCTTAGATCTCAAGCTAATTTCTGCAGATTAGGTGTTATTAGTGGAAGTCAATGTTTTGCATTAACCAAGGATTTAAACTGCTTGCTGGTGAGAAATATATGCAGTCCAAAATATCTCATCTCTGTTTCTTCCCTGGACTTGGTTGTATAACTGTCAAAATGCTACCAGAGAAAAAAAAAGGTCTAGTTTTTGTGGGTCACGTCCTATTCTTAGTGCTGAATCACAAAAACCTAGTACATTTCAAAAACTAGCGATTTTATCTACTCAATTAGACAAAAGTTTAGTTCTTAATCTTGTATTAAAAATAAGGTTAGGGTCACTGACTAATGTTCACCACAAGAGAAAGCTTCTTAGAAAATGGTTGCTGGAATTTGAAAATATAGTTTTGCCTAGACTTTTCAACATGAGAGGTGAGTCAAACTGAGTCAGCGAGCCAAGAGTTAAACCCCTCCCACGGATCCCACAGATCTGCTGTAAAGAATTGTATGGGGGACAGTCTCATGGATTTAACTGCATGAATCATCAGACACTGTACCTTTTCCCTATATTCTCCTCACATATTTCTCTTTGCTGTAAAATATGTTTGAGTGTTGCTGTTTAATTTTTAACTATAATACCTGATGTTGATTGTCTGACGATGATAAAGTAATTACTTTTTCCCCATGAAAGAAAAAGGGACCTCAAGCCCAGGTTTCTTTATTCAGGAACAAACCAGTTTGGGTTATGACTTTTGGTGGTTTAAGATGTTACTTGTTTGTAGTTATTCTGAGTGTAAGCTCGAGCGAGAGCAAGTAAAGAGAAAAATACAGAGAAAAACAGTCTCTGAAGCCAAAACTCCAGATATCACTGACAGTACTCAAGACTTTGGACTTTGCATAGGTGAGTCATTTAATTGTGTATTAAATCTTAGAATGCTGTTGCTCTGTCTGGCTGTCCCCTCAACACTAAACCACAAGCTCTTTGCCTCACATATTAATTTTATCTTCATTAATATGGTTTTCTGTGTTAAATATTCAACCGATGTTTTTTCAGGCATAGATGTTTCAGTTTAGTAGTTGACTAAGTCATTTAATCTGCTGCATTATTCCATTTAAATCTTCCAGTGAATTGCTGATTAAAATTTGTGTTTCCAGCAAATGCACATCTCAGTGTCCTCTTATTAAAGCCTTTTGTCATCCTGAGCACTTTCCAAGCATCTGAAAATCTATCTTGTTCATGAAAGATTATCAAGGCTTTTAATAATATTATTCTTGTTTCCTCCACGCCTTAAGGTGATAGTCCATAGATTTAACTGTAGCCAAAGGCATGGGTTTTTGAGACCTTCCTGGATTTTTCAGTGTCAGGGCTTCAGCAGATGCTTTTTTATGAAGTATGGATCATATATTGTAGTTTGGCACAGATACTAAAGTGATTCAGAACTAAAAGTCTGAGAGAAGATTTGGCTGAGCAAGCTGCAAACATTCATGATGGATACTTTACTTCACTAAGTTTGAAAAGAGATTTGTTTGAACTAGAGCCACAGCTAACATCCAGTGTACCTCCTTTACTGAACTGTACTTTCCTAACTAAACAGACTATGGCATTTTATGCCAACAAATCTGCCCCAGGTTTTCTGTTCCTATGGACATAACATTTCTTTTCCTGGATGGAACAAAGAAAGCCATAAGACTAGAAAGAAGAAATTTTAAAAGCCCAACCAACCAACCAACCAACCAACCAACAAAAACAACGAACAAAACAAATTTGCAGAGAATCTCGTATAGAATAGATATGACAGGTTTGTTCTGAAACCCTAGCTTAAATGTACAGACCTGAAAGAAATCTACCACCAAGTTCATCTTTGATGTGAATTTAGTCTTTTTTATTAAGAGACCTTGCGATAAAAATGACGGTTTCATATGTCATTTTTCAGCCATCAGTCTTCTTAAAATAACAGCATGCAGATGACAAAATGAAAATTACCAAACTAATAGTTTGTCCTCCTTAGTCCCATTTGCCATTTGCAGTGTCATTGTGCCTCTTTAAGTTATTTTCATTCTGGTGTCATTGAGAGCTGTAATTGTATACGCACGGATCCATGAACGCGCGTGTGTACATGCACACAAACATACACACGCAAGGCATTCTGGAGATAATCTCTTACTATGCATATGATGCACCAGTCTTTTGGGTTTAAGCCACTTTAAGATGCCATTGCATGTGAGATTTCTCTAATCTAATCTAGAATTTTTCATTTTAGCTATTTAAGTGTGATGTTACCCCACAAATCTTTTTATAGTCTACAAGGAGAAATCAGATCCAACAAGGCGATTCAGCTCATCTTTAGATACCTAAGTTGGAGCAGATGAATAGCTATAAAAGATAAAGGGAAACATGCAGAGGCATAGGAATTTAACTTTTCTACATCAAAACTTAGCTGTTATGTATCCCAGTCTCCATTAATCACTTTTTCTGCTTGCCTCCCTATCTCTGGAATACTGACACAGAAACTGCCTGAGAGATCCTGCTCTCTCTGAACATCAGTGGGTCAGCCCATCCTGCCTTCAGACTAGTGAAAGCCCTGTTTCATTGTCTAGAGAGACTGTGACCAAACCCAAACGGTCTGCTCCCCACAACAGCCTGCACCTGGCTGTTCCACAGTTTCCTCTCCTCTTTCCTTGCAATTCCGTCTTTGCATATTCCCTCCCTGAGCCTGAGGTCACACAGTACCTCACTGGAGATAGACTCCCAGTCCTGTCAGAGCTGATTTTATAAATAAGCCTTTGAATGATAGAAAATAACTTGCAATTTCAAGTTGCAGAACAAGGGAAGCCAATCTAAACATTTAAAATCCTTCTGGTCCAATGATCAATTAGGCAGTTTATATGTGCATTTCTGGTTTTGTACAAATAGCTCTTGCAAGCTTCACCAAAATGTATTCGCATTTTATGACTCCATTACCTTATATGTTGTACAGTTCACAGGCAATTTAAGGCACTTTCAAAAATGCTTCTGAGATATTACAAATATCAGCTTAATAGGGTCAGTCATTATTATGGCTGCCTTTTACACATATTGAATCTCTTTTATGGAAGGGGTTATAAATAAAAATGAGCCTACAATAATCATCAACCCACACAAAACTGCATTTTTTATCCTATCTATCAGCATGTCTCTGCTCCTTTTTGTCTCTCCAGGAGCCATCTCAGCTAAGAAAAATGCAAATATTCATCACTATTTTTATTTGAAGTACAACTATGATGAGATTCCCATGAGTTTTTTATTTAGGTCAAGGAGTCTAAATTTTCTTTTGCTCCCAAGCTATATACGAGTGACAAAGAACTTATACCCACGACACATATTTTGCATTCAAATTCATTGAAACTAATAAATGATATTAAAAAGTGATGACTTAATCCTGAAGACATTAAAATCTGTACAAAGAAGTGGTTTAGAGTCCATGATGCAGAATCACATTTTATGGATAGATTTATCATTGCTAGAAACACCTAGCCTAGGGCTCCAACAGCCTCCAAGTTGTCAAGATCTAATTAAATTTTACAGTTAAACAGCTCTGCAAATATTTTTATATGGCACAATCTTGGAGGCCACGACATTTGTGCATTAGACAACTCAAGGATTGGTAATTCTTTATATTGTTGGATCCATTGGATACTTCAGCAATATTCAAATTAAGTAAATGTGCTAGTAAGAAAATGCATTCCCTCCATATTAAACCCTGAACAAGTCTGAGGTTTCCTATATAACATCATCTTCAGTTTTCTTCTTTTTCCTTCACTTCTTATGTCCTTCTTCAGTACATCAGACCAGTCATCTTTCCTCCTACTCTGTGTTTAGCAGTCACCATTCAACACAATCCTGTGTCTCAGTCAAGGCACTCAGATTTTACTCAGTCACCCCTTGCCTAAGGGTTGCTATCTTTTCCCTGCACAGCCTATCAGTTCCTATTTAAATCAGCTTCCACTTCAGCATAGAAACACAGAATCGCAGAATATGCTGACTTGCAAGAGACCCACAAGGATCGTCGAGTCCAACTCTCAACCCTGCACAGGACACCCCAAGAGTCACACCATGTGCCTGAGAGCACTGTCCAAATGCTTCTTGAATTCTGTCAGGCTTGGTGCTGTGACCACTTTCCTAGGAACCATGTTCCAGTGCCCACATACCCTCTGGATGAAGAAATTCTTTCTAATATTGAACCTACACCTCCCCTGGCACAGCTTCAGGCCATTCCTTTGGATTCTGTCACTGGTCACCACAGAGAAGAGATAAGTGTCTGCCCCTCCTCTTCCCCTCACGAGGAAGCTGTAACTGCAATGAGGTCTCCCCTCAGTCTCCTCTCCTCCAGGCTGAACAGACCAAGGGACCTCAGCCACTCCTCATACGGCTCCCCCTCAAAGCCCTTCCCCATCTTTGTTGCCCCCCTTTGGATGCTCTCAAATAGTCTAACATCTTTCTTATTGCAGTGCCCAAGATTACCCCAGGACTCGAGGTGAGGCCACCCCAGTGCAGAGCAGAGCGGGACAATCCCCTCCCTTGCCCGGCTGGCGATGCTGTGCCTGATGCCCCCCAGGACACAGGTGGCCCTCCTGGCTGCCAGGGCACTGCTGACTCCTGTTCAACTTGCCATTGACCAGGACCCCCAGGTCCCTTTCTGTGCATTGCTTTCCAGCATCTCATTCCCCAGTCTGCACCTACATCCAGGGTTGCCCCATCCCAGGTGCAGAATCTGACACTTCCCCTTGTTGAACTTCATATGGTTGGTGCATACGGTTGGTACATTAGTTATCTCCTCCTCTCTCCCTCCTCAGCCATCGCTTTGTCCCCTGGTGCCATTCTTGCATAATCACTCATCTGGGTAGGTTACTCTGCACAAATGTGGAGCAGCTTGTCTCAGGGAATAGTTGTCATCACCCTGTGCTTGCACCAAGCATGCCTCACAGCCCTCCCAACACCTGAACTCACAGCCTCACAGCAGCTCATCCTTGAGCTAAAGTATTCAAATTGCATTGCAAATGTTACTGTCTAATGTTGTTGGTTTCTCATGGCTGTTCAAACATACCTTAAATACACACACAAAAACCAACATATACCATCTGTTCTCCATAAACATCTTTTCCTAATTCAGCCCTCCATTTTTCTACACTAAATTTCAGTTTCTCTCTTTCATTTCCTCACAATATTCTCTATAATCATAATTCAGGAGTTTTTCCTCTGCTAGTCTGAGTCAATACTTTTTGCAGCAGTATCAAGGATGATCTTGCATAAGCCTGCTGCTTCTCTTTGCTTCTACGCCACTGTCAAGAACACTCCTGTAATCCACAGCCAGCAGTTTCCACAACTATAGGCATTTCCATGCCCTTCATGAAGACATCTTCACTGAGATCACAAGCACAAAATGCACCTTATTTTGCAACTTTATGGTTTTGAACTACTCGTTGAAGATACTCTCAGTAATCCTCCTAGCACGCACTGAATTATTATTTATATGATATTCTAGACCACCAATAAAATATTTGCTTGAGATTCTCCAGTCATTTTTCTGTGTACCCACTCATGAATTTAATAAATTCATCCTTGCATATTCCCTACATGTCAAAGAATAAAGCCTCATGGTGTGTTCAGTAATTCAAACATATGCATTTTTAGATACTTGTCTTCTTAACATAGTGGCCCTGGTCCATATTTGAGAGGAAATCCACCAGTGTACCACACACATGCTTCTGAAGCAGTATCCCAAATAAAATTAGCAGCATCTCAGCAGCAGCTGATTTCTATTCAGGGCACAGAGAGCCCAGACTGCTGTACCAGCAAGCTATGCCATTTAATTGGGAGGTCACTGGCAATTTTTATTTGCGTTCTGCTTGGTGGCATGTTTGAAGAAAATTATATCAACTTTGTTCACAACTTGATGTGTACTTGGAATACTTGTGAATACCCAACAAAGTATTTTTATACGGTGTGTATGTGTGTGTATATATATATGTGTGTGTGCACATGCATATGTGTGTGTGTGTGTGTGTATGTGTATGTGTATGTGGGTCTTTTCTATATTTATATGGGGTTTAATGGCTTATTCTATAAACATTATATTTGAAGTTTTTGAACAAATATTAGAGTAGATTAAAAGACAATGGGTCTACACCTCTTTCTGATACTCTCTAAGAGTCTCAGACAGCAAAAATGAAACAACAGTCTTATGTTGGGAGCTAGCAGTGTTCCATCTGTGACAGTCAAATCTTTGGGTTCCAGACTGGTCATTGACATTTTGTTACACTCATGACTGGCAGAGAAAAAGTGTAAAAGAATGTGCTTTACTCACCCAAGGAGTTTGACTGAATGAGTTTTCCATTTAGATCCTGCTTTCTGGGAGTGTCGATATATTCCCTCTTTGTAAAGGAAAAAATCTTCGTACACTTTCATTATAGCTGAAAAAAAAATGGGAAAAATCACCACAGTCAGCAAACATTACTTCTATTCTTCTTTGCTCCTTGCATCTTACCAGTGAAAATCTTGTTGTGTGTTGGACTGCATTAAGCGTACTTTGTAATTACTCTAAAAGCATCAATTTCTCAGAAGTGCCCTGCTGTGAGCAAACCAACAGAAATACTTCAACAGAGCTCTCTCAAAGGTCTCTTATCAAGTTTTTTTGGTTTTCCATGTCATGGAAATTCCCTCTCAATGACTTCTTCCAATACAGTAAGAAGAAACATTGCCTCGTGAAGGCTTACATAAATTTTGAAATCCAATTCAATAATATGTTTCTCCTCAAGGTTCATGTACAAACTACTCAGTTCTGACTAGCATCTGCATATTCAAGAAAATGGTTTCACTGAAAATGTGTATCCTGTGAAATATGGTGGAGTGACATGCCTTTTTCTGAAACTTAAAGTTCGTCAAATACACAATAATCTCCTTAAAGAAAACTAGATTTTCTGTATATGTAAAAATCATGACCTTTATTTAAAAGTGTGGGAAAAATCACCTCTTTTTTTCATAAAAATGTAAGGTGAAAGAGTAATGAACTGGAAATTTTATGCAAGAGAATGAAGATTACAAATTGCGTCTTATGCCTATTTATTATTTCTTAGGAGTATCATTTATTTGTTTACTGAGAAAATAGTTCTGGGTTTCATTTCCACATATGTTCTGCCACCTTAGTACCATTTCCTTTATGGTGGGCTACCAGATCCAGAGAAATGAAAATACTTTTCAGGTCTACATTACCTTTAAGATTCCAGTGAATCAGAAGCATGAAATATAAGCTTAATTCCAACTTATTTTTAGCTTATGATTTTAACTGACACACAGCTTGGAACGTGAGAATTAGTGAAATCCAATTTCCTAAAGTCTTGCACCTTGGGAGTCCCATAAAGTACAAGTTTCACTGACCATTTTTTATGTGGTTGCACCATTTATAACATATGTGCCAGGTATAGATCCCCAGTATCCAGTAAACTGAGCTCATGCTGTTGTTTTTTTCTGTCTGGTACACTTTGAAATTTCTTTTTCCTACCTGAATATTTTAATAAACTTGAAGGAAATTAACTATCTTTATGACCTCTATCACGTTTGGCTGAAAATATAAAACAGTCACAAATTTTAGTGGATGAAAAAGAACTTCTCAAAACATGGTGAAATGAGGCCATTTGCCCAGGAAACCTGGCTAAGAATGTACTTTGTTAATGAGGTCACTCACATAAAAAAATGTAAAAATGTAAGCTGATAGCAACACACGGAATAAACAGCCATGATGCCACCTAGTTGGCAAGTTGAGGATATGGCTATATCAGTTAAATCAGAAAAAAACGTTTTGAATTAGTAATGTTACAGCTTCCGTCGAGCTGCCTGCCAAACCAGAGCTCACACATTGACAGCCACAGACGAAGTGGAAAAGTACACAAACTTTTTTCTTTGTTTCTAGATGCAAGCTCAGGACTCCACTAGAGCTCTCTGCAAAGGCTTCCCTCCTCCCTCTGTCCCCAGGATCGCTAGTGTGCAGAATGAAAAGTTTAACTCCTGCAGATGTCCCCGTACCACTAGGTGCAATATCACCTGTAGAGGTTTCTGAGCTGCAGAGGAGCCTGTGGAGGGAGAGCTTGAAAGTGATACAAAGGAACAGAAAGGGTGAAGAACCCTCCTGCCTTATTCCAGGTGAGGGTATCATACACAGGGGAAGCGAAGGGGATAAGTCACTCAAAAAATTACTGTAGAGGCTTCCCTGGATCTTGTTTTGATACCTTGGCTAAAGGGAGGGAAAGAAATGAGGTTGAATGCAAATACTGCAAAATTCACATCTCCCATGGGAGAACTGAGGTTCAAAGATCTCATCTGTCATCAGGCTGAGACAGGAGAAGGTATTTTCATTTCTGAGTCATATTGTTCTTGAAATCAAGGTCCATACATTCAGTTTCAGAAAATAATCTATTCTTTATCAGCAACTCTAAATAATAGACTTATAGAATGACTTGGGTTGGAAGGGAATTTAAAGACCATCCAGTTCCAACCCCCTGCTATGGGCAGGGACATCTCCTTCCATTAGACCAGGCTGCTCAAAGCCCCATCCAATTCAGCTCTGAACACTTCCAGGAATGGGATGGCGTTTCCCTGTTGGCTTCTGTTCCCTCAGGAGTCATAGGCTCAACTCTGCATGACTTCAGGTGTGCTCCAGCGTGGCCAGCACATTTCAGAATCACTGGCAGAGGACCCTCACTAGCACCCTGTCCCTCTAACTTTGCATCTCACCCCACACCTTGCCACAAACAAGGCTGTGTCCCTTCTCCATCACATCTTTGTTGAAGCTCTGCCAACAAAGACCTGCTGTTCCTGAGCAAAGACTCTCCTTCCTCTCTGAGAAAGGTGAGTCCCATCTGATGCCAGCATGCCTGGTGCTTAGGCTGTTCCATTACCAAAAAACCCCAACATCTTAGCTGTGACACCAGCCGTGGAGCCATGTAATAGACTCAGCTATCTCTTTCTTCCAATGTTGCTGCCTTCAACTATAAGTACAGAGAAGAATTTAACTTGTGCCTCAAAAGAGACACATTCCTGTCTGTGAAGAGATATCATATCTAAATTTTTTCCATTGAAATGAAGTAGAAATTTTTGAAGTGTGTTTCCAGAATAACTTTAGTTTATGCGAGAGAATTTTATTCATGATTATATATTACATATATACTGCGCCCACACGTGTGTGTGCATGTATACATACATTTGTATATATGTGTAAATATATATACCTATGTATTGCAATCATATGGTATGTATATACCTTGCAATCAGGAGCTAAATAATGATACAGTCTTTGGAGTTAGAGTGATCTGGGTGCATGAAGCACAGGATGGACAAAGATGATGATAATTCTAGATCTAGCACTGAGATATTTTTATTTATTGAGTGACTTTGTCCTGATACGGACTGTGACTTGGACAGGACAAGATGATCATGGTCCACCACCTAATTTTGATCTCTCTCACATAGGAGAGACTTTGCATTTCCCAAAATTAATGGATTAATTATTAATGAATCAGAAAAGGCAGCGATTTTCATAAGGTTGTCTGAGGTTCATGCATGAGCTACTTCAGTCATGCTAAGTTTGTCCGACCTATGCATATAGATGCAGCAGATTAAAAGATTGATTCCCCTGCATAAAATTCTTAAACAGGAAATTTTGTCTCTTTTCAATCAGACAAAGACACAAGAAATAAAACAAGTTTCTACAAAAGGAAACAAAGTTTATCATTATACATTAATATAGCCAAGTGCTTTCTATAGATCATTTTCTTGTGTTAGCAAATATAAAAATTTTTTCCCAAGATCATAATAGCTGAAATTGTAAGTTTTGTGGGGTCAAAACTCTGATGTATTGCCAACAATGTATGAGCCTTTTTTTTAATCGAGACTGACTACTGTGTCAGAGAGGATAATTTTCCTACATAAGCATTATAACCATCAGAGTATTTCCTAAAGTCCATTAGAAAAAAAAAAAAAAAGATGAATGGTAGTATTAGATTGTCCATTTGAATGTTTTCAAAGGATTGGTGAAATTTCACTGTTTACTTGAAAATGTGTTTCTTAAAGAAACTGGTATTTCATCATTTGAATCTAAAAACGATAATTGCTCAGTTTCTGTAGCATGTAAGACAATGACATAGATCAGAGAGAAATTGTCATTCAAACTTCAAAGCTGTATAACATAAAAGTTTCAATTACATTTCTACACCTACTGCTTCACAGTAGCTAAAAAACTACATTTTTTTCTTAACTTTGAATATGACCAAAAATCAAAGTCCATTCATCATCATGATCTTGAAAGGATCTTGAATGTTTTCCAGCTTTTAAACATTACTTAGTACATTAGATGAGACTGTCCCTAAGCATTTTGTATGTTCCTCAGGAATGACAAGTGATTGAATAATGGAAAATCTCCTTCAGTATTTGAAGACCATTTGCAGAAAAAAGTATGATATGGTTTTCAAATTAGACTTTTGCCCTGGTTGCATTTGTAATATGGGAAGATAAAAGAGAGAATCAGTGACAAATTACAGGGTCATAACTGTGATTCATTTAAAATTCATATTATAGCCAAAAGAAAAACCAGAAAGTGATTTCACTCAGTGATGCATACTCTCGGTTATATGACCTTATGCAAATCTTGATTTTTCTACATACAGCATTACCTTAACCTGATACACAAAAAGCATTAAATTTTTTTTTAAATTGTATGAATCGTTCAGTGGCTAAATGCTAACAAATGGCTGAATGTTGATTATTTTATGTGTAAAATTTAGTACTAACGGATTAATCCAGCAAAATGTGTATACACAGACTATTAATGCAATATTTGAGGTCTGAAAATCTATCTTGAGGATCCTAATTTTTATCATTTTCTAAAACCAGCAGAAATTACTGTCTTTGCATCTAGATCAAATGCAGTGTAGGAAAGAATATTTTCCTTAAGCAGACAAACTTGGACAGAACAAAAAAAAAAGACTGATGATGTTGATCTTGTTAAGTCTGAGCTTCAGATTAATTGCAGCTGCCCACATAAAGAGCTTTAAGAAGTAATTTCTACTCCATAATGCACCAAAATGAGTTCTATCTAATAATCAAAACCATTTGAATAATAAATTTGAGATTATGATAATTCCTTATATAATTAAAGGCAGTAGAAATGCAGAAGTCCCCTGAAGTAAAATTCTTTGGTTTTGCATCAGCCAGCCATCCAAGACAGGTGGACATGCTGCACTATGACCTTTCTCCATCACCATCACCCCACATCTATCAACTCTCTAGTTACACTGGCCTGGGGTGTGACCAGGAATCTGCATTTTCAGCTGTTGCCAGCACCATTCACGGCCACAGTGTCCAGGGTAAAAAAAATTTTTTGCAGTTCCCTACTCAATGCTGAAGTATCTTTATTTCTGACCTCTAAGAGGTCAGGGATCTTCATTGAAGAGTTCAGCAGAAAAATTAAAAACGGATTGGCCTCAACAAGAGCATTTGGGCTCTGAAATGAGAAATTCTGGGTTATTTCAGTACTGAATGATTTTCTGGAAGGCCCATATAGTCCAGCATTACCTTCGGAGGAGAGCGGGCCTGGTGGGTTGGCCTTGACCAGTGGGGGAATCAACCCCAGCCCTATGGAACAGAGCTTGGCCAACACTTAATTCCACCTGCACAGCCACAGATTGCTATTTCGCTAATGACCGAAGGACTGTCATGAGAAAAGACACATGGATTTTCTGCACACAGATTTTGCACAAATTTTCAACGTATCCAGCTCAAGGTCATTTTACTCTTTACAGGCTCTGATGCAGTCATGCTGCCTTTAGGGCCACTACTTACCCACCAAATGCCCCTGGATGAACTACAGTGCATATGACTGGTTTCTTCACTGTGGCATATAATTTGTGTTCTCTAATATTTTGATACAAGGTCATTGCACAGTCTAATTATTTCAATAATGTTATCATCCATTAAACTTACCGTACCTTGCACTGGTCCTCTGTCTATGATTTCTTTCATTATATCGGTTTCCTGAGAGAGGTGAGAGCATCAACAGAGAGGGCAAGGGAAGATAACACATTCTATTAAATAAAATTAAAACTCGTACTAATTTATCATTGTGTGCATGTATGTATAGTATAAATATAACATTGTACTTGTATTTCTGCTGGAGAATATTTGGTTTACCAAATTAGCAAAACCTTCAGAAACACTTTTAAGAAGAACAACTGCACCGTTATGACTGCATACTTTCTTTTCTAGCTCTAATTTCTACGGGACCACAAAGTATCAGCTTTAAAGAGATGATGTACAACTGAGATGCTATAAAGAATTTTGACTCTAAGGAAAATTCAAAGGCAACCTAAAAGAAAATTCACAGCTCTAATATTGAAGTTAAGTGAACTTATTTTAATATGCCAAATAGTATTCAAGCCTCAAAGGAGTAAAATTGGTGAGACAACAGGTGAATGTCATGAACTTACTTTTGAGGACACCCTGTAGTGGGAGGCACTCCTGTATAACCGATTGGATTTTTCAAAAGCATTGGGACACGGCCCATTCGTATAGTTTTTTCCATGTTCACTTGACACATAACAGTGATTTTCAGCTGATGGCCCCAGATGTTTGTTCCAAAATGATGGATAACAAGCATACGATACGACCCTGTTCAGATATTTTTAAAAAAGAGTTGATAAGAAGCTTGCTTAAACATTTTTTGTCGTTTTATTTCAAGCTTTTCATTATTTTGCAACTGTTGTATTTCAAGTAATATTCTACAGAAGTGTGAATGGCTCAAATCTTCAACTGGATGGCGTTTGCTTGCTTCAATTGATATACATGGTATTTATGATTATGTTTCCATTACAGTAGACCTCTCCCCACCCTTCTCCAAAGAGAGACAGGGTAAAAGTGTGTTTAGCACTTTTCACCTGGTACATTCATCTCATTAACAATGCATGAAAGTTTACGCTGAAAAAGGTCAATAAATTACCAGTGTTGTCAACGGGCTTCATTTAGCAAAAATGGCTTGTGAAATGGAATACGTAGAATATTGTTAGACATTTCTGAAACAATAGACACTTTTCCGTGTTAATGCTATGAAGGCCTATGGAGGGTTTCTTTTAAAGAGCATAATTAAATATTTTGCTGAAGCAGAATACTTTAAAATAGGCAGTCCTATAAAAAGCATTTGTATTTAAGTAGTTCATCAATTATACTGGACTTTCTGAATCTGAGGAACTGAAAACTGTATTTCTACGCAATATGGAGTATAACGATGTTTGCCAGTGTACACTTAGTTGTCAGGAGTTTTACAAGATGAGCTCATATATGCTTCAGCTATTTTGAGTAAGAAATGGCATTTTCCCTTTAGCATGTGGTGAAAGAAAATCTGAGAATGTCTTTTTCTTTCTGCCCAGACTAGACCACATACATACAGAAACTTCAAAAGCAATTCTACTTAGATGAAAAGGGATTGTACATTTAAGGTTGCTAGGCTGTTATTGTTTAGGTCTTCAATCTGCTCACTGATAACCCCTTTTAATTCCTTCTGAATCTGACAGTACTCTGGATTCATAGATATCCAGTGGGGAATGGGAAGTATTTAGCCCAAGCATGCACAGGTTGTTATTGCTCGTTTTTTAATTTATTATACTGCGTTTCTACTACTGGGTAGAAGGAAACCTTTGGTTTACATATGTACACGTCTATAATTATTTAAAAAATGTGTCTGTCTCTATATGCATAACCATTCCATTTAGTACTGAAAGATTTTCAAAAGAAACACAGGATAGCTGCTGGGTGCAATCAGGCCTGCAAGGCAGACAAGGTGAGCAGATAGAGTCCTTAGAGCATGATCTACAACAAGCAGGGCAGGAGCAGGCAATTACAGCCTAGTATCAAGAATGGTAGGACATCTATTCCTCAGGTGTACTTAGCAATATCTCAGAGGGAGACAATAGAGGAAAAATTCATTCCTGGGATAGGGATTTCTTTTCCCCTCCTCTCAGCTGGACTGTCCCAATGGAGTTGACACAGGTTCTGCATGGATGGGTCTTATTTGTACACCAACAGAAGTGAAGCAATAAAAGTTGCAGTAGCACACTGGAGCTACAGGTAATCTAGACAAGATCACTCCCTCTGAACTAAGAGTCACGTTGGAATCTTTTCACCGACCACAGTTTCTGCAGACACTATTAACATAATTGAACAGCTTTTTGCCGAAGCACGATTTTGTGTGTGCTGAAGCACCAGCACAAGAGTAAGCATTAAAAACCCTTCAAGGAGAAGACCTTGCCAAAAGAGTCATAGAAGAAAAACAGAAATAGATGTGACTATGTTTATATGCACAAATATAGGTACATATATACAAAAATAATGTTAGAATCAAGCAGGATCCAGGAACAACCAGGAAAACTCTGTAGTGTGTCCACACATTCTTGACAGAATTCATTTGCAGTCATGGTCATGTGTTCAATCTAACGAAATTTTTTGTGGATTTATTGCATTTATATGTTTGAATTGTGAGATAAAAAAATAATCCTAAACATTAGACTATGTTATTTGCAAGGTGGTTAATAACAATAACATCTTTCTCGTACCCTGCAACTGCCAAGAGCCCAAGGCACAAATCAGATTAAGCCCTGTTTTTATTAGAAGCCCTATTAGCATTCAAGTGTCTAACTTTTATACTACCTGAAAATGAAATGTTTCTTCCTCATTCTTGATGAATAGAACCTTTTAGTTTTCCTTATTAGTTAAAATAGATGCTTTCAAAGAACATTTATTTCTCCCAAATTATGGCTTGTAACTGAAATACCTAAAATTAATAATAATTAGTAATAGAATACATATTTATTCTTTAATTAATGGAAGAAGACAAAGAGAAAGAGCGATATTTAAACAGTGTTTCATCTCCACTTATAGCAGATTCCCCTGCTCATTGGGTGCTCAGTGATTCTGAAAAATCAGGTCTCAGCACTGGCCTAGCTTCATTGAGCTTTATGGAAATCTTTTTCTGACTTCACTGGAGATAGTTTAGGTCAGCACTTGATTTTTCTGAACATCTGTCAAAAACCTGAGCTAGGCACACTCCAGAAATCAAAACACCAGGAACTTTAAATAGCATTGAACTCCTGCTGTGATAATTTACAAGGCCCCACAGAAAATCAATGTGTTTTCTCCCTCTTGCAGGGTATGGAAATAATGAAAAAAATGATTGCAATACAATGATTCCTAAAAATAAGTCACCTGAAAGTGTGAGGAAGCAAAGACTATTTGACAGGGCTCATTCAAAAGACATTTCTGACTTGTATGCCATAAATTTCCAATTTTTTTCACTATCACAGGAAAAAGGTTATGGATTATGAGGCTTAGCTACAAAACTGATTAAATTATCAGTCCAGTGAATTAAAAAAGTTAATTTTTAATTAGTAATTAGTTGTTGTTCTCAATATTATTTGCTCTTCACTACTGTCAGAGGCTTAACATTGGGCTAGATGGACCCTTGTTCAGACCCAGAAGAGCTGTTCTTGTGTTCTTCCAGCATCTGTTCTAAAGATATTTGGATATTTCCCTTAATGTGTTTATTTGTGTCTGGAAATTTTGGAATGGGTTTTGAAATATCATTTGAACTTGAGGAAAGAAAATCAGATTGTAGAAATGTTTACAAAAATAGGTAAGTAGGGATACCTTCATATGTGGTACTTTGACGGCAAATCAATGATCGGGGACAAAAATGGGTAGCAGGCAAAGGTCTGTCATAGCCCAGTGATGTTGTACATGTTGGAGCTAGCTCCATGGCAACAAAAAAGCTTAATAAGTGACTAAGAAAATAACCTTGGATTTCTGAGATTTCTTGGAGATCTAGAGAGTTTCCAAAAATTCATGATGGTTTTCACTACTGCCCTTCAGATTCGTAACTCAGCCGATCAGCTGCAAGAGGCTGGTGAACACCATGCGGCTGAGCAATAAGCCAGTGCTCGGGAGTGTGGAGGTGAAAAGACAGTTCCCAGGTGAGCTGAGATGCTGTGGCTCTATGTTTCCAGGCTTACACCAGTCAGAAAGCCTGCTCAGCACACCACTGTCACACTGCTACTCAGTCAGGTCGAACTTAATGTTATTGCATTCACACCTGAACAAACTCCTGCGAGGGTACAGCCAGGGTGATAATGAACTGTCCTGTAGAGCTTCAGCCTGCCTTGCTTTTCTTTTAAAAATAAGCTAACTCTTTTATACTTAAATTGCCTCTGGGTAACAGGCCATGTCACTAGCCACAGTGCTAAGGTCAAAATAATACTACATTCTGCCATAGGAAGAATCTGATTATTATGGGGCTCATGGTAGTTATGCCCATACAAGGACAACAGTCAGAGGGAATAGAAGACTAAGAGATTGTCCTACTGCTGCATTCTTTACAGCTTTTCCTCTAAAAATAACTTGCTCCAGCTATTGTAGAGCTAATGCTCATAAATATTATTCTCATTTCTTCTCTTATCTACACCAGCAATTCTTGTGCTCCTGTTCTTAACAGGCAAGAAAACAATCCAGAGAGAAAAAGTTGCAATTACTCCCCCAAAAACATGAGCTACTGAGTAAAATGAGACTGTTCTTCTAGTTACAGAAAAGTATTGCAGTTACAAAGTGCTTACGATTAAAGAGTCAAGTTATAACTTTCATTTCTTCATGCATGAAGCCTTTTCCCTTACCCCCTGAGGTGCTGAGGGGCCTTTGCTGGGTAGAATCACTCAGCTAAAGGATCTCCTGCTCAAAACCTAAATGATAGCTGGTTTAGTGTTGAAACCCTGAGAGAAAAAGACAGAGGAGTACTTGATGCAAACTCTCCCCATAACAATACAAAATCCTTGTCAGATCAGAAATAGTTTGATACACTTGCAGAAAGCAGAATTATCACTTTGTATAGTGTGACAGGTCTTCTCCTGGATCTCTAGGCTCACGTCAGCTATGACACATCATGTCTGACATTCTTTTGCTCTTGCCATGGTTTGTTTGTTTGTTTGTTTTATAAATAAAATTAAAAGTTGACAGAGAACACTTGAGATCTCTCTGTTTGTCAGTTTCAGATATATCAGAGTAAGGGATGAGATTGTATGAAACCAAGACAGGAAATAGATTTTGGTAAGGAACAGAAAGGACAAAAAAATTCTGGTAATGTGAAAGACAGCAGGATTTAATTATATGGTATGTAAAACGTGGTCATTGAAATTCTCCTGGAAGCCATTTCCAGGCATACAAACTTCAAGGAGTTGACTGAGAATAGGCAGTGCAGATTTACCATGGCGAGTAACGATGATATGATGAGGCAGTCCGACCGTGATGAAATGACTGGCTCCATAGGGAGCAAGGAAAGCAGTAGCTTTTTACCTTGGCCTTAGTGACATTTTCAGCATAGGTTCCTGTGATGTTCCTCTAGTTTATTGGATTAGGTAAGTTGCTTACAAGGTCAGTTGTGGAGTGGCATGCTGAAAGGTCGAGAGGTCAAAGTGACTGGTGTCTGGTTATTAATGTCATTTCCCAGGAGACAACACAAAAGCAACACTTTTACATCTCTGTTAACAATCTGGACAGCTAGATGTAAGGCACCCTCAGCAAGTTTGTGGAGGATGCTAAACTGTTGGGGAGTGATTAGAATGCATGGCTGCCACTCAGAGCAGCGTTAATAGGCTGAAGAAATGAGCCTGACAGAAACATCCCAAAGTTCAACAAAGACAGATGGCAAATCCTGCCTCTGAGCCAGAACTGCCCAGGTACTGGCAGGGCCCTGCCTGTGTAGAGAGTCATTTCACAGAAAAGGGCATGAGGTCCTGTGAAACAGAAAGTTGCCTGTAGGTGAGCAGTGAGCCCTCTTGGCAAATGTGGACAGTCAATACTGGGCTGTGTTATCAAGAACATAGCCAAGACACTGTGAAAAATTAATATTCCCCTCAAATTACTACTCAGCAGATGGAGTTGTATCTTCACTTATGTGTTCCCCAGGAAAGACACTGACAAACTGAGCAAGTCCAGCGGAAGGCACTTAGAGGACTGGAGCTGAGGCAGCTGGACTTGTTCAGTTCAGAGAACAGAAAGCCAAAAGAGTATATAATTCCTGTCTTCCACTACATAAGGAGAGGTACAGAGGAGACAAAACAAAACTCTTGGAGATGCACAGTGAAAAGCTGTAAGGTACCAGTCACAAGCCCTGCCAAGGAAAATGCTGGTATAAGAAAAAAGTGTTTGACCATAAGAGTGGTCAAAGAAACTGACGTGCTGCAAGAAATGTTTTGGAACCTCCATCCTTGAAGATACTCAAAATGTGTCCAGGGACATGGCCTAAACAGCCTGATCTAATTTCAAAGTCATGCTTTGAGCAGAATGTTGGACCAGGTCACCTCCAAAAATTCCAACCAAAATAATTTTGTGATTCCATAAATGATTGTATCCCATTTTAAAGTTTCCAGCTGTTCATGTGGAATTTGGCAGCTGTTAACTCTGCTTCATCTGACCTGAACGAAGAAGGATCTAGGTACAGTTCTTAATAGAGTGCTGCACTCTGGAACAACCGTGGGATGAGATGATTACAATTTGCTTTGAAGAGAAAAGATGTTTGATTCTTTTGAATATTCACAATGTTGTCTCATGCAACTGGCTGCTTACTCAAGGTTGTTTAAAATGAAGAGCCTATATCCCGAGAAACACAAAAGTTTTGAGTCCATTTACGGTATTGTCTTATCCCAACTTAAGCAACTGGTTCAATATAACATTATCTAAACAGCCAGATAAAACATTTACCCATGTGTTTTCAGATATCTCCAAGCACCATCAATACTTCCACCATTACATCCATGTTGATTCCTGGTATCACAAGAGATCAAGTTCTGAGCAGAAAGGTTGTCTGTGATCTGACCCTTGGAATGAATTGCTATTCTATCTGCCGCAACACCTGTTTGGAAATAAATTTTCTGTTATCAAAAACAAGTAATTACTCACAACTTTACATTTGTTTTTGTGAAAGAGTGACGGAAATACAACTTCAATATTTTCTGTCTGTGCAGATATCTTCCCTAAACAATACTGATATAATCTGTCCAGACTTTTGTGAGAGAGGACTGGGACGTTGCAAAGCATCATGAGCAACTTTGCTGTAATATGAAAAATCCCTAGATTTACTGGCTATTATAAAGTCCCACATATCTAAACATCAGATGAGACATTTGCATAATTGCCTCAACCATGTTTGTAAGTGTTTGTTTGCATATTCATATCTGATTGTCTTCAGCAGAAGAAGCAAATACTTCCCAACTTTCTGCAGCTGAATCTCCAAATCTCGTTGCTTTCTTTCTACCTTTCTTTCCTTTATGTGAGGGGAAAAAAATAGAACTGTCCCATGAAGAAGAAAATTCAAGACTGAAAATATGTACTGGTTTTATTACAAAGAATATTTGGAGATGTTAATATTAAAGTGTAAATGTAGGACTCTTTGCACCTCCTTCCCTCATCACACAAAATTATTCTTCTGGGGTAGTCACCTTATCTGAATTCAATCAGATAATCTTGATTCTTAGTACTTACATATTTATAAACTGATTTAAAGGTCGACTAGGTTAACTAAGTTGTGGGTGAAACTAAGGTACTTCTACTTTTTTTATTGAATGACAATGCAACAATCATTAAGCCTCACTTCCAGTCATTATCTGTGATTAAATTTTATTTGTACTACTTTTAGCCCGAAATTTTTTACTTTGAAAATAAATTTTTAAAAAATCTCTTGAAATCCAAATCCCCATCAAAATCAACACTAACTGTGCTGAATTTTGAGGAGGACTTCAGAAAATAAAGTTTGTTGATGTCAGGTGGCAACTATATTTTGAGCTTTTGTGAGGTGTCCCATAATAATGATTTTATTTTCATAGGTATAAAAGCCTTTTACTGTAAAGTTTTGGAATACTTACAGAAATTATTTGTGATAAGAATAAATTACACAGCAGTGCTTGTCTGTTCATTGAGCAACAATTAATCTTGTAAATTCAGATTGAAAAAGGTTAGATGCACCTAAAAAACATGTGAAGGCATCTCACATTGTATAGCTTTGAAAATAATCATGTGAATTGCTTATGGAAAGGAAAATTTAGACACAGTATCTGGAAAGTCTTCCCCTCAGTGATCTCTCTTCATCTCTGCAGTAATCTGTCAGAAGAGCTGTTAAAAGCTCTCTTGGTTTCCTCTCTTTAAATGTGCAGAGGATAAGACATACCAGAAACAGAGCGTGTTCAGCCTGTTTTTTTCAGGGAGCTGGGATTAGCTGGCCTAAATGCTCCTTTTTTCTCTTACTGCTGTGATTTAAAGAAGCAGTTGCAGAAACGTGCACCTATGAGGACCCACTGGCCAAAGTAAGTCATAAAGATTGATCGCATGATTTTTTTTCTCTATCTTCAGATATCCAAATATGCACTGAAATTTATTGCAAGAAAAATGTACATAACTGATTTTTGTAGCTTCTTTGGAGAAAGTGATCACTGTGCCCATTTTTCATATTGGCAGAATTTGTAGCACATGAGGTTGGATTGCATTATTGGCATTGCTTACAGAATTTGAAAGACTGTTTCTTTCACAAATATCTGAGCACTTTTAGGTTTTTCTTCTCATAAATTTTGAAAACATTTTACCCAATTTACTTGAGTAGCAAGGGTTGGACACCGTTAAATGCAGAAATATATAAATACATATAAAGAAATTAAAGCCTACCTGTTTTAATCTTTCAGGCCAAGCATGTAGTTGCACAGAAAGGATGGGGATTTTTTAAAAGTTACTCTACTAGTTACGATAAAGTGCATCAGTCAATTAATTTTCTACTTTCTGTCACAAAAAAAAATCTTATGCTACACAATTTCATGAAAAGTGAAGTGCTGCAGCTTAGATTGACTTTTGAAGACTTTGGGACAACATAGAGGGAAAGTTGTAGCAATTTTAAATGTTCCTATTTGCTAATTAAAAGTGAAAAGTGAGCTGAAATAATTTTGTTACTAACCACTGCAATTTTCATTACACATCTAACATCACTGATACTTTTAAAAGGAAGAAAAAAAATATTACTTGCGGTTGAAAAAGCCCAGGATGCTCCACAGTTTCGTTGATCCAAAGGATCATGAATCCACTCAGGCCACTCATAAGTGGCTGAAAAAATTGCAGGAAACTTTTCTTCTGGAAGTGACTGTCCCTAAAAAAAAAAAAAAGTAGAAGATCTGTATATGCTCCATTTCCTATTTTTATAATGAACTTTACAGTAATTTTGTTGGTAAAATTTTTAATTTTTAGACTGAGGAAACCCAAATCATTGTCCCCTGTGACTTCCCTGTTGCGTTAGCTGACCAACCAGAAGTGCAGACTGAATTGCGGCGGTGGCGCTATCGAGAAACAGGTCGAAAAATTGGAAGCACAGAGCACCTTACTAACTGCATTAGCAATGGCAAATGCAAATGAGGCATGCCAAAAAATAATCCGTGCTCTGCCTTTAGACCCTCCACCTACCATTGACCAAATGATAGAGGCCTGCATTAAACTAAATTCTCCTGAGGCTACTATAGCCCAGGTTGTCTCAAAGGGAGTGGTGGAAGCACTGGCAATATCCAATAATATGCAAAAAGAGAAGCCAAAATGCTTCAACTGTGGGAGCTTTAAACATTTAATTAAACAATGCCCAAAAAAAAGAACATTAACANAAAAAGAACATTAACAGAAATCCTAAGTCTATCCCTCCAAACTGTCCCACATGCAAACACCAC
>VZTA01021323.1:168120-211490 GCA_013398855.1 Mohoua ochrocephala | reverse complement strand
CCCCTGCGGCCGCGCCGCCCCGCCGCCCAGGCGCGGATACCGGGGCTCAGCGGGGAGCCGAGCCGAGCCCGCGTGTCTCGGCTCCTCTTACCCGGTTCCAGCCGGCGCAAGGGGCTCCTCTCCGCTGCCGCGGCGGCGTGCGCGGCTCTGCCCCTTACCCGAGGTTGGGGGGCGTTTGTTTTGTTTTGTTGTTTCGTGGGGTTTTTTGGGTTTTGGGTTTTTTTCTTTCTTTTTCCAGAAATGGCTTCATCACCTGTATGAACACCAGTCGGACGATACTGGCTTTCTCCACAACCTCCTGGGTGACAAGGAGCAGCCCGCAGTGGTCAGGCAGCTCCCCCCCCTCAGCCTTCCCCCCACGTTCTCAGCAATCGTGCAGTGGTGGCCCGGCGCCGTCCCGGGCATCCCGGTGTAGGGGCGCGCTGAGCCACATCGCACCTGTCCTTCGCTGCTGCTCCTCTCCCTGCTTTTTTACTGTCACCTGCACCGCGCGAGGAAGCTGTGCAGGACTAGCGAGCAGGAGAAATACCCCTTAACATCAGCTTCGCTGTTTACATCTACTTTATTGGTGCAAACAACCCTGGGAGGAGTGCTGCTGTGAAAAATCCAAAAGCACTGCTCTGCCCCGAAAGGCACTGTCAGCGTGCTTACTGTAGTAACAGAAACTTCAGTTAAGACAGCTTAAGTTAAACTGGTCACAAATATTTGTGTGTAAATAGCTGATTTCGATAATTTCTTAATTATCATGATCTCTCAAAATCTATCCATGAAGTTTTGGAAGGGTCTGTGGTCTGACACACAAGGGATGGCAATTGTTTGGCAAGGCATGGTGCTTTATGGAAGTCAAAGATCCTTCTAAATAATGACCCTAATTCTAAAACTGCCTCATTTGTGAAGTGCTGGTGGACAGATGAAGACAGTGATTCTGCTACCTGAAATCATGCAAAAATACACGAATAGTAAGGAACGCTGCTGTTTCTGTCTCAATTAAATGTTTTGTTTGTGGGATTTTTTTTCTGATCTGCATCCTAAGGTTTAAACCTTTATATGGAATATAGAACAGAATAAAACTGTAAAAATCACTAGTGTTTATGTGGTCTAGTGTGTAGAAGCTGATAGCTTTGCACATATTGAACTTCTTTCATGTTTCTTCTGTGAACACCAAACCTGAAAGGAAGGCAAAGGAATGCTTTTATTCCTTGTTGTCTAGAGCCAAAACTTCAGTAAAAGGGAAGTGATGAGGAGAATTTGATTACATGACATACTCCTGTAAAGGTTTTCCTTCATCTCTGCTAGTTGTGCGCTCAGACCTGTACAGGTTTGCATATTGCAGTGGGTTTCCTCTGCAACCCTTGATGACAGAAATACAAAAGAATTTACTCATCAGTTGCAGACAGTAGCATTTTTTACGGAAGCAATATATGTTTCTTCTCTGGTTCATGCTGTGCCACATCCCTTCTGATACTTCACAAACATGCCTTCTTCTGCAAACCTCACTGAAGTTCAAATCTGTTTTAAATTACACTCCACTAGACAGGTGCAGTCAGTGAGATCACTCGGATAACACAAGACACCTTTGACTTCTTGCACATACGCTTTGCCCACAGAACATTTGGGTCACAACAGCCCAGTACGACTGCTCCAGGAAAAAAATATGTAGCTGCAGAGGAAGTTTCAAAACCCCTGTTTAGTAATTTTGGTGTTTTGCAAACTAGGGTATACTTTGGGAAAAGACACACAGATTGGATGTCATATTGCAAAGCAAGAGTTAAAACAATGATTTCTATTAGATACGTGTTTTCAAATACTTCAGTTTCTAGGATACCCTTTGTAGCTACTTACTTGGAAACCAGCAGAAATGTTTGTAAGGAGCCTTTTGGTTCAACTCCTTTTCCATGTAAAGCGAGCTGAACTTGAACGGAAACATCAGCTATACGTTATCAACCTTTTTTTAAAGCATCCTTTTGTTCTCCAGTTTTCTTTAGAGATAACAGAGGAAGGCTTCTCCAAAGACAGAACTGTTCCTCTTAACAATGTATTGCTGAGTAGGAACAGAAAAGTTCCCACTGAATGATGAAAAAAGTTCTATTAAATTTTTCCTCTCACTTCCTGTCATCCCCCATGTAGCTCACAACCAAAGACTTCTAGCAAACACAAACAGGGATGGAGAATCCCAACAAGTACAGATTACCTGGTTGGCAGTGGAGCCTGACTGAGAGAGAGATGCAGAGATCTCATTCTCCCCCATTCCCAAAATAACTGTGAAACACATTGGTGACACTACTCCAGTAGAATTTTTGACAAAGTCACAGTATATAAAGAACCTTAGAAAGTTTGTGCCCACTTTAGTGCCATGGTTGCTGACAGAGGTGGGAAAGCACACTTGCATCAATTCCAGCAGTCACAGGGTGTGGGGCAGCGCACCTTCCGTGGGGCAGGAACGTGGTTCTTCGGTGCCCCCATCTTCTCCTGCAAAATCTGTCTTCTGTGAAGGACACTGCTTACTCCCCAGAGGGTTTGGCAGGAAAGCAGATGATTTCATAGCTTGCTTTGACAACAAAGAGATTCAGTGTCGTCACGGGACCTCCAGATTTTGTCACTCTGTCCTCCCTCCCAAGGAATGAGATCATTATTTCTTTGGGTCAAAATTACTAGACTATTACAGTGAAAATGGCATAGTAACAACTAGCTTGTCAGTCAAATCCAAAGCTACTATTAGGCTATTTTTAACAAGATCTGAAAGCCTTTCTCAACAAAAAAGTTATATTTTCAGCTCAAAACGAGAGCAAAACATCTGCGGAGACAGGGCACCTGGGCACATGTACTTCTGATGGAGCTGCTGGTAATGTAGATTGTCACTGCTGCTTTCGAACACTTCCAGCCCTACAGCGGGGAGGGTTTTCGCAGCGTGTTTGTAAAAAAGCCCTGGCCGTATTTGCCCTTTTCCTGAGGCTGCAGTGCCAGCCTGTGCACAGCCCAGATGAACACAATTCTCGGTCGCTTATTAGATGCAGACTTGCAGCCAATCTTTTCCTCTGGTGTCTTATTTGAAATCGTCAGGAGATACACTTTAAATATTTCCTTAAAATCATTTCTGGAAGAGAAAGACTCCGTTCAAAGGAATGAGAATCAGCAAACAGTACCAATGCACGGAACCTGCTTTGCTTTACCTTTCTGTCTGGATGTGCTCACACTGTGTCAAGTAATCTGCATACGTTGCTGTCCTCCTTCTATCAGTGAGCAGGGTTTCAGGAGGCTGTTTGCCGGGTCCCCGTGGACGAGCGGCTGGCTGACCCAGGTGTGTGAGTAAGTGGTAACTGTGGAGCAATGGCAGACAGGCGAGGGAACCTCGGCTGACTAAAGGCAGCGGTCTGGGAGAGGCAGGCAGGGAGCAGGGATGGCACCGGTGCCGCTGCAGCGTTTTCCTCGCCAAGCTTCATGTGTGAATCAGCTGATTTTTGTTGACATGTGAGCCCTGAAGACAATTCCATCGTTTCTAGAGCTGATACATTCTTAAATCAGGGTCAGTACTTACACAGTGCTTTTATCCACGAAATGGATAACGTGAAAATTTGTACACTTTTTGTGGAATTAACAGATATATGGCAAAGTATCCAAGCAAACAGATTTTCACAGCAAAAGCATATACCCACACCGTTCAGCTCGGAAAGTGGGCAAAGATGGTGAAGATACATCAGTACGGACTTTTCCTCTGATGATTAGTATACCATGAACATTTTTTACAGTGAATATGTGTAAAGAAAGGAACCATTTTATGGTAAGGTTAATAGATTTATGAAATATGATTCCTTTAGCATCTTATTCCTTATGCATAAGTACATAACTTCTTTAAGTGCCTCTGTGAAGCTCTCGATGTGCAGTTTCAGACAGATGGAACTGCGTTCAGCTTCAACAGCAAAAAGGAGTTCAAAAAATGTTCTTTCAGGATTGCACTATTTCTGAAATCGCTGACCTGCTGAGATGCTTGCTTTGCTGAGAACACAACATGCAGTGCAACATCCACTTATCTCTTCAACTTTCTGGAAACATGGCATCAAATATTCAGTCCCCTCCAAAATCTCCAGATCATTTATGTATTGTACACTCAAGCCTACCACTGAGATAAGAGTTATCAGCTGTTTCTAATAAACCCAAAACGCTGCTGTCCATCTTCACAGACACTGCTCTAAAGGTGTTAGTGCTCACTAGAGGCAGGTAAGCTTCTGATGCTGACACCACTGTTAGACTTCTACACCTGAACAGGCAGAATCCAACCAGGCCTAGGGTGACAAAAAATACCTGAGAGTCCCCTCCTATTGTATCCAGCCCAGAAGATTCAACAAGATATGCTCTCTTACAGCCAGGACTCCTTTAGACAGACCTCAATGCTCCATGTCAAATTGGAAAGATTCCTAGAGCTAGTTATAGTGCTGGGACAGAGTTACTATTCCCTTATCCACATGTTTTCTGAAAATACACAATATACAAACATCCCGTGACCTGTACTCTGCTCTTTTATATGGGACTGCAACACAGACTAAACCATCTGCTTCTGGATATGAAGACAACATAATGCCAACACAGTCCCCGATATTAGAAATCCTAGCACAGTCTTATTTCCACAAACGAATAATGTGAATTTATGGGATGTTGATATCCAAAGAAACCGGTTACATCACACATCACTCTATCTAGTAACTACACAGGACCTACTGTGATGTAGACTGCATACAAGCAGTTACAGGAACTGCTGGAGGAAACAACCATTTGCTCGCAGCTTCAAAAAGGGAACTTGCACAGTTTGACAGGACAGTCTTACCCTTTTGCTGAACACAGCCAAGTGTACATGGGTGTCACTGAGTAGTGTCTGTCTCATCCCTTACAACACAATGGAGCGTTTCTCATTCATTCGAGGAGTTGTCCACATACTCGGGAACTTCATAAACTTGCTAACTTCCCAAGGAGATGTGGAAGCTCAAGGGAGATTACAAATACTAGAAGTTACCAGAAGTTATCACTCACTAGGGAGGGCAAATAACATATCCTGGAAGAGCAGAAGCAGCCTCAAAAAACTCTTATCCCTTCTTCGTCTCTCTCCTTTCTGTCCCCTTTTTCTTCTCTCCTTTTGTCCACACTCCTGTGCAAAGGTGAGCTGAAAAATGCATTCTGGCAGCCGTACCTGCTCGCCAAGTAGTCATCAGTACCATTATTTAATAGTAATTTTCTAGCCAGACCCCCCTCCCCCTACTTCCAGAACAGTTTTCCAGCATGTACTGCACTGCACTGGGTGCTGCATTGGTCAAACACCTACCATTACATGCAGCCATCCCAATTTGTTACTGATTCAGAAAGGAGGATCACCTCTTAAATGGCTGTTCAGAGAAATGGAGTCATGCTAGCATTCTCATGGAGACTGGTCTCCAGCTTCCTATCACAATCATCCTGTTTCTTTTACCATCTTCTTTCCCAGTGATGTCATCTCCTTTTATTTAATGGTTCTATTCCAGGATTTCTGAGACTCAGGAGAAGAAACGGAGGCAACCTAGGATGTAAGAAATCACACACTTTACATTGACTAAGCCTGTGGTACCAAAAAGCAATCAAGGGAATGCCCACTTCTCTCGTCTTTTCCAACAGCAGCTGGTTGTTTTGAAAAGGGCTCTGTGAGCTCATCATTGCAGAGGGACAACTTCTACCCCAAGTCACCCAGTGTTACCAAAATCTTAGTAATAACTTTTTCATTAACACACACACACAAACTTGTAGTCTAAATCTATACAGCTTAGTACTTTCTTAACTAGAGGCTATTTGGCTCTCTATTCAGATCTTGTTTGCCTTCACTTCTTTTCCACGAGTTTTAGAGGATTCTAAGTCTTTTGCATTCTTTTAAATCTCATTTCTTCCTCATTTCCCATGTTTCCATGAACTTTATTTTGCTGAAACAAATGAAGACCCTTGAGAAACATGCCCTGAATTTCACAGAGGGAATGCTGCCACAATGGAAAGATGTATTCTTTTCGAAGTCAAAACTCAAGTCAGTTTGGACAGAAAGTCAATGTGGTGACCTCAAAGTTTTGTCAGACACAACATTAGACAAACTCACATTAAACTAATGTGCAGCATTGAGAGTTTAAACAGTCTGAAGGTGAATTTAATGAAAATCTGATGGTTTCCAGGAGGGATAAGTGCGGGGCTGGGAGTGCAGGGTCAATTCAGATGCTGATATGTATGATATGCATGAATGGCATTGGGTAGGCTGAGATGTTTTGACCAGACAGGCATCTGATTAGCCTCCTTCGTGTAAATTTAACTTAACCTTGTCCTAAAGTATGGATGCAAATCAAAATAAATAGCCACTCCTTTGGAAAGAAATACCGAAGCAGTAAAACTTTCAAGAGCCTCTTTGAAGCTGTGGGTCTTGATTGTTTGAACTTTTATATGACTTATAGTGACAAGTTTTATAACAAAAGGAATTCTGAATACTATGTTATTTCTTCTATTACAGCGTAACAGATCACATAACTGTTCTTGGGTTTCCAAATACAAGCAAGTGGCTACGTATAGGATTAAATGGATGTAAGGGATATGTATATTCACATCCACTCACAGTCTCTATTTCCAGCGACCCACAACGGTGTGTTAATAACAAACATTTCTCAGTCAATCCTACAAAATTTCTGCAAGCGTGTAGTACTATGCTAAACACGGCATTTAAGTTTTGACGTATTATTGTTGCTTTACAATTAAAATTCTTATTTTTATTTTCACTTCTAGCTCCTTGAAAACCTCAACATAAATACTTTTTGCATCCCTCCTGTACACCCACTCTTGCCGATTTGTGGATCACTTAAAAACATTTAAACGTTTTTAAAATCATCCATCCTTTTCTGTCCTCTAATAACTACACTCAGATGTGTTGAAGTCATATTAGGTAGGGTTTTTTTATCTGACCTTGCAAAAACATCAATTTCTAACCATACTAACACAAGTGTACCTAGAGAAGTAATTTTACTTCTGTGTATGTGACTAGTAACGCACAGTTTTACGGACAGAAAAGAGCCACAAAAATCATCCAAGAATGTGAAAAAATAATGAGAACCCTAAAAAGCTCAATCTGTTTAGCTTTTTCTTAAAACAAACAAACAACAACAAAAAAATAATATTAAGAAGTAACTTGATTACACGGTAAAAGCACCATCCTGGGGAGAAAATAGTGAGCTCTTAAAGAGCTCTTTAATCCATCAGAGAAGGCATAACAAGAATCAATGACTGGAAGCTGAAGGCAAACAAATGCAAATGAAATAAGGTAGAAAATTTTTAGCAGCAGGCATGATTACTACTTGTATTATCCTAGTACCTGGAAGCCCTCATGGATCAGGGCTCTATTAGGTGCTGGTAAAAAAACCTCCAAAAAACCCCAAACAAACAAAAAACCCTCCATTCCCTGCCAAAAGGTTACAAAAAGCACGTAAGATGAAGTAACATAATAAATCAGTGATAATATTATCTGATATGACAGGCAGCGGTTTCAGGCCCTGGTTTCGCGATACAAAGTGTTGAGTTGAGATACAGACTTAAGGTGATTCTGCGTATCAAGGCTGTTTCGTCCCATTCCCACCATTTCTCTACAGCTATGAAACATTGAAACCTGATCCTTACTAAAAAACCCCAAAATCAGTGTTAAAATCAGGGTTTTCATTTTTATTTTGCAACAAAATGCCAGTGAAAGTGATGTACTTTTGCAAGTACTTTGATTTTAATGAATTTCAGTGAATGGGTTGACCAAATTTTCCCGAACAGTATTCCCACCAGTTCTTTGTCCAGGAACTTGCTGCATTACTTGTGAGAAAAGACTGCATATCCCAGAGAAAAACATGCAAAAGCCAAGGAAGAGATTGTTTTGTTTTCCTCATAGCAAATCACTAGGCTTGGTGACCAATCTCAAGCACCATCCATAGATAAAGTAGACATTAACAAAAACGGAAACTCAGCCCACAGTCTGGCAAGATTTCTCTGAAAAAAACCCTAATACGCTACCAAATTCTAACATAAAAGATAACAAGATGAGCTTGTGTTCCCAACACAATTGCTATGGCACTGGAGCCTACACACCACCCTTGGTAGCTTGCAAACACAGTAGGCCACTACGGTTTGACCGGGAAGAAGATTAAAGGGGTAAGCCAAGAGCAGCATTTTCTATTATTAAAGTTTTTGCCCTCTATTTGTGAGACCGAGGATCAGAAGGATAGCCCCTGAAATTCATTGTGGAGAGAACTGGGAGCATCTCCTCTTATTTTTCAACAGGAAAACATAGGAGAAAGGCCGCCTTTGATTTCTGTTTCTTCATTTAGATTATTAGCAGACTACAGCAACACCTCCAATGTCTATTGCACTGAGAAGCTGTGGAAGAGCTAATTTTTTGGGGTGGGAATGCTGAAGAGAAAACAAAAACTAAAGGACTGGGGAAGGTCAACGCCCCAGAAATAGTCCCTGAGACTTGGAAGCAAACTGGGTATACCCACGGTGTAAGCACCCAGCCTCCTTCCTTCCCTTCCTCCCTGGAGGTGGCCAGCCTCCTCCCACCGGCTGATGTTCTGCGTTTCACTGAGCTGGATGTTCACACTCACATGCTAGACAGGGAATCGGTTACAATCGGTTCCAAAAGCTTTCATTTTTCTCTTGTTCCTTGTTAAAAATACTTCAAGCTATAGCTATAATAAGCGACATTAAAGGAACGCTGTTTCGTTGCAAAGTTTAAACACTGAACAGCCTTAATATTTGGCCTCATGCACTCTGCTGAATTTTTTCCACGGGATCACGGCTGCCCCGTGTGTGCAGGACACGGCTCAGGAAATGAATCAGGGCTGTGCATCAAATCGGATTATTTATAGGTTGGTATATGCGTTGTCTCTAGGAGTTATGCAGAGAACGAGACGGACGACTGCAGGAAGAGAGCGATGGGCCTGTGGTTGAGGCAGTTGAACGCCGCGCAGAACGCTCCGCTCCGCCTCTGCCTTCACCGGCAGCCCCCGGGAGCAAGGAGCGAGTCAGGCCAGGCACCCTGGCACACGGCCAGCCAACCTTGTGCTCCTCCTTTTCTGGGAGGTCAAACAGAAACACCTTGGGCCTTTCACGTAGAAATGCAAAGCAGATGATGATAATGGAAGGTTTGGCTCTCGAAGGAAAAATGGAGCCAGAGGCACAAGGTTAAAAGGCAGGAGAATCCAATTAATATCATTGACTTTACTACTAACTAAATGAGTGGCTCAGTTTTCTCCTTGGTCAAACGGGACGGTGGTGCTTTTCTGTTGTTCTGGGAATATGCAAAAATTCATCAAACACTGTGAAGCTCCTTAATATCATTGTAATAAGCCTACAAAAACAAAAAGTTTCTCTTATTCTCTACATACAAAGGAAGTTTTGAATCTTTTAATCTGTTAATTATCATATACTGCTACACACTTGCTTTAAAAAATATGCACTATAAATACTAACACGTATAGAGATAGAACACATCTATTTTTCCTCTCAAACTCTATTTTTAATGTGATTCTGCAAAGTCCTTTCCAGCTTCTATCAGGGCTATAACTTTAGTATTCAGTGAAACTGCAACATGGTCATATGGAATAGGACAGGGAACAGCAGTCATTGTCAACAAAAGATATTCACTGGCTCACAAAAAATAAAAATATCTTCACTCTCAGTTGTATGTTGTGTAACCACAGCCACAGCAATAGAAAAGCAACAGGAGAGCTAGTAAAAGGTAATGTCTTTTCCTACTTATTTTATTACATCAGGGTATCATCGTATTGAAAACTTTCAGTAATACTAGGCTACCAAGTTTGCAAAATCAAATATTATACTTTGTGTCCAGCAAGAAATAAACAAATCTACCTACATCTTTAAAAATAACCTGAGTAGTTTCAACAGTTACTCTGATTTAAAAATTTTAGTTAAGAGAAATACCACAATGATTGAAAACACAGATGATGATCTCCTCCATTTTAGGTGGAAAGCCACTAAATGTAAAAATGTAACACAACCATCAGAGCAATCATGAGGTTTAGGCACACGACAGAACAGAAATATTTTAACAATGTCTGACAACATCCCAAGCACACGGTGTCTGAACACTATTAAAGTGGATGTGCAGGAGGCTGAAAGACAACACCATTTTAAAAGATAATTTTCATCATTTAGAAGCAAATAGGGGAACGAAATAGAAATTTAGGTTCAGGCCTACAATCAGATCTTCAGAGTGAGAACTTGCAGTCGTCCAGAGTCCCATGAACTTCATCAGGCCCTCAGGCTATCAAGGTCCATTTGAACAAATCCAGTTGCAGGATTAGGACCTAAATAGGTAAAGAGAAAAAGGATGAAATCAGGTAACACAGCACACAGCTCTAATTAAAGAGATGCCAAACTAATCACAGAAAAATAATCTGAGTGCCTAGACCACGACAAGATCTATATTTTTACCATAAAATGCTGCAGCTACAGCAAAGGCTACAGCGATATCTTACACTAAGAGATTTATAGAGCATTAATTGATCACAGCACATTCCCCTTCAGGCAAACAGAAGTACCTGCAATGTGTTTGCTCACCTCCTGTGTGCTGCTGCTTTTTCGTTGTTATATGTAATTTGTTTTATTATTTTTAATAAAAGAGAGTGGTCTAAAATCAATAAAGGTGATGCATTTATCTTCATCAGCTCTTCGTTTCTAGACATGTAGATTTTCAGCCTCTTAGTAACACGATGGCCAAAACTAAAATGAGATAATCTCCCTGTATTTTAAAACACTGTAAAACTGACAGAAAGTAATAATATTTCTACAAGAAGTGTCATTGTTATGCCTATCTGAAGGTTGTGAGAAGTTCTAGCTTGGCAGTGTGTCTCCTTAAGACACATCGTGGCAGCATGCATTTAGTATCATACAACTGCTAATGAGAAAATAGACTGTAGAAAAAAAATGCCTACCTCATAATGAGGTTTGCCCACTGAAAAATAGACTTTAACACAGCAGGAGTGTGTGACAGCAGCAGTGAAGACACTACAGGAATATCAGATTTATGGTGGCACAGGCACATGGAATCACAGGCTACACCGTGGAGTGCTGTGTCATTCCACACCAGCACTTATCATCCGCCCCAGCAAGGGGTCCATGCTTCCTCTCTACCTATGACATTCCCATGTCTCTCTCTCAGTTTGGGGGGCTGTAATGGCCACTTCACCGTGCCTGTAAATGTCACTGCACCTTGTACCTTCACTAGCATGACCTCTTTGAGACAGCCAGACCAAAGACAGAATCAGGTTGTCCAGGAGGATGACACCATTCTTCCCATTACTAGACCAAAGTTAGGCCTTCAGAGACTGGCATGTAACCAGACAAATCAATATAAATACACCTTCTACCCAAAAAAATGTTCAAGACAATCAACAATCTCTGATTACTTTTGTATCTCCTACAGGATGGCTTAAGATGCAGCAAGATTCTTTATATAAAAAAAATCAATAAGTTTAAAAATTACCTCAAGATACATGAGGACATGAACACCTTAAATTCACTGAGACATTGATTTGCCTATAGCATTCATGGAGAGATAAGGACTCAAACTGCTATTATTTCTAGATGGGAAAAAATAATATCATATACAAAGTTTTCCATGCGCATGGACATTAAGAAACCATTTTTGCCAAGATGAGACACTGACTTTACTTAGACCACATATATAAGGAAACTCATAGATATGCAAGGCAGATGAGATTTCCAACATTTGTGAAGAAAGGAGATGGGTTTGTCTTTTTAGAGTTGGTGTTGGCTCAGGATAGATATCGAAATCTTCATTTCCATTTTAATGTTGAATTCCCAGTTCTATCCCACATGTATGTCTGAAACTGGTACATGGTAAAGAATCTAAAACACTGGACTTCAAATATAGTGTCAGGTTTTGGTTACTGTATCCCCAGAGAGTTACAGCCTCAAACCTGGGGTCACTCTGTAGGCACGCTGGGGCTTGGGGGGCAGATGCAGCCTGCAGGGCTCAGCCTTGCTGTGTGCAGGCAGAGGTCCCAGTCCCAGGGCCCAGTGTGCCAGTGCGGTACGTTTGCTCAATGAATTTATGATTTCACAAATTCTTAGCAAGCCAAGAGTAATTTACTGCCTTATCTGGCTATCACTGCTCTTTTTCTGAATAACCTGAAACTATTGATGGGCCATTAATACCAAATTGCTTGCCAGAGTAATTTCTGAGGAAAGGCAGGTTTTAATTTCTCTTCCCGAAGCATACTGCAAGCTTTAACTTTTTAATCTGGACACCTAACTACTCGACACCTAAGACAACCTTTCTTCTTGCTCTTGCACACATACATTAACAGTTTAGATTTCCACACCTGGTGGAAATTTATTAAAAAGCAACAAGAAAAAAAACCAAAACAGCTGTTTGGATTTTTTTCTTCAGGTTATGCCTCCTTGATACTAAAGCTGCCTCATCTCTGGTTTAAGTGAGAAAAGCCTAGAAACAATTCCAATTCACACCTGTTTGCTACCATGCCCATACAACTACACACCACTGGAAAGGTAGCAAAGAGCAGATGTATTTCCTCTGTCTCGTCTCAATCTGTGAGTTCTGGTACATGCTGAAGGGGGAAGGAAAAGATGACTGGCTGGTATGGGACCTCGCTATAAAATTCTCAAGCAAACTGAAAGCTTCCTCCTCCTGGGGGGAATTCTTATATCATCAGGCAGAATCAGAATAAGGAACAGAATCAATTAATTATTACTGAAATACTATGGAGTATTGTTATTAGAAGACTTGATTTCATAGTTTAATTGTAAGGAAATTAGTGTATCTGTGTTCGCTATTACTAATAATGAAATGAAAATATCAATGCCTTCCCACAAAAGCAAAATACATCTTTTCATGCTTAGGCACCCCACTGTGACATTACAAATCACACTCAACAATTAATGTCCAGTCCTTTGTGGCAGGTGGGGAAATATTCTAAGCAATATTATGTGGGAAGCAGTTGTAGGAGTGAAGAACGTCAAAAAATAAATAATACAACTATATTTGAGGACAGATCTTTACAGTTTTCCTATGAATGACTTAACTGTTGGTGACATACACAAAGCTGCGCATCATCCTGCCTATTGTTTGGACATATAACTCTAGCATCACCTTAGATCCCAAAGATACTCCAAATCCCAAGATTCATATTCATAATTTGCAGATACTTTCAATGCAACATTTCCAAGATGGTATTTTTCTTAATCCTCCCAATCAGCTAAAGTATTCAATCAGGTTAATCATCATCATCATGTTTTGATTCAGCAAGATTTTGCTCTCTGCTTTTTGATTCAGCAACATTTCTTTTCTCCCTGCTTTTGAGAAACACAGCCTAATATCACACACATTCACTCAGAAAACTGCTGCCAGGACCCTTTTCCTAGTCAATCACTTGGAGAACACATCACTGTCTCCACAGCTCTCCCTGACTACTTCTGCAGCATCTACCACTTGTCTTCACTTCCAAGGCCCATCCTTGCTTATCAGCACCACACCTACTGCTCCTTAATCATTGTCAGGAAGACAGCTGTGGTTTGCTCATGTTTGAAGCTGGGCCAACCTTCATAAAACATAAAGCTGAAAAGACCATTAGATCATACTGTCTAATTTGATTATTATGTTGTGTTTGGCTAAAACATTTTTAAAACTCTCCACTTTTTACTGACAAAAAAATAAAATTCGGGGATGCTTCTTGCATCTCTTCCCTTCCTATCTCCCACCTGCCATTCAGTGTCAGGCGTCCTGTTTCCAGCTCCTCTCACACCCACACGGTCTATTTTCAAACAAACCTCTTGTGCATTTTCCTGTCTTACACCTTACACTTTATGGAAACTCCCTTAAATATTTGAAAACACACTGCATTACTGTTGTTCAAAGCTTTCTCTGAAATTCAGCTTACTAACATGCCCCTACAGGCCCTATGAGCAAAATGTGTGATAAGTAGTTATATACACATTACCCATTTTCAAACGTCTAAAGTAAGTAAGAGTGGGATGTAGGAGACAGATCCTACCCTACAGTAAATAGAGAGGCTCCTTGAGAGTGATTTGGTTGAAGGAACTCCTGAAACACTGCAAAATGTCCTCTGAAGGAGTCTCTGTATAAGCTGTGGAAATGGCCTAAGGAAACCAGTCTTTTGATTTAGTTACACGAGTTGGATCCCTGAAGTATGAATGCTCCCCCGACTACCAGCATTTCCCTTCTCATCTGTGTATATTTTCTACTTTCAGCTGTATCATATTTACACTGCTGAGATTTAAAATTGCAGATATTCTTTCCAGCACATGTCTGCATGATGCAAAGCATCATAGGAACTAGTTGTTTTACAATTATACGAAACCAGTCTTACAATGCTATAGAGTATTTTATTAAACAGATCCTGATCATGCAATTATCATAGCATTACACGCATACGCCTGGTAGATGATGCACAGCTCTGTGCCCCAACTTCAACTCTGGTATTTACTAAATTCCTCAATCCTATAACAAAGACCTGGAACGTGTTTCATGGCTGGCACCAGCTTTTTTTTCTCCCCAGTATGAATCATGGGCAAATCCTCAAGACAAATCAACACAGCAAAAGAAGAAAAGGAAGAATAGGAACATTAGGAAGAATTAGGATATCAGGACAAATTTCTTCACATAAAGGGTGATTAGATATTGGAATGGGCTGCATAAACAATAATCAAAAGTCATACCAGGCACCATATAAAAAAAGAAACAGAATAGAACAACCGCTACTGGTGATGATCTAGTTCTTGCTCCAGATAACAGAAAATAAGTTCTTTCAAAGCCCACACTAAGAGAAAAAGGCCTCCTGAAGCAAACAAACAAAAATGAGGACACAGTCAGTCATAGATCAAAACCTGATCAAAATCTAACCAGGGAAAAATATTGAATTCAATTATGTGATTTCATTATAATAAATTTCATTAATAGCAAAGAGTTAACCACAAAATGCTGAAAAGGATGTATTTGGTGCTGTATTATGGTACAGTCATTAATAATTCAGAAACTGGGGCAAGTAACATGGCATAAAATCTGCAGTTATTTCAGTTACTCAGAATCAAGGAAAATTATTAATCTAACCAAAATTAGTAAGTGGACCCCAGAAACACTAAATCAAGTTTAAATGATGATAGATAGATAACAGACACATACTAAAATAAGCCCATTAAAAAAAATAGTCTGTGTTTTATGAGGTTTCAAATTAAAGACACAACTGTAAGGAACTTAGTGCAATAAAACTCAATGTGTTAGGCAAAGAGAGTTACCTACAAAATCTCCAGATAAATTAATGTTAGTCACTGACATTTATTCTCCCATAGATTTAATTCACTCACAGTGTTACGTTCACTTACTCACAAGCACCAACACGTATCTGTTTAAAGGTCTGGCCAAGATAACTTCCATGAAAAACAAAATACAAGGGCCATCAGCTACAAAGTCCTCACCCCATCTCAGAAGTTGTTTTAATTATCAATAAAAACCTAGTTTTTTGAGCAGATTCTTTAGGCTGTCCTTCAGGAATCTTCAGTTGGAACAAGGTATTTCTTTGCCCCCAGGTCTGGCTTACCTTGCTTTCCATAAATCTGAGGTCATGAGGCCTATTGCCTGTTTTTTCTTGTTTGGTATATAGGTCTGGAATATGTGTCTGCAGTCTCTTCTCCTGTGTGGCTAAGGGGAAAACAGACTCATGTAGGTGACGTACTACAGCCTTGTTGCCATCCTCCTGCTGTTAGGATGCAAGGGCTTCCGCTGGAAAGTCATCTGTCCTGTGGCACACAGCTACTGCTGGGAATGGTGTCCTGGAAATGGTGTCCTTTGCTAGCAGTAGAGGTAATTTCTTTAACCCTTTCTTTCACTCTTTCACCTTATGCTTTCACAAACATTTTTATCTATCCTGCATTTATACCAATCTTAATACTTGTGTTACAATTCTGCAGAGTTTTATGCTAGATAAACTAGCATCCTGATGCAGATTGCTATGGAAAGGACACCTTCCATGATTTTACCTCCTCCCTCATCATATGCTCCTCTTTATTCTCCTTGCAACAACAGCAACAGCCATCACTGCTAAGCTCAGGGAGCAAACCAAGAGAAAAATCAACCCTAAATCACTGGGGCAGACAAGTCATAGAATCATAAAATGGTTTGGTTTGGAAGGGACCTTAAAGATCACCTACTTCCAAGCCCCCCCCCCCTGCCATGGGCAGGAACACCTTTCACTGGCTATGTGCTCAAAGCCCCATCCAACCTGGCCTTGAACACCTCCAGGGATGGGGCATCCACAACTTCTCTGGGAAACCTGGTCCAGTGCCTCACCACCCTCACAGTAAAGATTTACTTCCTAACATCTAATCTAACTCTATCTCCTTTCAGTTTGAAGCCATTAACCCTTGTCCTATCACTACATGCCAGTGTCAGGTGCAAGGGGGTGGCAGGATTGCATCTGTTTAATGGAAGTCAATCATTAGATCAGTTATCCCGTAATGGGAAAACATGCCAGTTGCTTTGGCCTCAGGAAGGAACCTGGGCCCACTTCAGCAGTTTAGTGAAAAATCTCTGCTCAACACACCACTACAATCAAAATAAAAATAATAAAACAGGCAGCTTAAACAATGCAAGACAATTAGAAGAAAACCAGCGTAATAGGATTATAGAAATCAGTGCTCTGACCTTACCAGAAAAACAAAAATCCCATATGAGATCACAGGTCACTCCTTCTCCAAGAAGATACTAAAGATATGGATAGGGCTCAAATGTGAACAATAATAAACATAGAAAATATCCTATGAAGAGAAATTATGAAGTTTCAAATTGAGAATATTATGCATGGACATGTAAAGTAATTGCTGTAGAGAGGTCAGATCAGACATTTGTACGCTTACTATTTTACAGCACAAGAAAAAATACAAAGAAACACTGAAAGTGTGGAAAACTCAAAACTGAGAAGAAATGTTTTTTTTCACATCATAAGTAATCCATTCATATTGATTATCATGGAAATTCAGTTATTAATCTAAATATGATGTCCCTATCAATGACAGTATAGATTAAACCAGTTACTACATAAAGAAATCAGGAAGCAACTTATTTGGAGTTAACATCAACTGAAGCATTAGGAGGTATTTACTAGTGAAATGGGAAACTGTATTATGGCTTAAGCAAATATGATAATCCCAATGTAAAAATATAAATTTAAAAAAAGGAATAGCAACTTGATTTCATTATTGAAATTTTATTCACAATCTCACAGTAACTCTTCCTACAGTTTGCATTAAATACTATTAATAGCTCATTAACAACAGTAGTTGTCTTTAGGAGGTTTTGAAACAACTAAGGTTTGGACACACTAAGCTTTTATGTAAGCAGGAAAGGCAAATACATGAAAAATTAAAACCAGCATGATTATAAACTTGTTTACTCCATCACTGCAGGTTCTATCTAAAATATTTTTTCCCCTCATTTCCAATCACAGCCTGTTTCTTAGAAGCTCGTCTATTTTTCAAGGACCTGATATTGAACAGTTTTCCCTTTATCACTTTTTAAAAGGATTATTTTAACAAAGATTCTCATCACAGATCTTGCTAACAAGCACCCAAAAACTGACTACTTACTGTTCACCCACAGACAAGCGAGCTAGAATTAGCTTGAGCACTGAATCCTTAGCATGCCACAACTATACTGCTTGGTTATCTTCATGAGATTATTCTTGTTTAGTTTGAAATACACATTGTCACTGCACATACTAAGACCCACATTGCCCTGCTGCATCAGCAATTACAAAAACATATATAACATATAAATAATACAACATAATTTTTTTATCAAAGAGCAGAGTCTTAATTTCATTAGGATAGGCATGGTAAAAATGAAAGAGAGCATAAGGGTGTGGCTTCATATATTTTATTTGATTTTTTTTTTTTCATCATATGTGGGAAGGTAAAGGGAATATTATATTGTCTAGAAGTGGGGAAGCAGGAGACAGTAAAAGTGAAGACTCAAAACGTCAATAATATATGGAGCACAAAGAACCAGAAAGATTGCCTGGGAGCTCTTTCTTGGATAGAGAGAATACAGCTTGTACTAGGACACAAGAAACTGAGAGATTTAAAGAGCTACATGAACTTTGTGTGGTGATACTTGCATGTAGGCTTGGGTGCTGATTTTGGTAGAGAAGGGAATTTCAGTCCATGGGCAGCTGTGGGTCTGAGAAGACCTTACTGCCTGCAATGACAGGAAAGTTGTCTGGAATAAAAGCAAAGCAACAAGTTGTAGAAAGGCTGTACAAAACTTCTGAGCCCAAAAGGCAACATCATCTGTGTTCTGAAAGCAGCAGACCATTCACCACCAGGATACTACAGGAACATAAAAAGGATTCTCCTCGGGTAACTTACTCTGTTTTGCTGTTTTCACAGGCTGTGTATTTGAGTGAAAGAACTGTCACCTGGCAGATTTACCTTTCAGGTTTACAGTTTCTACCTGTGATCATTTTAATACCACATCCCATTGATAAATATTGTCACTTTCTAAAATAAAAGGGACATTTTGCTTTTCTAAGGCTATCATATGCTTGATAGTATGTTCTGAATGTACATAACTTGAATACGTCACTGGACGTTTACCTGCAAAATTGCCCCATGCTTTTTTCCTTTTAAGTAGAAGGTGGGAAGAGCAATAAACTAAACACATGGGAGAAAAGGTGTAATCTTAGTTCATTTAGAGGTAAAGGAATTTCTTGTTAAGGACACTTCTTTGCTCATTCCAACAGCACCAAAGCTATTTATTTGGTAATAAGAGTTTCTGGACTGAAACAGACATTTCTGAACTTGTTGTTGATGATTAATGCACAGTTTAAGAGAGCCATTACTTTGTGACAGGCACTACAGAAGCCAAGTGTCAGATAATATATCAACTTCTGCTCCAGTCTAATTCTAATTTAATGGTCAGAACTCTTACTCTTAACGTCTTGTTTCAAGTATTATACTACAAAGAGTTCAGCAGGATACATAGTAGTTGCTGTAAAAGCCTGGTAGTGTGAATGTCATGTAGGCATTAAATTCGAGGCATTTTAACATTAGCCAAAGCACGTTTTTGAACGCGAACATGTGCCACAATCCCCTGCATAACCACTGAAGGAAGATCTAAGTTTCTGCTATAAATGAACAAAAGGAACCTGACATGAAGCCAGCGTGCAGCGGGCGCGGCGCCCGCCCCGGGCAGCGGCTGGGCCGGCGGGCAAAGGTCCCTCCAGCCGCGGCCCCGGCCCCGGCCCCGGCCGGCTGCGGGCGGCTGCCGCTCCCCGGAGCCGCCGGGAGGGACCCAGGGCGGAGGAGGGAGAGAGGGAGGCACGACCCGCCGGGTCCTAATGCCGCCGAGCCCGGGCAGGAGCCTATCGCCTCCCGCCCCGGCGGGCCGGAGGCACCGAGGCGATGCCCGGACCATCCCAATGGAGACATTTCTGACCGCGCTGGCTCGAGGACAGACCTCGTGGAGAAACCCCTAAGGACACTTGGACGTGCTCATGTGCAACACGGTCCGTGTGCGGGTAATTGGCAGAGCTGAGCACAGCCACGGGTGAAACCACCCCCCCGAGAGAAAAGCACTGAAGGATTCTACGAGAAAAGGAAGAAGATGGTACCAGCAGCCCCTGATAACGATGCACCTTCTACGCTTGTAAGAAACCCTAATTTGTTCACCAAAACTCAGCCCCCGAGCTTTACCTGAGAGCTGCTCATCTTCATCTCAGTACAGGAACAGAAAAAACGCTCTGAAACAGGTGGGAAAGTGAGAGAGCGGGACTAAAACTGTACGTGCTGCAGCAGACACGAGCACGATTCCAGGATCTCTCCTGGCAAACAAAGGAAGGCTCTTGACAAGCCAACGACTAGGAACAGAGGAGACTGCAAGAAGAAGTCCGGTGAGGCAGCTTTTACACCTGTAGATGTGGAACACACCAGCACGCCCGCTTCCTGGCTTGCTGTTGGCACTATGGTCTATTAAAAGCAAATGCAGCTGTACAAGATTACCACCCTCTGCACCTACACACCGTTCTCTCAAACACAACAGCCTGGCCAGAGCAGTAATTTCTGATGTATTTTCACTTTGCTGCCTCCTTCTTCTCCTTGCCTATACATCAACACCATTTGAAGATTAAACAGTAGAATTGTTATTACTGAATTAAAACTTTATACGTTTTATACCATTTTAGTGAGACATCCTTAAGTGACCTGAGATGACTTGGTCTGGGGGTGCTAGAACTGCAAACAGGATTGAAACAGTTGCTTTTACTGCCTTCCAGCATTTCCTGTGGAAATTGTGATCAATTTTGTTAACAGTTGCACAGTTTTCATTAATGTGCCTAGTCTGGCTGCCAAAGCTGACAAGGGATGAGACAGACAAGCTGCCCATCAGTGAAAATAGAGTTAGGTGAGCAGCGACAATCTCCTCCCAAAAATGAGCAGGGACATAGACAGAAAAAGTTGCACCCAATGTACAGCCACGAGTAGTGTTAAGTGCAAAATTTATATTAAAGAGTGGTCTTCCTGTAAATGAGTCTGTTCACTTTGGCATAAACTCCTCCACTACATACTGTGCATGACAGAACAGGACCATTATTTAAAAGCCAAAATACCTGACTTGTGATATGTTTTATCTATCCTGTCACAGCAATCTGTCTTACTCCTATCAAAACCACAGCCCTGTCACCTAGAGAACAAAAATTCTGGAGCCATACACGTACTTCCAATACACAAATCAATGCAGGCTTAGAGTCAACACCACTACATAGCACATGAAAAAAGCCCAAACGTCCTAAAGATTCAAAACAATATCAGAAAAGTTTTACTTCATATACTTTTCAAAGCCTTTCCCCTTTCTGCTGTGAGTGCACATAACTAACTCTCTCTATAACAGATACTACAGATCCTGCTGCTAGCAACATTCTGATGTGACGCTTCTGTAATGTAAGTGATAGTTTGTGTGATTTTATCAATAGGCAAATCTGTTTTGTCTTTCCCGGTCTTATTAAACAACAAAAAATCAATTGAGTAAGAAAGCCAAAATTCAAGGAGAGCTAAGGTAACCAGGGGCCAGCTGGTTCAGTCTAACACTAATTAGTGTTTTCACAACGTGGAGAGCATCAGATCTGTGCTATCAACTTCCCAAGTAAAACAGTTTCTGAATCTGTCTGAACACTTTAAAAAATACACAGGTGGCAATGCAAATCAGATGCTTCTATAGTCTCTCATCAAATAGTCCAGAAATGAATACAATGAGACTGTACCACCCTGTTAAAAGGAAAAAAAAAAGGCAACTAAAAGTCATTATTTCTCAGTTCCAACTTGGGCTCACAAGACAGATGTAGCTTACAAACTCAGCAAATCAACAGTGTGAAAAAGAGCAATTAGACATAGCAAAACACAGCTTTTTGAAAGAATGTACATTGAGTAATTGCTAACACACATGTCCGAAATGCACAAAACTTCCCAAGGTTCCAAACGGATATGAGCATCTTCCACATTTTTATGCGCAATGGCATCGAGTTGCACTGTGGGCTGCAAGAGCAAGGGCATGCCTTGAGGCTGGCATGTTCACTTAACATATGAGTCATTCAGTGTGGAAACAACATAACAGAAATATCCACAAACCAATGAATTGTGAAAGAACTATAACATTTTCCCCCTCAGGCCTGCACCTACTAAAGTGTCACAAATAAAGTTAATATCACAGAAATGATTCAGCAAAAGAGGAATTAAGCAGTAAATGACAGTCAACTCTTTTACAAGTCAATCACTTCACTGTTTTTATTTTAAACCAGTCAGTATGGTCGTCTTAGAAAAGATCAACAGAAAAAGACACTCCAGACCTGACTTTTATAACTACTGCAACTACAGATAAGATACCTCTACGACATGGAAATTGCAAACTAGGTTTTTCTTCACTGATATCCTACTTCAGAATTTGAGGGAATTTAAAACTAAGAACTTATCACCCCTCCTGTAGCCCCCTCTTACCCCCCCCCCCCCCCAAAAAAAAGTTTGTTTAAAATATAAAAAGATAAAATAATTAACCAAACACTTGACATGCAATGAACCTGAGTGAAAGATTAGCCTGGCAAAAAAAAAAAAAAGAAAAAAAAAGTTTTAAGCAGCCTAGCTTCCTCTCCATTAGCTTCTTACTACATTAGCCTACAGAATCACAGCAGTTAAAAAAATCATTTATAAGTACATCGAAGCAGGTATCTAAGCTTACATTGGTATATCTAACATGCCTATTTGTCCAGTGCAGTCAAGGGAACCTAGTATGCCCCTAAATTTAAGCTGCTGATTTGTGTTTTGTATTTTGGCACTGGAATGAATACATAGTACTTTGAGGGCCAGATTTTATCTCCCTCCCACCTCGAAAGTAAAAATGAAAAACTGAGTGTTGCAGAAAGGGATATTAAATAGCAGCCACTCTTAGTCACCTTTCTTGCCAATCTAATTTCAAATAAGGAGAATGCTTACATTAATCTTTTTAGCTCTATCTTATGCACTTATATCAGACCTTTGGAGTGTGGCCACAGACCTCTCAGGAGCTCACCTACCAGGCATTCTCTGTCCTTCCTCCCCCAGTATCTTAGTGAGGATGCTCTGTTTCAATTACTGCTGCCTTAGGTACCTATAATGTGCAATGGAGTCCAGTGCAGCTGGGTTCTGTCAGCTTGGCTGGTACTCACCCCCACAAGAATACACCCCTGTTTTCCTGCTCTCACTGTGTGTCCATGGGAAGTATCTGTATTAGCACAAGGATGTGTCTGAGCTCCTTATCCTTGCCTCTCAACAGGGCTAAGGCCTCTGGCAGGCATGCTGTTACCACTCTCAGACATTAACCACCACCCCTCTGACCAGCACAGTCTATCCGATTAACGCCCAATCTGCTTGTGAATCAGCTCCTGAGCCACCGCTGCTTTCTGCATGGCAGGACAAAATTAAGAGTTCCTGAGGTGTGTCAAAACCCTGATTTCACTGGAAGTAGCACGGTCTGGAACAGCTACCTCAGCTATGAAACTGGTTCACCAGAAGAATGCGCAGTGTCTGCGCTGCTCTTCAGTACAGAGCATAGACACGTCCCGCACCTCAAAATACCCTTACCAAGAAGCTTTAAGAACTGCCAGCTGCCACCAGAACAGTTCCACTTCAACATCAACCACCAGTGGAATTCAAAGAGCAGGAAGAAAAAGAGGCACAAATCCTTTCTTAATTTCAAGAAGTCAGTATATACACATATAAGAATATACTTGGCTTCGGTGAAAACAAGAATTTTTGCTTAGGGAATTGTTGGCCTAACTTATTTCAAATACTAAATTTAAAGGAGCTACTTCTACTATACTACAGTTACAGCAGAACTTTCATTGGTGTTTTAACTTGCACTTTCTAATTGTGTACATTATTTAAATGCTGTGAAACTTCCAACAAAGTAGTACCAGTACAGTAACTTAGCATGCTGCCATATTTTTTTAACCGATACAAGGATTAAGAGTTTCCAGATACGATTAGTTTGTCAATAATTACGTGTTTCATATCTCCTGCAAAGCTGGATGCAATGCCTGTTAGAACATTCACATGTGTAGTGGTGAAATATGCCATGAGAGATACTCTGAGTGAAAAAAAAGTAGTAATTTTTTTTGTTTTACATGACAGTTCAAAAATATTCAGTTCTAAATATTCAGAGAAACAGGCTCACAAACAGTGAGCCATAAATGGCCACTAACTCCCTCTCCAAAATAACTTACTTTTCTAAAAAGATGCTTTCACTGTTTTTATATGCAAGAAGTCACTGCTAAGTAAAGTTGTACACTGCTTCAGAATTTAAAATACTGCATGATACAGAGCAATCCTCCTACTTTTCACATTTTAGAAGAAAATTTCATCAGACAAATCTTCAGAGAGAGACACAAACACATTTTACTGAGAACTATCACGTAGTGTTTAATAAATTACATGCAAATTCTTACCAGAACGCCACTGCTTTTGAAGATGCCATATCCATTGTTATCCTCAAGATATCCATTCTTATTCATCATTATTACCCTGCTTCCTTTGCACTCAAGCTTCGGAACGGATTTCTGACAAGCAACCCACACCTACCAAAATGGTTTCTAGAAAGCAAATTATATAGCTGTAAGACATGGAAAACAAACCAGCAATTTGCAAACCACTGCAAGTGCAATGCAAACACAGTCAATAGAAAATTCATTCTGAAACGTTCATCCTATTATGCTGGACACTAATATAACCACAGCTGCAACATTATACTTTTAAATCACTGGTTCACCTATAGAAAAACCACAGGAGCAAAATTCCTTTTTATCCCATGGAATCTCATATATCTCATCTCATTAAGGGTGGTCTTTGCCTATGAATGATTTTTATAAAAGAACAGGATAAAGAACTGTTTTTCTAAACCATACTTAGGGTCTTCTAAGGACTTATGAAAATCGAAGTTCCATTTATGCTGGATAGAGCAAATACACATAAGAGTAAAAGGTCCCCAACCACATAAAAAAACAAGTCTAAAAAGGTAAGACAGCACAGGGGAAAAGCCCACACACAGCACAAACAGCAGGACGGTACTAAAGGTATCAGTAGTTCTACTTTGCAGGTGGCTTTTGCTTGCAAACAACATAGAAGGAGGTACAGGGTAAGGAGGGCACATTGCGTGGGGGGAAGCATATGCAGTATGCAGGAACAAAGCAGAAGTGAAGAGGTAGAATGGACAGCAAGAGGTGGAAGAAACAGTCAGTAAGCACAGGACAGAGAACAGCTAATTAAAGCTAGTGAATGTTCTCTGAATGGTCAAAGGTCCCTGGGCTTTCGGCTCTGTTTCTGTGAGTTAGTCTCTGGCAAGGTCCTTTCTTTACTGCTCCCAGGCTTGGAGCAGTATACTGAGACTTATTTTATACTTATTTTCAGTTCTTTTCCCCATCACAATCCCCTTCCCACCTTTTAAGATGGGATCAAAGATGTCTCCCTCACTTGTAGCTTTAAAACAGAGATGATCTGAATCTGCTCAAATTCAATGTCTGTATAGAACGAGCACATGCAGAATCAGCCCTATTTGCAAGTGATCCAAATTCTGATGTTCTGACTTCAGCCTTCCTAGTTCTTTCTTAGGTAACACACACTGGACAGCAGAAAAGTGAGGCGAGACACTGATCTATAAAACAGTAGTTGAAAGTTGATAAGAGCACGTAAAACATTGTACTCCATGCTGAATAACAGAGTTGTTAGGATTCAGGAAGGGAACAGCTGCTCTATAGGCTCTGGTGCACACAGACAGATGGAAATATTCTAACCTTCACAGTAAACTGTACTTGTTCTAGTGTTAACTGAATAGATTAGGCTTATATCAGAATAGAAGATGCATTTTCATTGTCAAAACACTCATTGTTTATATACTTTAGCATAAATGGAGATAAGTCAGTGTAAAGAGCGAGTTTGCCTACAAAGGCAAATCGAACCTATGAAACTGAAGTGGTGCAATGTTTTATGGGGCTGCATGGATAAGGGCAAATAAACTAGATTGAAGCCACTTTCATCTGGTGCAAGATCTCCAATAGAAATAGTTTATACAGCCATAGCAACTGCAATATAATTAAAAACAATTTCTGGAATTGGGCCAGCCCTCCTAGGTTGTTTCCTTCTACGCGGAAATAAGTTACCAATAGATACTGTTTTATACTGATACAGCTCTATTCACACTGGGGAAAGGTGGCTGATACTTTAATTATGCCAGTACAGATAAAGTGGAGAAATGTCTGATAGAAAACTGAGTGTCTCAGATATAGTCCATTTACCTACTGCAAGATAGCAACAATATTCCCAGCGCAGGCAACACTTTCGAGTACTAATTCTTAACTTAAAAAATAATCCTTCCTGTGTCATTCCCAGAACATCAGCAACCTTTGAAATGCTAATGGAATTACTAGAGACAAACCAGACTTTGAATTTCTGCCAGATTCTGTCAGGAGTTCATCTGACAAAAGTTTTCTCTGTGCCACTCAGGTGTCACTACTCTTTTCACACCACCTTTTCTTTTAAAATGAACTATTTTTTTTTCAGCAACAATGTTGTGGTAATTTTGAATCTTTGTAAAAACACTGGTAAGAGCAAAGTGTGTGTCTTGGCTTGAAAAATACCCATAAAAGCAATTATTCCTCCTCTGCCAGACTACAGCTTTGGAAATTACCTGTGACTTGCCAATGACAATAACAGGCAAGCAGTTATCCAGAAAAATCCCTTTAGTTCAGCTGCACAATAGTACTTCCACACCACCTGTACCTTACTTGGTTGTTTGAAACAGCATCTCCCAATTCCAGCTGTGCTGATAAAAAAAAAAACAACCCAACTTTTTTGCTTCTAAAGGAACAAACTTTAGTTATTTATCCAAGTGCTCTCAAAAGGCNAACCCAACTTTTTTGCTTCTAAAGTTATTTATCCAAGTGCTCTTGAAAGGTGAAAACAAATGAAAAAAAAGTGTTTTAACCACTGTGTTACCTCTGGGACACTGTGAATGGTAACTCTCAGACAACTGAGTTGAGACACCAGAATCACCTGATAAAACGAGAACGCATTTTCCATTTTACTTGTGACTTCTTTACAACAGGTTCCAAAACAGACTCAAGAGAAATGCATACATGCATTGTTTTTGTCTCCCTATCTCTGTCTCCCCCTAAAATAACACCTCTGCTCTCAGGAATCTTTGGAGAAAGTGAAATAGCTACAATTGTAACTTACTTATCAAAGGTGAACTGTATGGAATAAGAAGTGCCGTGACCATAACCTAGCACATATGCTGATGGACATATTAGTTATTTAAAAAAAAAAGTAAAATATTTACTTTTTATAGCATAAGTGTTCTCATCTTAGGGATGGATCTGTGTTGAAAAGTGCTTGAAAGCTGGGAGTTTTTGTTTGCTAGTTGATCAACCTCAGTAAGAAGAAAAAAAATTGAAAATAAAAATCAACACTACAATTCTTGTATAGCATCCTATCATAAATTAATGGGAAGGGCATACTTATATAGAAAATCTTGTTAAACAAACATGATATCGCTGTTTAGAGAAATTCTCATTGCAAATCGTTAACAGAGCATTTTAAAGACCTGCCAGCAAATGTAGTCTATTATAAACAGAAATGATCATTTCTCAATGCTATGAAATTCTGTAAACAATTAAATTAATCTAAAATACTTACAGAAAGCATCTTGAAGGATGCAATACTTCTGCTCCTTATGAATCAACTTCACTGCTCTTTTTGATGGTATTCCATAACATACACAATGACCATTCCACAGCACAATAATGAAGTTATTCTTCAAGGCACTACAGGAGCTTCATCACCTCTTCTTGGTGAGCATGTCAGGAATGAGATATTCTCTCTTGGAAGACCCTGGAACTCCCATAGCTCTATTGCAGATAAGGCAAAAGAGTCTCCTCCTTCAAAAATATAACCAACCAGCTCAATATGACAACAATAAAAGAGTGGGATCCAAGAAGAGAGCATTTAAGCTTGGATATCCATGACCAGGATAACAAATTCCTGGGCCTGCCCTCAAAAGAATGTCATGATGCTGGGACCCAAAACCAGTGCAGCACATTGGGTGGTATCCAGCCCTGCCACCGTCGCTAAGCCCTAAGGTAAGCTACGCATCAGCTCCCACAGGAGCCCTCTCAGACATTCTTGGAACACAAGTCCCAGGAACAAGTTAAGATGCATCTTTCTGAGGGGGCAGGAAGCTGATCGTGTTCCGAAGAACAGTGGAACAAAGATATTTCATAAAATTAACATATCAGTGGGTTATCCACAGAGAGAGGTACATGCACAGCTTAGGTATGGCTCAGATACTTCTGTTTGAAAGTGCTAATGGCACAAACTTACCTACGGTGGTACGAACTGTCTCTTAAAGTCACTTCTCCAAGATTGAATGTACTGTGTGCTACCTGATTTTTTTTTTAAATTATAAAGAACCTTTAGTAACTGTTGCTCAGATTTTCTGTAACTTTACAAATTCAAGAGGTGCAGAAATTTGTCCCCAATTGTTTAGTATATCTCCTGTGGCAAGAATTACAGGGGTTACTCATTTCTATAGGGGGAAAAACCCCGAAGCCCCATATTCTTCAGCACTTAGGAACACGCAACTTATTACAAGCATGTGATACTCCTACTTACTTAAATTAATTAGGAAGCTACTATAAAACCACTAGTATTTTGATAGGTTTTTTTAACCGATTGCTTGGCAAGAATAGGTGCTTACTTTCTTAAACCAGATGAACTATTTCAGATGCAGCTGTTTCTCTCACATTCCATATTGCCTATAGAACTGAACATAGAAAACCCTAAATATAGCTCATTGATGTTAACAGACCATTGAAGTTAAATATCTTAACAGGTAATACATGTATTCCTTTGATTTTTTGTAATCTTTTATCTTAAAATACTCTCAATTTTTATTCTTGATCTTGATCTCACAATACTGATCCTTTTATATTATCCTTCTGGTTTTGAAGGTGGCAAGGAAGTAAGTCTACAGTTGAAATTGGATAAGTCTTAAAAACAAATACCAAAATCTGTAATGTTTTCTCTTTGAAACACTACAACAGAAGACAAACTTTTTGGTTTTTAACAAGGAAAATTTATTGCTTTTTTTCAACAATTACAGTACCGTTTTCCACTTTTTCCTCCCCATCCCCCCCCAAAAAGCAGAGCCAAAGAGGACGCTGGATGATAAACTAGGACAAGTTACTGGAGATGGCCATAACAGCTCCTGCTGCCATTGCACACTGTTCCTCTCCAAGCTTCCTGCCTCCAGCACTGAGGTAGCAGGACCTGCTACACCACTGTAGTTTCCAAGAGCAGAAATAAAGTACAGCAGCACCAGTTCTGGGTGACTTCAAGGCTCTCTGTTACAAACTATACTGAGCTGTCACAACACAAACTGAGTCACCTTGTCCTCAGAGAAAGTGGGGACCAGCTGAAGCAGGACACAAACCAAGTTAATCCCATGATCTGAACAGAGCCCCTATCACTTACTCTAACATGGAAGCTGTTACTTCTAAATTATACATTCAATACCAAAAGACATCTCTGCCTTTGCAAAATGGAAACCGCAATAGCTGGACCAGCTACACACAGGTGCCTGTTGGAAAATGGGATTAGAACTAGACATTCATGTTCTGTGTCAGTATAGAAGTCCTCTTTAGAAACAGTACTGCTGAAATGTTAGATAATTACATAAGGCTCAAACTGCAACTAACAAATTCTCTCACAAATATAGACATGTCTATTTTAAATTAAATGTTAAGTGGAAAATATTTATAGTTTAAGTTGCACACTTTGCTACTTAATTATCATAATTTTAAAAAGAAGAAACCTTTAATTTCCTCCTCCAAAGAAGTTATTTACCTGATCTGTAAGCTCGGGAGTCCCCAGTAGTCAGTTCTAAGATTGTCATCCCACTGAATGTCAAGGACCTAGCATTTCAAGGATGGGATTTCAACATCAGTTATTGACAACTTAACTTTGTCTCACCAAAGATAAACCAACCTTTATTCCCACTCAGGTCAGACCACTGATTTCACAGAAAACACATTTAGAAAGCAGAGCTGAATGCTTTCAGAAATTCCACCCATGAGATAAAAAGGGAAAAAGAAACCCCAACCAGCAAAAAAAGGAACTGATATAAGATGTTTGAGACTTCTTGATGCGTGATGAATCAAGTATTTTTGTATATTTGTGTGCAAAGTAAGAAGTAACTGAAATGACTGTTAAATTGCTTGCTGGAATGATATAATCTCAAATACCTTACCTTCTTACTCTTCAGATACAGGATTCTGCTCTTTGACAAAAACCCAATTTTATCCTTGTACCAGAGGTTGTGCTAGGAAAATAACAGTTCTGCTGAAAGAGTCTGAAAAAAACCAAAACACTCGCTGCTCTCAATAACCATATTATAGACACCATTAGCATTATTATGAATAATAATGAACTTGGTTTCTGGTTTACTCTTGTCCTACTTTGGGTACAATGGATCTGTGTTCCATTAAAGTTTGACTTCATGTACAGCCAGAATAGATTCTCACCAACAGGAAAACCTAATAAGCTTAAGAATAAATATTGTTCCTCAACTAAATTAAAAATAAATTTGGATACACCAAAGCCCTCAGTTTTTATAACTCTGTAGCATTTTTAAAAAAACATTTTAAAATTGTATCTGGTGAACACTATTCATAGCATTCATACCGCAAAATAGGACCAGAAAATATAATCACTATCTCCAGAATGAATTCTGTTTTGTGGTGATTTCATTGACATGCATTTCAATTTTTAGAAGTTCACTGAAGCAACAGCCTCCTTTTCACCACTGCTGCTCCTGTTTGGAGTACACTAACAGTTCAAAAGCTTTTCTTAACTAGTTTCTGATTTCTAATTATCCATTACATTTATAAAGCATTTATTTAAAACAATATCTCCATGTTTCCTACAGGTATGAGGGGACTAAACTAAAGGCTTACACTTAAAAAAAGTGATGCTCTTTCCATGTCACCAAAGTTCTCAGCATCAGTACTCTACCAGGAAGACACTGATAAGAAGTCAAACGTGCATGAAGACATGCAGAACAGGAGCCTCTGTTTCCAGACCCAAAAGATACCATAGTAATATATTTGAGAAATCAAGTACATTTAATTCTGTGGGATTTTTAGCAAGACAAATTATTTTGTTAAGGCTTCTCGGACCACATGTGCATCTATAAAGATGCAAGCAATCCAGTAATTTAGCTAGTAATTTGTCTAACAAAGCAGACAGGTATCATTAAAAGAGTCTTGATTTGTGTACCACTAAAAAGGCTGACTAACTGTACTCTGCCTGATAAGAAGCATTTGTCTGTTTGGGGTTTTTTTCCAAATTACCATTTATTTGGCTGCTGGTTGAAACACCAAACCCACTGCCAGTTGGAGAATCCCCCCAGTTTGCAATGGGAACACAAGAAACTCAAGTACCTGTTTAAATGTTCACAATTATTTTATTAATCTACTGCTAATACTTCTTCTTGAACGTACATTGCATACAGTTTCCATACAGAATATGATTAGATTCACAACTTGTGCTGTGAAGTCATTAATAAGTTATAAAAATAATTGGATGTCTTGAAAAAAATAAACACTATGTACAGAAACCATTCATCTGAAATTAAATCCTGATCCAGTGTTACAATGCCAAGATTTAAGGACACATTTAAAAAAAATAAAACAAGACTGGCAGAAAATTCCAAAGCTGATTTTTTTAACTATAGAATTTTCCAAGTTGTGAAAACCTGACTGCGATTTCCTTTTTACTTCCTCTGAATGACTTGAGATTTAGTAACTAACATTTTGATCCAAAACAACAACTCTGGCTTAGCAAAATATTGAATTTATATAATAAACACTTACAAAAACTCTGAAAAAGCACACAGCAAAAGGGAATTGTGTCATTAAGATCATAACCTCCCTCAACAGCTACTCCAGAGATAATAAATGGTGCTAGAATTATTTTCCAGACAATTTCCCTCCACTCATCTCCTAAGTATGTGTGCTCCTACACGTGCCTTTTAATTTCAACATACATCATATGTCAAATGACCAACACAAAGGCTCTGACAGGACACAGCATATATGCTAATTTAAAAGAAATGCCAGCATAACAAACCCAAGTAAGTGTCATTTAAGAAAACTTACCTGGACTTGAAAAAGCACCTCTGAGTTGCACCAGTACTAATTCCCAAATGAAGACTCTTCCTTGCAAATAAGTGAGCTTTCTTCAGATCATTATTCTGTGGCACAGGCTCCTCCAAATGGCAGAAGGAATGTATTGCCATTATTGAAAATTTACAGATCATCTGAAGGAACTGAACTGAAAGCAAGAAATACAGCAACTTCATTTTGTGTAAAGTTACTGAAAATACTTGACTTAGTTTTCAAGAACTTGTTACTTACCAGTAACATTTAAAACACATGAAGGATATATATATGCAGCGACTGATAAAGTATACATGAATTCATTAAACCAGATGGACAGGTCATCTGAGCAGAGATGCCCAAATAAAGAACTTCCATTTAATGCTACTGCACAGCACCATTTCAATACATTTTAAGGCTGTTTCTTATACAGTATATATTTCTTCTCTGCAAAGAAACTTTCACCTGGGTATCTATAATGATACAGGTATCTTTGCAGAACATTTGCTTGTAATATAGAATTATCTTCAAGTAGTTCAAGTTACTCCTTCCAGCATGAATTATTTTGCAGCTACAAACACCAAATGTCATCTACCACCATCAGGCTAATACAGACAGCTTTAGAAGACTGGCCTCGAGTTTCTCACAACTTTCTCTGATTTTACAGAATGTATGCAGTATTTTACTTGGGATGTTTATTTGAGGGAGAGATGGGTCACGGATTCTAGAGGCACAATCTGATGAGCATCTATTCTGGTAAAATGCCAGTTCAAAGAGAGAGGACCCTCCTGCTGCTTGTTCTTGCCCTTGGGTCATGATCCCAACTCCTGGTGGAGGCACCCACTAGACCAGACTGAGGAACTAGCTTGGGTTAGAAATTGCTGCTTGCCACAGACTCCTCTGGAAGTCAGGAACAATTTTATGATTCAAGTCGTCACTGCATGATGGCACAAATCACTGTGCTAATACAACAGGAGGGAAAGTGAGGGAACAAGACCACACAGCTAATTGCAGCTGCAAATGTCAGCACTTAAGAAACTGCTGTTGTCACCTGAGTGTAAATTACAAGGCAAATCACAGCTTTGCCACCGAAAGCAGTAAAGCGCAGTACTGGACTGCTCCAACTTTCGGTTCCACCTCTGCATCACTGGTCATCATCCCCACAATGGCATCAAAAATGACGACTTGTAGAGCCTCGCCAAAATTGCCTGGGGCACAATTTCCTGCTAAAGGCCATATACTGCAAGTTTAAGGTGGGATGAACTACACAGGGTGTGTGAGTGTATCAATATGTAGGTCCACCCCTCTCTCCTCTACTAACAACAGAAGCAACTTAGTCATTGTTAAGACTGCTAAACACAGAAGAGATGAATGCAGTTTAACATGTCTGCTTAGGTTAGGCCAGGCCTTTTCTAATTTTCAAATCCACTACCCGATTTCAAACTTGATCAAAAAAGAAAACTGAAAGTCATTTACAGTTTAAATAAGAATTCAGAGATTTCAGAAATCCGAGTACTGGGCAGGTAGATACAGAAGACCAACCCACAAACCAACCAAACTGAAGTATAGACTGCAGCCTATGCCTGTGTTATTAGGGAACAAACACATAAGCAAGAGACACATTACAAGTGCCCCAGCTGCAGCTGGTATTTTTCATTACCTTTAAGACACAACTGCATAGAAAGCTGTTGTATCTTGTGCTCACAGAACTACTTGACTATCCATGCAGAATTCAAATCTACTTAAGTGGCATTAAAATAAGAGTCCTTGGTCTGCAAATTCCAGCTCTGCTCCTTGTGTTCAGTTTAAAAGTACGGCATGTACAACACTTGACAGCTTCCGGTCTTCTGGCACAGCATCTCATCCTAACGAGATGCATTCTTCTTAGCAGATCAGCCACTTCATCCTTTAGAACCACTAAATGAATGAATAGCATCGAGTCCTTGTGACTTAGGAGCCTTTAGCACTTTATTCTAGCATTCAGTCTTTTGCTTCTCTAATCCCATAATCAGATAACATCCAATCAACATTATTTGAAAAGAATAAAATGCCCACAACATCCTTGTGGTGAAGAGTAGCATAAAGAAATGACTCCACTCCTTCCTAACTCCTCTTATTCCCTTTAATTGCTTTCCATGTTTCCTAAAAACCCAAGAGACCTGCCAGGTCCTTAACACATTACTTGTGATGTTACCATCCTCCTTGTATTTTTAAGCAAAAGCATACAACCAAGTGTTTCCCTGAAATACACTCCTACCAATAAGGCACGACAACAACTGCAGCCTGTTACTGAATTTAATTCAAATATTGGGAGGGTTAAAATGTTACATAAAAACATTTCTAACTGCATGCATGTGAAAATGATTGGTCTTTTACAGGCAGTAATTTGGAGACTTCCTCTCTTATCACCAAATTCTTGCATAAAAGTTAAGTAATTAACAATACTAAATGAGAACAGTTATAGAAGTATCAATGGGTACAAATTTTATCCAAACACAGAAAGAAAATTCCTATGATTCCCCTGCACGAGGAGGATCATACTAATGTTTACTAAACTCAAACAGCTGTGTCTCAACATCTACATATATTCAGAATCTACATAGTATAGTCTAATAGTGGGGGCTTTGTTGGAGTGGTAGTGGGTCTGGGATTTTTTTTTTAAATACAAGAATGCCCTCTCACATTCTGAGTCCTTGCTTTGGAAAGTTTTTAGGGCCTCAAGCCTTTCTTAGGCTGTTAACCTGCACTGATGCCTTTGTTACCATAGTCTCAGTAGTGGTGGTTCCTGAATTAGGCAGAGTAAGCTTAAATCCATTCACACACCTCAATTGCACATAAAGCATCAAATTTTCAGGCACTCTACTCTGGACTAGTTCTAGAACGAGTGAACTGTGTGCTAGGAAGGAATTCCTATACAAGGAATTCAATCTGACATAAAACTGTATACAAGGAATTTGAAGCAATACACAGAAAAGGCATGGGTGTATTTCTCTTATGTTTTAAATATTAAACTTGGGTCAAATTTGCAACTCCATGCTACAACATGATGCAATTAGGTAAAATAATGGCAGTGATTTACTAGAGTTTAGCTTATCCAACTAATGGATTTTTTATAAATGAAGTATCTATTTGCATAATACAAGTATGATAGTCAAAAAATCATTCTAGTTGGAACAGACCTCAGAGATCATCTAGTTCAATCTCTGCTCAAAGCAGCATTAATATGTGAATACTCATTAATGATACAAGTTGTACTCTTCACCTCGCAGACCACTAATCGCATGTAATCCTTAATCAAATGCACTCAACTGCCTTTGATAGGATTACTTATCTGCAGAAGGGTTTGTGGGACAAGTTACTTGCCACACATTATTCCTAAGCATGGAACATTATAGCACTTCCCAGCTGTCCCCGTAACCAGAACCGTGCTCCCATCTCACTCTAAATCTCTTCTAACCAGGTACTGTTATGAGAGCAGTTTTCCAAGGGGACCTGCTGTGCAGGGGGAGATTTTGATAGATGACAAAGGGATAGAGTGAAGCAGGGGGTGATGAACTCCTAAGCAAGGCAGAAGCTCAGGGCTGGGCCCTGGTTTCAGGTGTTTCACAGGCTGATGAATGTAGGATGGCGGTCCTGCTCTGGGAGATACCACAATACCTGTAAACCTAAAAAATACCTAAAAAGAGAAATTAACACCACTGGCACCAACAAGTTTGGAAACCTCTGCTTTACTACTGCCATTTTGTTTTGTTCCTCCAGTTTTGCTCTGATAAGGACCTCCATTTTGGATTCGTGTTTAAGTTTACACCTTCATTTCATGCATGAAATATGGTACGGCATTGCTAATTGCAAAAAAAAAAAAAATTTAAAAACCTTCACTAAAACAATCCACAAGTAATAATTTAAAAAGTTTGAAATGTTTTATAAAACCACGATTACCCAATGACACAAGCTGAATTACAAAATAAATTTGCCTTATATTAATTCAGTAATGTCCTCTGTTCTGAAGCACGAAATACAGTAACAGTTTATCTGTGCTGTGTGGCAACACATGAACTCTGCCACACAAACTAAATAAAGAAAAGAGCATTTTCTAAATAATGATTTTATTTAAGCATTTAATACCTGCTATTTTAAGTAACTTCAAATATTAATACTGTGGACACTACTGTAAACAATATAGACACTGTTTAAGTAGTAACAACAGCAACAAGAAATAAATAGCAGCAGGATATGTAGGAAAAAAGAAATTTACTTTAGCAGCTTTGTTAACCTTGGTCTTAGGACTATCCAAAAGGCATTTACTTTGAAACGCTGGATTCTGGGGTATTTTTAAATACACTGAAAACTTTTAAAATTCTACAGTTCCAGACACTATTTACATGCCTTTCCCAAGCATTCATTAATAGCCACTGCTGTTTGCTAGGTTGCTTAGAGGGCCTGTCCCTATTTGACCTCATTTGCTTAAACTGCATCCAACAATTTTCTCTTAAATATCCACAAAAAGAGTTAAATTTGCCACCAGTGTTTAAGGGGCAGAAGTTAGGTCACAGGATGGTGCACATGCATCAACCACACAATCATGAAAGAAAGGGATATGGCTGAAAGATGCAGGTAGGAAGCAGCAAGAGACAACAATCAAGCCAGCACTTCCAAAGCCAAAAATGAGAGGTCAGTCAGATTCTCAAACCGACAGAACATCTTCACCAGCAAATTTCTACCTTGGATATCTTTATTTTATACTTGCGTTACGAAACTTCATTATTTTTTCTGATTAATAAAAGCGAGTAATTGATTCTACTAAATATTTAAGTTCCCTTTTAACAATAAACTATGTTGCTTTTGTGTTTTAGAAAGAAAAATTTTGCTAAAGAATAGTTGTTTGCAACAAAACTAACTGCATTTCCATGTTTGCAACCTTTTATAGGAGTGTAGTGCTTGGCATTCTAGTTGAGGAAGGAAGTTCAGCACCTGACTACCAAGCAGCAAGTCCCTGTCCTGGCACCCTGTCTGAGGGAAGAGCAAACACATTGCAAGGAGATGCTCCATGGTGTGTTGCCAGCACAGGAATGCCCACATCTTGCTAGGTGCTGCTGTCATGTAAAAAGCAGAAAATTGGTTTTGAGTTTTGGGACAAATTATTAATTACTTTACTGAAAAGTTTAACTAGAAAACAAGCAACAAAAAAACCCAAAAAAACCAAAATAAAACAAAACAAACAACAACAAAAAAGGAGTTGTGTCAATTACACTGTATTGTATACAGAGAATGACATCAGCACACCTCAAAACTTCTGCATTAGCACATCACAGGTTATATAAAAATTACCAGGGTGGCTAGTTAATAACATTTCTGATATAAGGAAAAAGCATTATCAGGCTGAAAAGGACAATTACAGCCATTCCCTTCTGTTCCAAAGGCAAAGGTAGAAATGATGCTTTATATAGAACAAGTACTGAACACTACCATAGCTTTGGAACATATTGTCTCTATTTTTAAAGTATAAAGAAAGGTTGAGAGATTGACAAGGAAGAGGACATACAATTAGATGCACTTAACAGGCCAATGGGTTGCAACACTTGAGAATGAGAGGGGGGCTAAATTTACATTAGCAAACCAGAACTCAGCAATATTTAGATTCAGCTAGAAGTTGAACTACTGATATTTTAGGCTCGAGGGGGAAAAGGTAATAATTTTTTGCCAGCACCATGATCCAACTCATCCACTCCCCACACCCCCTGCCAACATGGGATCCAAGAATTACAGAAAAATGCTCTAAAAACAGTTGGGGGATTTTAAAAAAATAATTTATTTAGAAAAGGGTAGTGGTCTCCAGGCCCAAAATGTCTCCTTTTTGAGGACGAAGAACCACATGCATTCTTACAGCAACCAGCATAACAAAACTCAATCATGATGTGGTGTTTCAGCACCACCAGCAAATAAAAATGGTCATATAAAAATATCTGTGTCCTACACCTTAATAAAGGTAAATTATTCTCTTCCATTAGCTCTACCTAAGAATGACTTCATATACAAATACATTTTTCAGACACTAAAAAAAAAAACCCAAAACCACCAAAGGATAATTCAGAAAGAGGAAAGATTTTGCAAAGGCCTTTAAGTTCGCACAGAATTAGTCCTACCAACTTTAACAAACTATTTAGACTCATGCAATTCTGTGAAAAATCAGGGAAATATGCAATATGCTGGCAATTCCAGAAAGAGGAGACAGGACAGGCATTTTAAACTCTTCAGAATAAGCATCTGTCTTTCTTTGCATTTACACAGCACTTACTAGAAAGAGATGCCAGAAGCCGGAGCCTCTGCTCACGCATGGTGCAAAGTGGCTGTAACAATACCAGCCTCCTTGCACAGGATGTTGCACCAAATGGGATCCCAGAAAGCAAAAACCTCCAAGACTAAATAAGAAAAGAACCACAAGATAATGGTGATAAAATGTAGCTCGAATGCTTCAAGTACCAGAGGGGAAAGTCTCTAATGGACAGGTAATGCTACATCAGTGTAAGTTTAAATAGGTAAGTAAGAATGGATAATCTGTCACTTTTAAACTTCACAAAATGGATCATTGCTCCTTTTTCCTCTCTCAGTATGGATTGACATCCTACAAACCTAGAATCAGTCTACTTGAAAAGACCCCTTCCTTTTGAAAGTACTGGAATACATGAAAAATATCTTGAAGCACATTATGGAGTGTGCTTAAAATTAAAAAGAACTGGCCAATTTCTTGGACACTGAGTGTGTTACTTAATACTCTTTGCTCTGCTAACATAGGAACCAGGTTTTGCAGGCAAGATATTTAGATTTTTTTTCCAAGATTCACAAGGGTTCAACTTTAACTAATATGTTTGATTACCACTTCTTTTTTCAAGAAAACAAAACAGCCTTCAAAGTTACTTTGAAAACAAAATGAAACAATTAAGATTCTTTTTAGAAGTGTCATTACATCAATTATTGTTTACTTGCATAGATACAATTGGGTATTAATTTCCCTTTTATAAACACACACAAAAGAGTGATAGCACCTTTTACACCATCCCAGTTTTCTGAAGTCCTGTAAAACCCTACCTTCAGCGGCTATTGCTGAAAATCAAAATGAATGAAACCTTACTGATAACACACCTTTGAATTCTGCCATAAGTCAATCAGTTAAACCTAAAATCACCTTAGAAATCCCAGACCTTCACACAGAGGAAGAGAAAACCAGTATAAGGGCCAAACAAAAAGGAGCGTCAAATATAACCTACCTTAAAAGGGCAACGCCAATTAATGTATGAAACCAGAAATCAACATATCACATCTGGGAAAATACTAGTGGTTCACTTAATTTCAAAACACTTGGCTTGCTGTAATCCTTCTTACTTTGTAAGTCTTTGAACCGATGCAACTCCAAACTTTCACATCAGTTTTTCAAGTCCTTAACATCAAGCTAGCCAATATCTTTGCCACTACAGAGACACGAATTGTTTGACTGTTGTTATATTACCTCATGCTGAGTCCCATCCAAATCCTTCCATCAACATCAAGCTGTATTTTCTATTTTTGCTGACTTTCACTAGAGTAGCAGTGCAACACCACAACACCCCACGAACACAACCTAACTACTGGAAGGATCGTAAGGACACAAGTGCACACAACACAACCACCACGGTCATATCAGGCACCACCCAGCTTTCCATGGGTTTCACAAGCAACATTTCATCATTTATATTTTCCCACTAGAAATATGCCTGAAAATAATTAATTTCTGAAGACACAAGAGATACTAAGTTAAGTCTTGCCTACTGCTCCCTACTAGAATGGAGTCTGAAGCCTACAGGCTCAAGGAAATGTAGGTAAAATAACTTTTAAGAACAGAATGAAAATTAAGAAAGTATTTTGAAGGCCAGCTGCAATTCCCAAATAGTAATCTTTGCAGTGATTTCTGAGAGCACTGCATCAGGTCTCAAGTGTTCAGCTTCTCTCTTTCTACAGAGCAAAGAACTCACTCCTGTTAAGGATGACAAAATAAGAGGCACTCGCGTAAGATGCAAGAAGAAAAAAGAAGTCTACCTTTACCTCAGAGCAATATATAGATTTCTCCCGTTCTGTCAAGGCTACAGGCACCATAGTAGGGAAAAAATGCAGCACTCCTTTTTTTTTTCCCCCTGCACTTTTGAAAATGAGTCATAAAAATATAAGAGGTTTTTACTCCAGAAAAAAAAAAAAGGGGTTAAACAGGCAGCAGATGACAAAAAAAACCTGGCCTCTTATTTTAGCTACTGATTTTAGAATCTCAGTCTTAGAAAAGATCTCCCTCCCTTTGGTTAAAATACTGCAATGCAATAGCCAAAGGATACTACATATACATATTAAAATCAGTAATGTTATTAATTTGTGGGCTTAAAAATAGTTGAGGAAGGCAGGAAAGTTTATAATCACAGTCACCTTGACTTCATATACAAAAACAACTATCTAAGTAAGACAATGGCTTTCTTGTAGTCTGTACTCGAAAACCAGAACGTAATTAACATATTTAAGCATTAAACAGAGAAAGAGAGGTACATATATAATTAGTTACTTTATTATTCTTACATTAAAATTCAAACTTGCAAAGTGCCATTTTGGAAATGTTCTTATGTTAGTTTCTGGAAAAAGAAGGAAAGTCAAGCAAATGTAATACCCAAGAAACAAAACCTTCAAAGCAAAAGTTTTCAGCTGGTACCTCCCACTCCACACTCAGTTTCTCAGGGAGCATCATGCAGCAACAACATGGTTAGAACTAAGCAGCTAGCGGGTGTGTAATTTGCATGGGAAAGTATTTTTAGAAGACACATATGAACAGCATATGATCTCAGCCTGAGTACAATTTTCTAAATATATGCCTTGAATATTGTTGCCCCGACATTCTTAAGTACGTACCAGATAATGGTTTCTTGCACAGATTTGTTACTCTTTGAAAGCAACATATATATCAAGCCTTAAAGAACACTCATTTCAAGAGCTCGTCTTGGGGTTTGGGGGGAGACTCTTGAGTCTTCACTGTGTCAGTGTAATCACAAAGTTGGCAAATCATGCTTGAACAGAGTGCAACAAGATGATGATTCCCTGATTCAGGAAGTTAAATCAGACATGGATGTTCAATCACTTGCCTGAACCAAAGGAGTTTCAAAAACTGTATTGTAAAACTCATCTAATTCTTTCTATGTTACGAAAAAAAGTTTCAAAAGGTAGATAGAAATCAATAAAACGAGAAATAAGCCATGTGCTCATGCACTGTTAGTTAAATCGAAACCAAATCTAGTCAAATCCACACAACATGCAAGACAAAACTTTGTTTGCGCAAACGGCAGTCTAACTAGATCCCAAGGTCATTACCAGTCCACATCTGGAACACTCAAATCCATTCCTAGTGACTGTGGAGTTGGCATCATGCAGTAATTATTACTATAGGACTGTTTTGTTCGGGATAAATGAAGTTCTATGGCATAATGAGATGAAAAACATCAGCTTCTTTTCTTTGCCAGCACACAAATTCTATTCCTCAAGCATATGGAAAAACTCAGGTTCTGGATTCTGTCTTTGGCACAAGCTTTCCTTTGATCAACTTGAATGTCAGGGAGGAAAAAAGAAAGGATACCAGTAAATCCTGCTGTGGTACTTAGGAGTATCTAAAAAATACCTGGAATCATAGAATACTTTGGGTTGGAAGGGACCTGTAAAGCTCATCTAGTCCAACCTCATGCAATGAGCACAGACATCTACAAGACCAGGCTGCTCAGAGCCCTGACCAAAATGACCTTAAGTGTTTCCACGGATGAGGCATCTACCACCTCTCTGGCAACCTGCCAGTGTTTCACCACCCTCATTGTGAAGTATTTCTTCCTAGACCTGGTAAAATACCTGTCCCCAAATACAAGTTAATTTACCAAAAAAGTTGGGGGTGAGAGGGAGGGAGGGAGGGAGGAGACAAAGCAGAGAATGAAGGCATTAGATAGCTTAAAAAATCTTAACAATATTGAGTCATGAATTCCAACTTACCAGAGAACCAGGATCTAGTACTAGAGCTTTTTCAAAATCAGTCCATGCTAACAAGCAGGAAAAACATCTCCTTAATCCTTCCAGAGCACAAACACACACAAGCAAACACCTTTCACCACATTCTCTCTTAGACTGTATACACTTGAAACGAAAGTTTTTGGAAGGCCAAAGCAAAACGGCAGACCCCAGTCACCCCTGGGAAAAGTAAAAACTTACACTGCAAGGACAAGAAGCTAAAAATTTGTTATCAATAATAATAAACAGAACTTATATTAATTTTCATACATCCAAACACTGTATTTTAACCATAAGTAAGTATTACTAGGGCTAAAGCCACAATACTCCGAGAGTCCCAAAATGCCAGAAGAAAAATCACTGCATATGTACAACTACCTAACGAAACTACTACACGATATTATTCAGTAGGTTGCATTATTTGACCAGTTTTAGCAGTTAAACAGAGCCACTGGAAAAGAGATGAAATACCTATCAAATGCACTGCGTGTATGCAGGAACACCCATCTCAATGACTGTAGAGCAACTGAGTTCCTTCTCCTACTCAACATATCCAAAAGTGCTTTGCACTCCTGATGAACGTACACAGAAAAAAACATTCTCCACAATGAAAGCATTAATGGAACAAACCTCAGGATCGATTAAAAAAAAAGTACTCGTGACAATATTCTTAGCAAATTTCATTGCAATATTGCTCCAGTCAGGCAAAAAAACTTCCTCCAATAGAACAAAATACCCTCAAACATTAATTCAACCTTCAAAACATTGCTGCACAAATTAAAGGAATAACTACAGCAAAAAATTAGATTACGGATGTTACAACGGACCCGTTAGAGTAACGTTTCATTTCACAATGCAAATCATACAGTGCTAAACGCTTTCTAAATACGCAACCAGGAGCAGAGTGTCAGGAAAGCAGAGGCAGGCGGTAAGAGAGAAGGTATTTTCTGTGCTATCGCTAGAACAATCTCCTGACTCACTCCCTCCTGCAGCCCCGGGGAGCAGCCTGGCTGGGGCCGCACTGACAGCTTTCCTGACGCAAGAGAAGCGGAGCACTGACCTAAATGCCGCGGCTGCTGAGCTCCTTGCAGCTCAGCTCGAGGAAACGGGGCCAGCATGGATTCAAGTGCCAGCCACAAACACTCGAGCTACTGCAGCCCGAGGCTGCTGGTGCAGAGACGCTCGCCGAGACCCCCGCATCACCTCGACCTCTTGAGCCTGAAGCCTCCAAAAACGACTGCGAGGCGAGCTCTAGGCTGAGATTTAGAGCAGAGATTTTCAACAGGGAGCTGCGCATCCCTGCAGTGCTTCGGCGGCAGCAGCAAAACTGGCCGCCCCAGGGTCTCGGGCAGAGTCACACGCGAGGCACCGAGCCTCAGACAAGGTTAAACCTCACCCCGGGCGCGACTTTAGGCAGGTATTCACTGGCCCGCGGGTTAATCATCAACTCCCTGCCCCGGGCACCGCGCCGTGCGGCGGCGGCGGCGC
>VZTA01021323.1:50575-167716 GCA_013398855.1 Mohoua ochrocephala | reverse complement strand
GGAGAGCGGGGGGGATCTCGCGGGTCCCGAAATGCCGACTGAGTATTTCATGTCAGTAGCAGCGCGGTGAAAGGTGCGGGCCTTGCGCGCCCCGCTCGGCAGGAATGCGCCCGGGGAGGTACCGCGTGTGTCCCTACACATCCGCCCCGGCACGGCTTTCTCGTGTTCAGCGATTAACTCTGTGAACGCTTTTTCCTTCTGCAGTCTTTCCGTAGCGTGTGGATCACTCTGGATGTGGAATAAGAACTCAGGAGGCAGTTTAACCATAGGTTTATCTGAAAAAGCCGAGCACGTTTCGGTGTGGGAGGGAGGGAGGGAGGGCAGCAGCCCTGCACTGGGCCGGCCCTGCCCGGAGTGCTGGTTGGGTGGCATCCACCCCCCGTGCCTCTCATTTCTGTTGCCTTGGGACACAGATCGCCTGCCTTCCTGAAATCTTGCATCTCTTGGCTGCAGCTATAATAAACTGCACTAGTTAAGGCTGCGTTTTTCCCACACTCGCATTTTTGTGTCAGAAGGACCGAATGATTTGTCAGCAAAACGTGGTCCCCATCCCTTGTCATACATCCATAAAAGCATTTGATGCGTGGAGGTCTCAGAGAAGTCTGACTGTAAAAGAAACTCTTAGAACAGTGGAGTAATGATGTTGCATGCTGGTTTGTTTTGCAATGTCACCAACTTTATTTGCTTAGTCTATGTTAGGCTGTTCTCAGGAAAGGAATTTGTGTTTGCTCCCACACCATGGAGATTTGCAGTTCTGCCCAGTACTTACAGGCTGTGCTGTAGAGAGAGTTGCTTTCTGACAGGAACGATGTTACTGTTGCATGTAACAAAATACATTTTGTGGCCAAAACTGTCAATTTTTGAGGGAAGGACTGCGATTTGGATATTTGTTGTTATGACCTCAGATAAAGAAAAAAACTGAATACTCTGTTTTCCTTCTGTGTAAAGAATGGAAATCTAACTAACAATACTTTTTTTTTCATCATGTTTGTTTCTTTTGATCTTTTCAATATCCCCGCGATGAGGGAAACAAGACTTGTAAGGTGATTTACAAAAAGGTCATTTTAAAGTGTCCTTTTAGCCTTTAATCGAGGAGATGTTCTCTTCACTGTGGTGTAATCGGTGTTGTTGCCTGCTCTTTGCAGTTTGTAACTGATTCTAATTCAGAAGGTGCTGTTTCACAAGGTACAGCTATCCTCAAAAGGCCCAGGTCCCTTTTACCGTAGAATCGTGCAATGGTTTGGGCTGGAAGGAACCTTTAAAGATCATTGAGTTCCAACCCCCCTGCTGTGGGCAGGGACATCTTCCTCTAGACCAGGTTCTTCTAAGCTCTGTCCAGCCTGACCTTGAACATTTCCAATGATGAGACATCCACAGCTTCCTTGAGCAACCTCTCCCAGTGTCTCACCATTCTGATTGTAAAGAACGGCCCTTTCGTCCAATCCAAATCTGCCCCCTTTAAGTGTAAAACCACTTCACGTTGTACTGTCACTACTGATCCTGGTAAAAGGTTTCTGTCTCTTACTGAAAGGCTGCAGTAAGGTCTCCCCAGAGCCTTCTCTTCTCCAGGCTGAACAATCCCAACTCTCACAGCCTTTCTTCATAGGAGAGGCGCTACAGCCCTCTGATATCTTTGTCCGAGGCCCACCTCTGGACTCGCTCCAGCAGTTCCCGGCACTTCAGGTGGGGTCTCACCAGAGCAGAGTGGAGGGGCAGAATCCGGATCCCACAGAATCCGGATGTCTCTTTGCTGAAGATAATAAACAGTATTGGCCTTAATACGGGCCCTTGAGGGACACCACTCGTTACTGGTTTGAGCTTGGTACATTGAGCTGCAGCTCTTTGGATGTGGCCATCCAGCCAGTTCCTTAGCCATGTAACAGTTCTATTTCAAGCCCATATGTCTCCAGTCCTTCTTCTTTTCCTTATTTTCTGTCTTCTGCCCTCCTAGGTCATCGGAGTTTTCGTAGGCCAGTTTAACTCCCTGGAATAGCAGAAAAACTTGTGCTTTACTAAGTTTTCTGCTGTTTTGTGAGTTCATTTAGCTCATGAAAAGACTGATGAGGGTATGAGCTGTCAGGGAAAGCAGGGGGAAGGGAAATAAAAGAGAAAAGAGACGCACCTATTCTGCAGCAGTAAGTTAGATCACCTCATCTACTCAAGGAAGCGTGGCCACGGCATAATGATAATTAAGTCACAGCCACAGCATATTTTGCATGACATTTTTCAATATTCAGACTTACAGAAGGAAAGTAGCATTGGTTGTTAAGAACATGACCTAGTAAGTTTGAACGTGCATTCCTGTGTACTTTCCCATCTGTAATGCAGTTACTGCATGTGGCTGCAATGGGTTGCTGCAGTACTTGATGCAGCAGTCTTTTACTGGGCTGTTTTTCTTGGCAGTGGTGATCCGATGGCCAATTTTGTACGTGGTGCAAAGATCACCAATAACCTCCTGTAATGTTAGAAGCTTTGACAAGTACAGGCAGACCTCTTGGTACCATTCTGCATATCTAGTACTGGCAGACCCATTTTATTTGTTTCTTGTGTTTCTCTTTGAACTATAAGGATAATTCATTTTTAAAAAATGTTATTATATTTGTAAGAGCAATGAAAGTCTTTATTCCAGTACTGTGGAACTATTGGCTGGGTGATTATTCTAAGATTGTACATCTTAGAACATATTATACATCTCAGGATTTAAGCTTTAAAAAGAACAGCAGAAACTGAACATAACCTGAAGAAAACAAGTTGCTTTCCTTTTGAGAGAGCTGACAGGGTAAACAGGGCCTTGCAAAGAAATAAGTATGTTTTATAAAACCAAGGCATGCTTAAAAAGGAATAACCTCCAGGTTCGTAGTGTTATTAACCTTTTGAGTGTGTGTTGAATTTTTGTGGTGAGAAATTTCTCAGGAATCTCTGTCATGTGATCTGGTTTTTATTTACTCTGGAGAGCTGAGACTGCGCTATGCCAAGGACTTGACTAAAAGTCCCTTGAAAAGTAAAGTTAGGGATTTTAGTGTGATATATCCTATGATAAAGGTTGTTATCTGTACAACTTGTAGTTGTATAAAACAAGTCAACTTCCTGGCTGGACTAAATATATGATAACAGAGTTGAGTTGCAGTGTGATAGTGCTGCTGCCGCTGTGTGAAAAGTCGGGGTGCTTGTCTTTCCTTTATACTCCAACAAGCTTGTATACCTTGGGCTAATTCATTAATTTTCGCCTTGCGTGAGCCCTGAACTCTGCTGTTTCTTGTGCACCCTACAACATTACTTTGAAAGCTAAACGTGCTCTAAGGCACATGGATTGATATTTTTATGTTCTTGCCCTGTTACAACCATTAGTTTCATAAGCCAGGGAATACTGTCTCTACATGCTGCAGCCTGATAGTTCTGAAAAGTGCTGCTGGACCCATTCAAAGTGTCATTAGGACATCATCTCATTTTGACCCACTCTTAAGTTGCCATTGGGGTCTGATTTGAAAGGAGTAGTTGTGTTTTTCTACTGTGCTTTTTGAATTCATGCTCCGTTGGTTTTTAGCGTTCTATGCAGTTCTGTAGGGTCTCTCCTTGCCAAATATTATAAGTAGGTTTAGGTTGAACTAGTATTTACACTGGTCTCCAGAATGCCTGGAGAAATTTTTTTGTGGTAAGGAGTTGTTGCTGTACTGTATAAAAGGGTTGAAAGGACATCATGGTGTGGGAGAGAATGTTTTCCAGTGAAGTAATGAAAAGGGAACAGTTATGGCTGAAGGAAAGATACCACATGGATGACTTTGCAATTCTACTTAATGTCCTCATGCATCCTGAAGAGATACATATTTATTCTAGTTAGTGTCAAGTCAACAGGAGTAGGATTGGGTCCCTGTAGTTCTTAATTTAAAGTTTTGAATTCATAATCTGCACTAGAACAGAAAAAAGTATTTTCAGTTTAGGAAATATTCTTCTGAATTAATTTCCACAAATTATGCAAGCTGCATTGTTGTTGGTTTTTTTTTTTTCCCCAAACTTCAGTCTAATTTTTCTTTAATTGTTTTATTCACTTCTTATTTTTCAGGAGTCTTTGAAAAATCCTTAGTGGTCATGACATTGTTACAAGTGACATAAGTTAGCCAGTGGCTCAGAATGATGGATACCCAGAAGACTACAAATGGTTTGCAAGTGATTGGAGAAGGGACTGGTATAGGGAAATCGACACTCCACATGGTGGGGTATTTGGGAAAAGTCAGTTGAAACTTGTTTTACATATGTGCAAAGTTCATATTTTTCTCTGTTTTGAGAGATTTTTAATTGGTCTTAATTTTACAAAAAAAAAAAATTCTCAAAATTATTTTCCACGGAAATCTATAACAATGGCGAAAGATTATTCTAAGTAAATATGTGCCTATGTTTTTTTACTGGCACTATTTTTACAACTGTTTGCATTCCTATGAGAATTGATTTGTCTTTCAAAGATCTGAGCTTGTGTTCCCTGGCAATAAGGGTCCTACGGTTTAGTTCAAGTAGAATAAAATGTGCATAATTGTGTTGTTAAAGACACCTTATTTGAATATTTAAATAAAAGTATAAATTTATTTAAAACGTGCTACCATGCAAATATATTAACAATAATAAAAAAGAAAGCAATGTAGTTTGCTTTTTTGTATTGTATTGTATTATATCTAGAAGTTGAACAATGATTTTGTATCTTGATAAGTATGTCTTACCTTGGGATAATGTATGAAACACATAAATTTATGTTGCTTTATCTTTCTTGGTTTGTTTTTATTTTAGAACTGTAATCCGGTGGAAACAACCGCACATGAGTATTGTCCAGTCTGCAAAGAGAAGGGTCAGATCCAAGGCTTACGGACTTACCGCCTTAATTTTCAGGAGTCCATTTTCCTTTGTGAAAATCCTCAGGTATTACACTAATAAAGAGTTTTATTTGGCCCTGCAGAGGCCTTTACTTTCAGCAGTTACACCTCTCTAAGTCCATGATTTTGTTGGGGGTAAGCAGACTGTTGAAATAGGACCCCTCTGAGTGTATGCTGCAGATATTTGCTTGCATATAGGGAAAAACAGAACTAACCTGTGCTTTTGATCTTAGTGTTTAGGCGTAGGTAGCTACCCTAAAGGATTAAAAAAGACTAAATTAAAATGAAATAAAAGAGAGTTCTTCTTATGTAACAAGGGACCATGAGTGGTACTAAATAAATTTTTGTTCAAGTCAGAGTAGAAGGTAAGTATTTGATGATCCATGTAACCAGTGCATGACTCTAGCAGATGAGAGTCTCCCATTTTCTCCTCTTTAAGTCTGGGTAATGCAAATAGGTTTATAATTGTAATTACAATGTCTTGCTTTTTTTTTTTTTTTCCCCCTTTTTAGTTTTAACCCTAGCTGGATTTCTGTGCTGCTTAATATTTGAGTTGTGATTTTGCTGCCTCTTCCTTCACTGCTCCATGTATGTGGGGAGGGTATAGCAATCCCAAACAGACTGGTGTCCTTAAATTAGTAGAAACTAGACTAGACATGGGTCTCAGAGTTGCTTTTCCTGTTCTTTCCTGCTTTTAACTAATTAGTATAGTTCTGGAGACTGGTAATAGGGATTTGTCTATATTCTGGTTGCCACCTGGTCATTGAGCTAGCCTGAAAGATACCCTGCCAGTTTGGGCACAATCTAGGCTCTCAGGCATGAGATAATAATGTCAAATCTGTATCCTAAAGGAATGGATTTAGCAGAATACGACAAGAGGACTCTTCTTAGCAAAATTAGGTTGTTTGCAGAGGTTGGAAGAATTTACTGGAAAAGTAGTGCTGAATTATCACTACTGATACATTTATTTCACAGTTGGTTCTAAGACAGCAGTGTCTTATAATACCCTTCCTGTCATATATATGTTGAATTTATGTATTGATTTAATGAAAATACCACTTTACAGAAATCTGTAAGGCCAGGTTGGATGGGGGTCTAAGCAACCTGGTCCAGTGGAAGGTGTCCCTGGCTGTGGCAGGGGAGTTGGAACTGGATGGTCTGTAAGGTCCTTTCCAAACCAAGCCATTTTATGATTCTATGATTCAACTCCATTTTAAAAGTATGTTTTGTACTGTCTTTAGCTCTTGTTCACCTGAAATTGCTTTGTAGATTTCACTGTAACCTTCTTTCTTCCCTTTAGTGTATCTACCCACTTGGTTATAAACCATTAAACAGCATAATTACTTCCACTGGTTCAGAAAATCATCACGTTCCATCTTCTCATAAGAAAAGGAAATCGAGTGATACCAGTGACTTCTCTGCTGCTGAATCAGATCCAAAAAAAGCGAGAACTAACAATGTGCTCAGTGTTGAGCACACCATTAATGCAGACTCCGATGTGAAATGCTACCAGAATAGTTCGTGCATTCCCAAGGCAAGCCTACATGATGTGTTACAAAATGACCAGCAAAACCCTGGCAACCATGTGGGGTCCTGCATGCCGAAGGTGGATTTTGAAACAAACACCAAGAGCAACAACTACCAACAAAGTCCACCAAAGACTTCTAGTCCCAAAACACAACTGTTGCCAAATTCTGAACTTTTATCAACAGCATCTGAAATTTCACTCAAAGAGGATAAAGGTTCCACTAACAACAGAGATTTGTGTCTTCAGTGGAGAAACATACATAATCTTTGTTGGTTAGATTGTATTTTGTCAGCACTGGTACACTTAGAAACATTAAAACTTGCTCTAGCAGAAGAACATAACAATGGAAAATGTTTACTCCAGAAACTCTTAACAAAATATAATCAAGCATCTGTTCTTTTGAATACCTGTAAAAGGAGTAAAGTGAAAGGTGAGTAAATTTAGCTGCTGTTTTCTCATAGTCAGGCTGATCTGCTACAAATATGTGGAATTTAGTACAGCACACTTATACATGCCTCCATTGTATTTCAAGATCACAAAAGATACAACTATTGCCATGAATTTGCAGAATAGTGTGCTATGTCTAGCAAAATCCTGGTAACATCTGAAATTGTTTTTCTTGGGGCAGACATGCACTCTTTGAAGGCATCAAACGCCAAGCATCTCTTGAATTTTTTTGGTCACATCCGACATAAAGATTTTATGAATTATTTATTTAATTCACCCTTACTTTGTTTCCTTCCCCTCTCTTGGTTAACATTTTGGGATACTGTTCTAATCTTAATCTTCAGAATAATTTCTGTTGTGGTTTATGTCCTTGCATAAATGGGAGTTGTCTTGCCACACCAAAAATAGTAAAGCTGGGAATATATATTCTTTTCTGGCTCCAGCTGGGCTCACTGAAGGAATGCTTCCCCTGAGGTTTGCAAGCTGCTGTAGATGACAGTGCTTCCTAACCTGTTTTAGTCAGAAGTAGTCAAACACATTAAGCTGGATCATATGGTCTGGAAAGGGTTAGTGAGTACTCAGTAACCCTTAACAGGGGGTTAACAGGTCAGCTCAGCTTAACAGGCTGGAGGACTGCAGCCTCCAAGCTCAGGGCTGTGATGGGCAGCTGGGGAAGCCTTGGAGGCAGCACAGCTGCACTCAGAGGAGGATGCGTCACTGTATTCCACTGCTGTGGCCTTTAATCATTTTCTGTTCTGTGGATTCTGTTTAAGACCCTTAAACTAAGAGCATGGGTTTTTTATTTCCCTTGAGCTGGACCATTGGTGTCATAAGTCTAAACTTCTATGACATCATCTGTTACAGAAATAATAAAGCTTTCTGGTTAGCCAGTGCCTCTCATGAATTTCAGTGGACATTCTGTTGGGCTGTATGTGTTTGAATATATAGACCACAGTCACAGAACTGGTAACTTGAAGAATGTCGTGTCTTTCCTGGGAAAAATAATGTGTATCAAAAGTGGTCTAATCCATGTTACAAAGTGGGGAGAAAACCCCAAAATATTCTGAACTAGTCAATGTACTGTGCTTGCCAGAAAGTCAGGCTGCTTGAGTTTAGGTGTTCAGCTGTTACTGGGAAGCCCTCTGCCATCCTAGAATCTGTCTGAGGTGTTTTTCTCTGCTGGGCTGTGTTCGCAAAGGAGCTCTGATGGGCAGTAACCCTTAAGTGGGAATGTTAGGTGTTGGAATACAGTGTTGTTTGAAAGAACTTAAACCTTTTCATTTCAGTTGCTGCAGAACAAATTAGTTTATTTGGGTAACGGTGGAGAGGGGACTGGATGAAGAGTATTGTTGTGGAGAATAGGTGTAGAATTCATTCTGCTTTTCTCTGTAATTATACAGTGTCTTTTGCATACAGCTGTTTTTAAAAATAAACAAAAGCAATTTAGCTGCAAGAAACTTCTTTTTTTCTATACAGAGAGTTTATATGTTATAAACCGTTTCAACAGCTATTCTAAGTATTTCCTTCAACTTCTGCAGGTTATGATCATGATTGTGTAGTAGAAATTACGTTCTTGCTTGTGCTTAAAGAATGCACTTGTGTTGAAACAACATGCAGAATGAAAATACGTAATATATAAAGATATATAAAGTAAAAATGTTTTTCAATTTAAAATTACTTTTACTATTTTAAAGGCTCACTTAGGAAATTGGTATTTAATCTGAAACAATGCATTGAAATGTTTTATTATTTGAATTGTATAACATTAGAATGTAAGCAAATTTTCGTGCTTTTGATCTTAGTGTTTAGGTTTTAAAGTTTTCTTTTTAATCTCTGAATCTGCAGGATTTCTAATGTGTGGTCACACTATACTTAAAAATTGTCGCTACGTAGCTGTTGGTGCACGCTCTTAGTCATAATTTAAGTCAGATCAAGTAGTTTTTAGTCAGTAGACTGCAGTAAAATGTAACTTGTGTAAATTCTTCTCTAATTTTCGAATCAATTAATACCAAGAATTGGCTGTTCTAGCAACAAGTCTTAGGCGAGTGTGGGTCAATATGAGAGGCATTGGTTTGCAGAGAGGGAGTGCATGCTAGGGGTACATGTGTGTGAAAAGGTGTGGGGGCTGTTGCACGTGACTGCATGAAGACATATGTATTTTTTTCTTTAGATGTTCTTCCAAAAGCAGAATCTCACCTCAATGAAATCAGAAACGTAGTGTTTACACAACTTCAGCCTCAGCTTAGATGTGAATTGGGTAAGTAATTAGTGCAGCATCTCAGTAATTACTTTCAGGAAACCCTAGATGTAAAGCCTTTTATGTCATACATAAAAGTATGTGTGTATGTATGCATACAAGAAAGTTTGGAAATACATTTGTTTCTATTAGTGACTTGCACGTACTTTACAGTATGATCAGCTGGTTTGTCCTTTGCCCATTTTGACTTTTTAGAGAGCAGATAATCTTTGTAATTATGCTGTAGTCATGAAATTGTCACTGATAACAACCAAATAACAGGGATCAATCCCTTTGGTGTGAGAATTAGAAATAGAGCCTTGAAATAATAACTGAAATTTAAATCACAGTAATAAACTTGTCTTCTTCCTTTTTGAGGTACTGGAAGGTGATTTCAAATATTGAGTGACCATTTTTTTCTGCCCCATCTTTGAAGGTAATATGGAGAATCCAGTGTTTGCACTTCAGCTACTCTTACGACTGGATCAACAAGCTGAGAAACTATTCTCGCATTCATTTTCATGGAAGTTTGAATGTGTATGTTGTGGCCACAAATACCAGGACCGGTGAGATTTTTATATAAGTAGCTTCTATATAGCTGTTCTACCTTACCTATTAAAATCTGTATATGATAGTTGGTTTTCTTCAGATTTCCAGGGTTTATACAGTTTAAGCTTGTTGAAGTTTTACGTGATCTGCTTTTTCATTTGGAAATAGTTTACTGCTATTCCATGTCTTAAGAAACCACGTTATCAATGAGTTAAGAAAGAAACAATAGGTAACAGTGTGAGTGTCTGGCCACGCTTGCTCTGATATTTTGTGGAGAATATACAAACTGTTGTGGTTCTAAAGAATATATGCCTAGTACACTTCTGCTATTGAGGAATGCCTGGAATATTCATTTGGGTTACAAAGAATCAGAGATTCTCTAACATAGTTTATCTATTTTGAAATAGTATTACAGGGGAGTAATTTCTTGAGAATTGAGTTCTGTGTAGCTGCAGGTACAAGCTAGTAATTTAGGCTCGTTTTAGAGTCAGAAGGAAAAGAGAGACACCTTCAGAAGACAGCTAATTTTATTTGAAAAACATCTGTTTCTCTCCACTGTCTTAGGTTTATATAATAAAATTCTAGATCTCCAAGTGAAATGAGATAAATGCTATCTGTTACTCTTGAACGTTAATATGTAGCCCTGGTTAATAGGATGTCTTCAAAAGCCTTTGTTACATTCTGTGCTTTTTTAAAAGTTGAAAAATGTAGTTTCAGTTGAATATAGAGGAAGTCCTTTCTGTGGCTAACGAATGAATAAACTATGTTACTTCACTTTAATATCCCGTACATTGTATTTTCGTACAATGTAACCTCTGTGTAATCTCTGCTATGAATGCACTGGTTTTTAAAAACAAGACCTTGTATAACATGGATTCTCAGGTAGTTTGTTGCTGCTTTCTTCTCTTCTCGAGATTCTGCATTAGCTAGTAAATTATGCAGATCCTGGTACAAGCTCTGCCGTATGTTGGAAAGGAAACAGAGATAACATTAAGAGGGAGAAAAAGCAAATAATGTGAAACTGAAGGTCACAGGGCTGCTGAAAACAAATTGTGACTGATGCTGTTTGGCAGAACTGAATTCAGGGCTGACTTGGATGTGATACTGTCACAGTGAATTCCACACAAATGGCTAGAACATGAACAGAATTTGAGGTTTGCTATAATGTTTTTATAACTTTTTTTCTCCTGGTAAAGTATGTATATTTATTGTTTTCTGATCACCAATTCATCTTTTTCTTTTTTTGTGTGTGTGTCCAGATTGAAGAAAACACTAACAACATTCACAAATATAATCCCTGATTGGCATCCACTTAACGCTGTCCACATTGGACCATGTAATAACTGTGGTGATCCATCTCAAAGACGGCAGATGATCTTGGAAAAGTGAGTTTGATTATGTGAACTTGAAAGTAACATACATAAAGTTCTGAGACTTCATTTATTGAACCTATGACTTTTGAAACCGAAATATTACCGTGTGTTTGCAGAGATTCTAAACCTTAAACTCTGATCAATACTCATTTTAAAATATTTTAGATCATTCTTAAAAGCTGAAATGGCAATAAGTGTTTACAAAATGTGAAACAGAGCAGTGCTTAACATGCTGACCGGCACATGTGTTTGAATTAGGTCATAAATACTTAACTATCAAGTAGTAAATACAGACAACTGATATCCAGTGTCAGCCTTTTCACAGCCCCTGCTGTGGATAAAAGTTGTTTGATCATTCGTTTACTGATTTGACTTGGGAGCAATGCCCCTTGCTACTGTGTTTATGGCACAGGGGTGTTTTTTTTCAACTTTTCCCCACTCCCCGAATCCTTTACTTGGTGTTGTTTTTTTCCCCTAGTCTATAATGAAATGGAATATCCAGTTGGGATATTCTTTTCCCTTTGCACTTACTGTGCAATCTGAAGAGTCCTGTGAGAAAGCAGAATAGGAAGGGCAGAACCACATACTCTTAGAGATGCCTTACTTTTTCATTAGGAACTTTTGCCACTGTTTTATTGTAATAAACTGGTTCTTTACTGTTTCTTTGTCAGAGTACCCTCGATATTAATGTTACATTTTGTGGAAGGCTTGCCACATAACAACCTGGAGAAATACTCGTTTCAATTTGAGGAAGACACCTACCAAATAACATCTATTGTTCAGTACCGAACAGACAAGAAGCACTTCATAAGCTGGTCTTCGAATCCTGATGGTAAGAATCACAGAATGGGTCAGGTTGGAAGGGACCACAGTGGGGCAGCTGGTCCAACCTGCCTGCTCAAGCAGGGTCATCCCAGAGCACATGGCACAGGATGGCATCCAGATGGTTCTCCAACATTTCCTGTGAGGGAAATTCTGCAGCCTCTCTGGGCAGCCTGTTCCAGTGCACAGTCACTGCATGGTAAAGAAGTTCTCGCTCACGTTCAGGTGGAACTTCCTGTGCATCAGTTTCTGCCCACTGCCTCTTGTCCTATTGCTCAGCACCACCGAGCAGAGCCTGGTCCGTCCTCTGACACCTCCCGTCAGATGCTTGCAGACACCGATGAGGTCCCCTCTCGGTTGTCTTCTCTCAAGGCTGAACAGGCTCAGCTCTCTCAGCCTTTCCTCATAAAAGAGAGAGATAAGATAGAGTTTATGGTTCTTATCTGCCATAATATTTCATGAGTCTACATGAAATATGGTTTTATGGGTTACTGCAGTAGTCTCAACCGTTGATATATAATAACAAAGATTTCTTTTGTCTGCATTCTAAACTTCATATTAAAATGTTGTGAATAATTGGGGGAACTTGTTTCTCATAGTGAAGGTTTTGGCTTGGTGTAACTGATTTGTTCAGCAGTGTGCTGTCCTACAGTGCATTCACTGGAAAAAGTAATTTGGCTGTAGAGTTTTTTCCCTTCATAACTTTTACAAAGTTAAAAAAGCAGTCTGACCGTGACTGTGGAGCAAATAATATTGTTTATTTTTAAACCAGTGATTCATCCATTCTTGGCTGGAAGCGAGGTAGCCTATGGTACTGTGAGCAATTAATGAAGTTATTTTTTATTTCTGAACGTTATGGCACCTCGGGGGTGGGAGGCACAAATCCATGTTAGAAACATTACTAAGGGTAAGATGGTTGTACCATTTGAAAGATCCATAATCAGAGAAGATGAAAAGGTGATATTTTGATACTCATGCCTCCGTAGAGAGAATGGAGTGCAGTTCTATGAAGTGTTGTGACAACATGAAAATTGTCTAAGTCATACTGCCAGAGATTAAGAAGAAATGGGAAGAGGAAGCAGCTGGGAAATGCCTAGTTAAGAACCTCCTCTGCGTCATATATGTCTGTTTTTAAATTCTTAAAGCTGTAAAATATTCTTTCATGATCTGTGAACAGTTTGAAGGTGATGAGACAAGAGTATTAAAATGAGCAGTTTCTTTTTAGCTCCTGTGCTTCCCACCCAGGCAATGAAAAGGTCTACAGAGAAACTTAATTTGAGAGGTGGTTCTTACCTCAGACCTGTGAGGGTGTTTTCAGACAAGATGTTTCAGCCAAAAAAAACCCCTTAGCTAGATTTGTTTTATGGTTGACCTACTCTGACCTGTAATAATATTGCTGCAAGTTCTTCCTGTGTTTGATCTTCTTACAGTGGAAGTCTCCCAGTTTTCTCTGGAGGAAAAAACCCTCTATTTTCTACTTGTCAGGGGAATGGGTTAATAAAAATACTTGACAAGTGTGAGGATAGTGACTTAAATTTTAAAAGTCTCTGAGTCTCTGCACTGGTTGCTATTTTTCAGGAACTTGGCTTGAATGTGATGATTTAAAGGGTCCGTATTGCAAGAGACATAAAAGATTTGAAGTTCCTCCTTCAGAGATTCATATTGCTGTCTGGGAAAAGAAAGCATCCCATGTGCCCGAAGAACTGAATTCACAGTTCCAGAGTAAAAATGGTGACGATTTTCCTCTTAATAATGTACAGTCAAATTCCACAGTGTTGCACTGTGGTTTTGATAACACCGTAGGCAAGACACCTGCAGAACACTGCAAAGAGGGTTCTGTGAGGACTCCAGAGAAGAAGCAGCAGCGAGTAGCTGAGGACGAAAGTACTGTTCAGCATGGTTTAGAAAATCTGGCAGATGGTGATCTTGTAACACTGATGCTTGAAGAAGTTCCAGTTGACTCGGAAGATAAATCGCTGCCGAACGGACCGATGGTGGGAAATAACCTTGTTGATGGATGGGGCACACCACAACAGCAGGAACCAGCTCTTTCACTTAGCACTCCATATCCAGGAGAGTTTGCTGGAACTAGTCTAGCTATGAACAATAAATCCATGTTATATGAAAATTCCAGTATTTGCTTACCTCTAGAAGAGTTGAACCCAGTAAATATTGCTCCTCCTGTGCCCAAAAAACATGACCCTGATTCATCTGACTCATCGCCTTCTCGAACAAATGACAGAACTAATTTAGCTAACAGAGAACATGGATTAAATTCAGAACCACTGCTAAACAAAAAGTTGTTGGCAGTAGAAAATACTATACAAAAATCACCTGACTTGAAAGATGCAAGCAAAACTGTAGTTAATTCTCAAGTTGGCAGTTCTTCTGGTGCCAATAATTCGGTACAGCCTTCACACAAAGACAAAAAAGGAGGATTTGTAGGAAGCTGGGTAAAGAAATTATTAAGCAAGAATACTTCTTTTATGCCTTCAAGTGCCTCAGCTCTCAAGAATGAGAGAAGTTGCAAAACTCCCTCAGTGCAAAAAATAAGTGAAGTACGGCTGCCAATTAAGGGCGCAAGTAACTTTGGTGGATTTCAAAGCAGAAGTACAAAGAAAACGACTGAAACCCCGAAGTTACTGGCTCCTCAGAGTAATAATACTCATCCTTTATCAAATTTCAAAGGATTTTCTCAAAGCACTTGTCTTCCAACAACAAATCATACCACTGTTGCAGGTCCGACGTGGAATAAGTCGGGAAGTACGTTGGGTACCTCAGGTAAAGTGGCTCAGGTCCCTTCACTTGGCTATAACTCTGGGAAGGCAGAAGAGTCAGATAGTGACAAAACAAAAAAGCTTCGCCTGAAATTGTTAAAAAAACTCAATGCTAAAAAGAAGAAGTTGGCTTCACTGGATAGATTAGCAGTGGAACAGACGAAACAGGAAAAGCCTGGGAGCGGAGACGTAAGCACCCCACCGCAGACCGAATCTCAAAATGACAGCGAATTATTGCAGAGCTTTTTAAGGGAGCTGCAGTATCAGATTGACGTCACGGGTAATGAATCTGAATTTAATGCAAACCCTGTGCCAGGGTGCACTGGCCATAGCAACAGTGATGAAATACTGGCGGAGTTGCTGTCCCCTACTTCGACTGTCGCTTCCTTGGAGGCTCCCAAGAGCGAAGATGAGTGTATGTACATGGAAATGGTGGACAGCAGCGCGGCACCGGCCGTGTCCGATGAGAACACCGGCGTGCCACAGGCAGCAGTGACGAGTGAGGACCACAATTACTACAGTCCTGTCAAGGACACTAACTTGGATCTTGATGCAATAAACAAACACGGTGTGAAAAAACTTTCTTTTGAAAGTCCTACAAGAGATGATATCCTCGAAGACCTGTTCTCCATTTCAGCACCGAGCTCAATGGCAGGCGACATAGATTTACCTCATTTTGATGAAACTCTGTTTGAAACTTGGTAAATATTCAGTTTCTTGGGTTTTAAGTATTTTTTCAGTATTATGTATATTTTGAAACAAAGCACTACTAAATTATATTTTATAACTAGTTTAATTGCACACTGGCTGTACTTGAACAATTTACATTTGAGGTATTTTTTTTCTTAACATTTTATTGTAACAAGCAAATCAGGGTTTAACGAATTTTATTTTTCTGAGAAGCAGTTATTTTAGCTGTCATATATGATGATGTTTTTTAATTAAAAGCTCCTATGAGTCTTAATTTTTGCTGCTTTTAATATGAAAAACATCCATACTCTAGTGAGTTTGAGAGATAATTAAGTTCTGTAATCTTGATGATGTAATGGTGTAAGAAATACTATTTATGTAGTGGCGGTTTATTTTACAGGATCATTCAACTCCTGAAGTTATTTTGTCCAACATTTAAAAAAAAAAAATGAAGTACCTTCTGTAATTAGGGAATTTTGCATCCTCTGATATGAAGATCATTTGTAACATTATGAACTTGAGGCTGGCATTCTGTTAGGCTGGCATTCCACTCCTTACAGAATTACTATTCTACAAGCTCATGTTGATGTATACACCCCTTGGATCCAAGAAAAGATGGATACATGGTAGAAAATTTCCTATTTAAAGTTACAGCACCTACTGAGTCTTCATCCTGGGCAAGTGAATATAACTTGGCAGAATATTCTTCTGAGCCAGGTTATTTTTTTTAAGTAGAATTAGTAAGATTCAGTCCAGAGTTTGCATCACTAGGAATATCAGATGTACCTTTTAGTTATTCACAGCTGCAAAATCATTTAATAAAAGAAAGGTTTCTCAGAATTAATTTAACTGTAAGTTAATGGCTATTACTGTTGTCACTTGGAGTTTTTCATGACTCAAGCAGTGCAGCCCCATCCGCATGTGAGATGCCAAGGAGAGGCAAGGTCAGGAGGAAGAAAGTAATGGAAAAATGCGGCAAGACAGCAGTGAGTAAGCAGAGGGATTCACACCTTGGTGTTTCTGGATTTGTATAGCTTTCATTTGGCTAGATGGGAGTCTTTTTTAAATGCATAGACACAAAGCTGAGGGTATTATATGCCAAGTTAGATTAGCTGTACATTTTTCTTTTCTTGGAAATAAAAAGGATTTTATCAGCAAGTCTTTACATCAGGCGTTTTTAGAGGTGTTCTGCATTTTTTCATTGTTTTAGATCCCAAGTTCAAAACATTGAATGCTCAGTCTTACTTTTCTATTACGTGCAGTTGAACATAATGCTATTACAAGGCATGGCTACAGGTTTTAATGGTCTTGGATTGTTTGAACTAGGTTTAAAAAGTTTGAAAAATTTTCAGTGGCCCTGAACTCACTGCGTCAACTTACTTCTGCTGCAGTTGGGTAATTGTTATCAGACTGGTACTTCAGGCAGTGAATGGTCTCATTCTTGAAGTGTAAGTTTTTGTGAAGAACTTGAGCTGCTTCTTTGTTTTAAATACTGTAATTGGTAATGTTACAATAGAAAACAAATGAATGGATTCTGACTGTTAAGGGCTGGCGTACTGCTGGTGAAATGTTTGCCCGTTTGTGAATTCCCTAATTAAAACAACAACAAAAAAAAAGCTGACCAAAATGAGAGTTTGATTTATCCATGAATGGGTTGCAGTGACCTGCAGCTGTGACACAGGAGCTCCTTCACCACTGGCTCGGGACACAACACAGACCCAGGGGTGAGTAAAGCAGCGAGCCCAGGGTTGGTGGTTCAGAATGCACAGGGCAACAGGAGAAAGAGACCCTGCTGGAAGATGAGGAGGTCCTGGTGGTGAGGTTTATAATGAGGTTCATAGCAGAGGAGGGAGGGTGTGGGGGCACACCTGCTGTGCAGATACACCTAGACAGAAGCAAGGCCCTCTGGTCACCACTGGCACTCCCTCCACAAACTGAAGTTGGGAGTCCTTGGTCTGCAGGTGCGTGGGATGCAGTGTGGGTACAGGTATATATAGAAGCTCCAAGAGCAAACAAATAGCACTTGAGATTAAAGCAGGTCTGAAAATAAATCTGTTGGTGCTCCATGTTCCTGGCTGCCTTTTTTTCTGAAACAGAAAACTAAAGATGATGCGATGCAGATTTGTTTGTTTCCATAAATGTTTTACTGCCTCCGATCCTGTGCAAGTGAGAATTCAGCTGAGGTTGAATGAAAACCCCATGACCGAAGAAACTGGTTGGAATTTGAAACATTACTGGACGTTTTATATTAAGACTAGTTTTAAAATGCAGCTTTTTATTTGCCATGAAGAGAGTACAAAGTATGGTAGTAGTTTTCTGTCAATTGGAAATACACCCGGTGGGCATAGAGCAAGTACAGGTAGCGATCAGAAGCTGGCCACTGTATTATGGAGTTTTATCTGTGTGCTAGGGTAAATTTCCCAAAGTCTAATGGCTTCGAGCACTGCCATCTTCACTACTAAACCATGTCCCCAAATGCCACATCTACATTTTTTGAACACTTCAGGGATGGTGACTCCACCACTTCCCCGGGCAAGTCTCTTCCAGTACCTAACCATCCTTTCAGAGAGGAGATTTTTCATAACATCCAATCTAACCTCCCATGACATAACTTGAGACCATTTCCTCTCATGCTGTCTCTTACTACCTAGGCGAAAAGGCCTGCCCCCACCTGGCTACACCCTCTTTTCAAGTAGTTGTAGAGTGGTAAGGTCTCCCCTGAGCCTCCTTTTCTCCAAGCTAAACAACCCCAGCTCCCTCAGCTGCTCCTCAAGGACTTGCACTCCAGGCCCTTCCCCAGCTCCATTGCCATTCTCTGGACATGCTCCAGCCCCTCAGTGTCCTTCTTGTAGTGAGGAGCTCAGAATGAGACACAGGATTTGAGGTGTGGCCTCACCAGTGCTGAGTACAGGGGGACCATCCCTGCCCTGGTCCTGCTGGCCACACTATTGCTGATACAGGGTCTGATGCCGCTGGCCTTCTTGGCCACCTGGGCACAGCTGGATCATGTTCAGCTGCCACTGAGCAGCACTCCCAGGTCCTTTTCCACTGGGCAGCTTCCCAGCCACTCTGCCCCCAGTCTGCAGCACTGCCTGGACTTGTTGTGACCCAAGGGCCTTGTTGAACCTCAGAAAACTGGCCTCAGCCCTTCAATCCAGCCCTCTGCAGAGCCTTGCTAGTCTGTGTCTTCTGATTTGGGAAAGGCATAATTGTGGCACTCAGAGTTCAGAATTGGCTCTGCAGAGACAGCGCTGTGGTGCAGATCTTACTACTTGATGATATATTCAAACACTTCCTATAACAGAGTAAAGGATGAAAAAAGGGCTGCCTTCTCACATCCTGCCTACAGTAAACCAACACATCTGCAGAGGAGCTGCCTGGATGGATTTCTAGCTGTACACCTGCTAGAGCACTGTTCTAGAAATCTATTGTGGTGCTGATTACAAATCTGATTTTGATCTTGATGTTTTTCATGGCTGGCTATTGCCATTTATTCTTCCATCACTGTTTTTTGCTTTAAACAGTTGTTCCCTTCCTGACAATATATCATGAGAGCCATCGTGTCTTGTCTGTGTTCCTTTTGCAAAGCTAAACAGCTGCTCTTGATGTGAGCCCCTTCGTGCTCAGAGCAAAGCGCGTTACCTTTCGAACAGCTCATGCTCGAAAGTGCGTGCTGTGCTTTAAAGTCCACGGGGATTCGGCCTCGGAGTGGAAGAACTTCCAGTCTAAGTATGGATCTAAGACAGCACGCAGACAGAGCAAGAGAGAAGAGGAGGTTAGTGGGATAACAAGGCTGACGGAGTTTGAGGCACGCTTAGTTTTACACTGCTGTGCACAAACACGGTGGAGTTGTTTGCGAGGGAGATGCTGAGGCTGCACAGCCCAGGAGAACAGAGTGGAGCCATGGGGCTCACGGAGAGGAAATGCTGGGAAAGGAGTGTAAGAAGTAGGGGCCGGGTGTCTCTAGCTTATGCTTTCGAGGAAGAGGCCAAAGAAACCTTCAGGAGATGCTTCTCCCCGGAGCTGAATTTTTATTACTCTTTTTATGTAAGGTAATAGCTAAAGGGGCTTCTGTAATGCCCAAAGCAGGGGGTTGTAGTTACTGCCCCAAGTTTTCTGCCGATCAGACCGTTTCAGCTGAGGCTCGTTTCCCCTTCTCTAGGAGATCTTTCAAGGAAAAAAAGTGATTGCCGAGGGGTCGTGCCTGGGAATGACGCAGAGCTTCAGCACAGCCCCCAGCCCTGCCCCTTCCTCCCGGCCCCGCCGCAGCCCAGAAGGCGGCTCGCCCTGTCCCACTCCCGAGGGGGATATGTGCCCCACGCGGCCGCTGGCGCGTTCTAAAGGAGGAACCAGGAAGGACATGCGAGGTGACACGGGAAGGGGGGGGAAAAACATGGTGTTTCCGCCCGGTTTCGAACCGGGGACCTTTCGCGTGTTAGGCGAACGTGATAACCACTACACTACGGAAACTCCCGTTGAAACGCAACCTTCCTGCGGTCACCCTTGACCGAGGGCACGGAGCATTCGGGGCCCTACCGTGGGCACGTGGCTGCGGGTGAAACTCCTCCCGGCGGTGCAGAAAGGGCGAGGCCCCGGAGCCAAAAGTGGTCTCGGGCAGTTCCCACCGGTATAAAGGCGGCGCGGGCCGGTTACAGCCACCGCCTCTCGCAGGAGGGAAGGAAAAAGACACCGCGCCCCACAAAACAGTTGCGCCCCGTCCCTGGGTGGGCTCGAACCACCAACCTTTCGGTTAACAGCCGAACGCGCTAACCGATTGCGCCACAGAGACGCGCTGGAGAGCAGCCCTGCCGGGCCACACCTGATTCCCGCGGTGGCTGGGGCGGGCTTTGTGCTCCTTTGTGTTCCCGCTGCTCCTCTGCGGGTGAGCGGGGTGAGGGTTTTAATCACCAGCTCTGGTGCCTCTTGCTTTTTTAATCTGAGGAACGGTCCTTCCTTTACTTTTCTTTTTGTTTTCTCTGTGGCCTTGTTTGTTTTCCTGAGGGATTGGGAAAGAGTGGACAAGCTGAAAAATACAGTGGTTGAAGTTCTGCCTGTTGGTGGGACAGTTGCAGATAGGAGCCTGAAAGCTGGTCTCCGAGTCAGCCCAGCTGGCAAGAGGAAGCTCTGAGAGTACCTGCCGAGGATGAGGAAGGCAAAAATTAGCATCACCCTATTATTAACATGGCCAAAGGTTCCAACATCTTTTCTTCCGATAATTAGAGCACCAAAAGGACTAGTTGGGACCAGAGACTTAAAGAACAGGAGACAAAATTCACCCCGCAGTGACCTTCGATTCAAAGACTTTTGATAATTATTTGCAAGAGCTAATGGAAAGCGGGAACACTGGCAGAAACGAGACAGGACAAAAGAGACTTCTCAAAGCGGAGAGGAAGACCTGGGAATCTGCTGCCCAGGCAGCCTCGCCTCAGCTCTAAACAGTCTATAAAATGAATTATTAATCAAATTGCAGCCACCTGAAAGGTAATAAGGTGATAATGGCAGCAAACATGGGTTACAAAAACCAAATCAGCAAGGAAGATATACCCTGGATGGATGAGGGCCAAGTCTGGGAATACTTAAGCAGCCTGCAGGTACCTGAGTCCATTGGCCCTGATGGGATATACCCACAGGTGCTGAGAGAGAGGGCAGATCCATTGCAATCTCCATCAGCTTTGATCAATCATGGCGATGAGGGGAAGTGCCCAAGGGTGGGAGTACAGCAACATCACCCCCATCTTCCCCAGAAAGGCAAGAAGGATGACTGGGGGAACTGGTCAGCTTCACCTCAATCCCTGGGAAGGCGATGGATCAGCTAATCCTGGAAACCATCTTCAAGCACATCAAAGATGCAGAAATCACCAGCAGTTGGTCAGCACAGCTCGAACAAGGGGAAGCCATGCTTGACAACTTGATAGACTCCCATGGTGAAGCGATGGCCTGGTAGAAGAGAGCAGGGCAGTGGATATTGTCTGCCTGGACTTCGGTGAGGCCTTCAACACTGCCTCCTGGGAGATCCTTGCAGAGAAGCTGATGATGTGCAGCCGAACGCGGCAGACAGTGAGGTGGGTTGAAAAGAGGTGGATTGAAAAGCGGCTGAACAGTTGTGTCCAGAGGGTGATGATCAGTGGCACGAAGTAGTTGGATGCCTGTGTACCCCAGGGATCAATACTGCACAACATCCCCTTAATGATCTGGGTGATGGGCCACAAAAGAGTCAGCAAGTTGGCAGGCAGCACCAAACTCAGAGGAGTGGCAGAGAGAGCAGAGGGTGATGCTGCTGTCCAGAGGGACCTTGACAGGTCAGAGATGTGGGCTGATGGGAATCTCATGAAGTTCAACAAGGAGAAGTGTGAAGTCCTGCAGCTGTAGACAAAAAAATCATCATGCACCAGGGCATGCTGGGGGCAGCCACCTAGAAATCAACCTGGCAGAAAGGAGTTTGGGTGTCCTGGTGGGCAGCAGGTTGAACACGAGCCAGCAATGGGCCTTTGCGGCCAAGAAGGTGAATGGTACCCTGGGTCACATTAGACAAAGCATTGCCAGCAGGTCAAGAGAGGTGATTCTGCTCCTCTGCTCAGCTCTGGTGAGGCCACGTCTGAAATACTGTGGGTAGAGTTAATTTTCTTCCCAGTAGCTGGCATGTGGCTCTGTTTAGGATTTGTGCTGGAAACAGTGCTGATCACAAAGGGATGTTTTAGTCATTGCTGAGCAGGACTTAGGCAAAGTCAAGGCCTTTTCTGCCTCTCACATCACCCCACCAGCGAGTGGGCTGGGGGTGCACAAGAGTTCGAAGGAGACCCAGCTTGGACAGCTGAGCCCAACAAATCCAAGGATTACTCCATACCATATGGCATCATGCTCAGCATATAAAGCTGAGGGAAGAAGGAGAAAGTGGAGAACATTTGGAGCGATGGTGTTGTCTTCCACAGTAACCATTATGTGTGATGGAGCCTGGCTCTCCTGGAAATGGCTGAACACCTGCCTGCCTGTGGGAAGCAGTGAACGCATTTATTGTTTTTCTTTGCTTGCATGTGTGGATTTTCCTAACCCTTTTCTCACTTTTACCCTTCTGATTCTCTCCCCCATCTCACTGGTGGGGAGTGAGCGAGTGGCTGCGTGGGGCCGAGTTGCCGACTGGGGTTGAACCATGACAATGAGCCACAGAGGGTGAGGAGGAGGAGGCTGTGCCAGGGGGCCCGGAGGAACTACAGCCTCTGTGCTTTGAGCTGAATTTGTACCAATGGAATATGAAGACAGTAAGTGAAAGGAGGAAGCCTGTGAAATGTGGAGAAGGAGGGGTTTCTGAGGCAGTGCTCTGTCGGCTCCCACAATGTCATTCTCTTGGCTGTGCAAAATGAAGACAGCATTTTAAAAACTGCAGCGTTGCCCTTTTCTTCATGCTGCACTTCACATTTCCAGCTCTGTTCGTGCGCTCCGCTGGGGTTTTGCCAGGGTTCAGCAAGGATGCGATGCTGAAGCAGGCTGGCGTGGCGGCAGGTACACACGTGTGTGTGTGCGCTGCCTTTGATGGTGCTGTGGTGCTTTAAGTTTGCAAAGCAGAGTGCTAATATTAACCAGCCAGTCCAAGGGGCTCGTGTCCCCTTGCATTTATGATAAAGCATGACAGCTGGGTGTCACCTGGCATTTATATGTGGGAGCCTCACACGAGCAGCCTTTATTTTATCAAGAGACACACTTTCATTGGAGTCCTTGCTGCTGAGCGCTGATCAGACTGCATGAGAGGAGAGGAGAGATGAACATCCCGAAAGATATTTATAGATCTGTGTTCCCAGTCCTTTCCTCTTCACCATGAAAGCAATTCTACAAAAGGATTATTTTGACTGGCTGTTCGAGATTCCAGAGGAGGAGATTAATGTGCAGGAAGCCTCGCAGCACAACTGGAAGAGCTCGCTGGCTTTGCACATTTTCGTGAGCTTCACGGCTCGCTGTGTCAAGGTTATCTTCCTCAGACAGGACGATGTGGATGTCAAACAGCCGTGCAGCAAGTGAAGGGGCTGGGGTCTGACAGCAGCTGCTGAAGCACTGAGTTGCCTGTGCCTGAAGAGGTCTGACCACAGCTGGGGGTTACAGAAGGTGCAGGCACTGTTCCCCAAGGTGTGTATCCCTGCCCCCACAGCCCCTTTTCTCTTTTTGTCTCCTCAGGAGAATCCCTTATTTCAAATGGCCCGGTGGGATATGATGGGGGTGTCTTGCACTGATATTGCTCCCAGGTGGACCGGGTTTTCCAGTGGTGCCAACTTTGTCTTATCCAGACAGCGATCCTGGGTGTGTGTGTTTAGGTCTCAGGGAAAGGGAACAATTCTATGTGTAGATATGGAAGAAACTGTTAGCAGCGTCATTTTAGCCCCATCTTAGCCCTTCCTTGCCAAGGCAATTCCCCAAATTGCAAAAAAATTTGCCGGAATCTCCTTGTACCCTGCAGCTATTCCAGTGCCAAGGGGTATGAAAAGATAATATTCCTCCCCAGAAGAAGTTTCTGCTCTGTCTGGCTATACAACAGCGTTGCTTTGCTATGGTAAAGGGACTCCTTCTTCCATGGCTCACATACCATCTTGATTTCCTCGTTTTTCCTCAAGCAGACCCCTCAGAGTGATGCTGCACTTAAAAAACCCCAAACAACAAACAACCGACAAAACAAAACCCTGCAGTTCATTTCTTAAGGCAGCCATACCAAAGAGGTTCTTGCTGGCAAAGCTTTTTTCTCCCTGCACACCAAGAAATCATTTTAACAAGCCCTGGAGTTGATGTCATGTTTTTTTTTTACTGCAGAGGGGAGTGTGAAACCCTGCTTCCCTCCACACATACATGTGGGATGGCTTTGGAGCAAACCTGGGTAAGAGGAGGGAACAGGCTGGGTTTCCAGAAAAGCACCGGGGATGTCAAGTGCCAAAATGCCAAAGTGGTGCCAGGGGATGGGGGAAATCAGAAGGGGCAGAGCAGAAGAGCAAAGTGGGGATGAGTGCGTAGTGAGAGGCACTGAACAGCAGCAAAGCAAAGAGCTGGAAAACAAAGAGCAGGACAAAGAGAAAGCAAAGGCATCAACGGCTCAGCTCCCACGATGTGGCCAGCACAAAGGGCGAGGGATGGGAGCTTGGGCCAGCCAGCTGGAAAGGCTGCTGGCATAAACTACTGGTGTGTTGTGGGTTTTTTTGCATTGTGGCAACTTCACACCTCAGCAGCCTGATTCCTACCCCCTTTTATACGAGAGTTCTGCTGAATAGAAGCCACCTCTGGGAAGTCTTTGATAGCAGGGATGCATGTGTCTTTTCTTGGCAAGTTGGAGCAGGCTCATGTGCTTGTACTGCCACTTGCAAATCAAAAGCAAGCTGCAGGCTGCCTGGTAGGTTTGCACCGGCGTCAAACAGGCAGCAGAAGGAGAAGGCTCAGTGCCTGCTGCAGGAGGATGGCTGGGAATCCTCCTCCCACAGATGCCCCGAGGACCTGTGCTGTCCCCTTCGCCCTCTCCTGTCAGTGGCTCCCTCCTGCTTGCCCATGCACAGCTCCTCTCTTTGCAGTCATAACATTGATCCCTGCTTAGACAATATTCCTCTTTTGACTTAATTCCATACCAGCTTTTAGGTGACGGGTTTTTCTTCTCAGAAGATTAGTAGATGCTTAGCATTAAATACCATCCCTAAATACCAGCTACAATCCCGTGCTCAATAGACCACAAAACATAAACATTGATGTTCAAGTAAGAAAAGATCATATTCTCAGGAAAAAGAGAACTTTAGCCTGAATAAAAACGTTCTCAAAGAGCTGTTGTACTTCTCTATTTGTTCTTGGATTTAGGTTTTTTCCTAAAGCAAATCTGAAAAATTTTTGCAATCTGAAGAAAATATCACAAGCCAAATGTAAACCTAGACACTCTTTATGGCCTCGCTTCTCACACGGTTGTATCTATATGGACTGGAGGGAAGGTATCCCAGAAAGACAGCCTTTTCCTATTAAGATAACCTACCTCATGGCTCACAGCGTTAATCACCGACCTCCCAGCCAGTTTCATTTACATTTCTGTGTATTTGTTTATACCCAAAGTATATGAGAGTTTTCCATATGTAAGACTACGGATTATAAAAATTTACATGATAGAGAGACTGGGTAAGAACACCATTGTAGGTAAATGTGTCCCCATCGAAAAAGATGGGGTTTGCAGGTTGGCTCCTGCTGGGAACTCCTACCAGGCTGTGTCCCATCCAGAGTGAAGTCTGATTTGCCTGTGATAGTAACTGGTGAGTGATCTCTCCCTGCCCTTATCTCAACCCCTTAGCCTTCTGTTATGTTTTCTCTTCCCTGTCCAGCTGAGGAGAGGAGAGATAGAGTAGCCTGGGTGGGCACCTGATGTTGAGCCAAGGTGATCCCACCACTCTGTCCAGCGCTGCAGCCTGTGCTTCTGTGCCAGCTTCATCAGGGGGTTGGATCAGAGCTGTGAACATGCTGCAGCAATTGTGCTCGGCTATATTGGGCTTCAAGCACTAAAACTGGGGCACAGCTGTGGGGTCTGAGCCTGTAAAACACTGAATGCTCATAGCTGTCACTGACTTCCAAGGAGTTATTTGCAGGGGGAAGGATGCAGGATCCACACCTGGTAACGAAAGACATATTTCTGTGCTCACCAGCAATGCTCCCAGCGTTAGTGTATTGCCCATTCCAATATGCCAGGGGGTTCAGGAGCTTTGGCTTGTGACATGCAGGCCTGGGGTGTCCTCTCTGCTGAGACTGATGGAGATGTGACCAGGGAGAGCATCTGCATGAGAGCAACAACATTGCTGAGACCTGCCAACATTATTTCTCCTCCCAGCTACTTGTGGAGCGGTCGGGCACTTGCTGACAATGCCATAATAGCCTGACTGGTTTCTTCCAGCCTTCTGCTGTTCTACACTCCCGGCCAAGTGCTCAGACATACTGTAGATATCCAGGTACGAAGGGCAATAGGTATCTTTCCTCATGATGTATCTTCTTAGATCGCAGACCTGTAATCTCTTGTTTCCCTGGGCTTCATCTGTGTACGATGACAGAGCAAGCCTGCGGTTATTGGTCAGACAGGCCCCAGAACAGAGGGTGCTGCCACTCTCCTGTGAAGCCAGAGGAAGTGTTTCATGATTCAAGATAAGACCTTCACTTCCTCATTCTGTGCTCGTAGTACTGAGCTGCCACCGAGGCTGCACCGTCCACCCCGACAGCCCACTCACAAAATGGACCAGGAGACCCTGGGAAGCATTGTCCTACTTGCCATCGTCACCCTGATCAGTGTTGTCCAGAATGGTAAGACAAAACCAAACATTTATTTAAGTGATAAAAGGGAGCTGAGGAAAGTTCAGGATGACATAGGCTGAGCCGATCTTTGGATAGATAATCTTTGTTTATAAGTGCATGCATGCTTTGGCATGGCTTTGGCATTAGAAATGGTCTTCTAAGCCTGGAATTTTGTGTGCCATTGTGGAAGTATCCTGGCAGTCACACGGCCCTACTCTCTGATATTCTAGAGTGAGTTTGTTGTACATTTCAGCTCATGCAAGGACTAATATCCTGGGATACCCTGTGGCAATGTGCATTTTGATTTGATGACTAAGACCTCCTTTTCTGACCCGGGTCCCTGCTGTGGTCAGCCAGGGCTGCTCTCAAGCTGGAGTCCTGCTGCCATGGGCAGGGACAGAGTCCCTGGAGGGCTGCAATGGGTCAGACCTTTCCTTGGAGCTGGGTGAAGGGGACAGAACTGGAGGAGTCTGTGGGGGCTGTTTTTGGGCAGGCAGCTCTCCTGCTTTCCTGCATCTCCAAGTCCTGCAGCATAACTAATCTCAATTAACTGTGGTCCCAAGAACACTGCACATTTCCTGAGATGGTGAAGTTTCCTTCTCTAGCTCTTATTCAGACCTTGTATAGTCCCTTGGGTATTCTTCAAGATTTTTAAAATAAAACAAGTATCTCTCCTGTGCAAATTTAACTTCATCATCCTCTGTTACAAATACTTATTTTAGCAGGAAATTCAGCCCAGAAGACAAAGAAAGGATTGAGTTTTGCCAGGTTCAAAGAGGTTCAGCAGTGGGATGGGGGCTGGTGAAAATTCCAGAAATCTTAAGGGAAGGCTTCTTACTACAAATGGGAGATTCCCACTGAACACAAAGTTCTAGGAAATGGGCTCTTCTTGGGCTGCTGCAGAGAGGGGAAGTGGTAGGAGCCTAGCTGCCAAGGAGCAAAGAAAAAAAAAAGGAGATGCAGACTGGGTAATTTCAACATAGGCACTAAATGCCATATCATTTAACCCAATGTTATTCTCTGGTAAATGCACAGCACGTGACACCACCAGAATACGGCGCATTAAGACCAGAGCACGTACCATAATTAAGAAAATGTGTCAAATACACATTTCTTGCTATTTAATCATATGACTTTATGTACAGGTTTTTTTCCTCTCACTCGGACATGTCAGACTTCCATCCGTGTGCTTTTATCCCATGGAAATCTGTCTGTGAGATTATTGAGCCAACTGCTCCAAAGGGGAAGCAGGATGCTTGGCAGAGTGTGCCAAGCACGTGAGGCAGACAGCCCTAAACCATGGTTTCAAGCCTTGCATCATCTGATTTCCTCTTCCCAGCCTTTCTGTCTAGAAAGACCGGACCTGACATGCAGTCTTGCAGTGAATGCAATAATCAAGGCAGTAGAAATGTTTGTCAGGGGGTGTCAGGTGTACTGAACTCTTGCTGTGGCTCTCATTCGGCAAAGCACTCGGGCATCTGCTTGGCTGTCTCTAAGTGCATGAAGTCAGTACCAGGTAAGTTTGTGATTATGTGCTTCTCTGCATGGGGTGCAGGACTAGAAAACAGCTTGGGTGAGCACTGTTATTCCTAGAGATGGATGTGGGCCCTGGTGCTGCCCCAGTGTGCTGTCCATCTGCTGTCACCTTGTTCATGATGGAAATCTCCACATCCTACACAGTGACTCATGTGGCCGCATACCACTGAGTGACGCATGCAGCCTGAAGTTTTGTTCTTTTATGGGAGAGATGTTGCAATCCAGCAGCTTTCAGGGCAAATCAGTGGTCATTGCTGAGCAGATCAGGACAGAGGAAGCAAAGTGGAGAGAAAAAAGGAGCATGTTTGCAAGCACTGGCTAGGTTGGATCATCAGCTCCCAGTTTCTGTTGGCATGGACTTGTGAAACAACCAGGCTTACACTGAACTCTTGCACGTTACCTTGATCAGAGTGGGACTGCCACTGCTCAGGCTCTGGGCAGCCCGTGCAGCCTTGGAGCCTCAGGACATTATCTCCTGGAACAGCTGAGCTGAATTAAACATCTCCACTCCAGCCTTGCTCCGCTCACTCCTCTCATGCGGGCTTGTGAAAGCACCCTCTTGCCTCTCGGCGTCGTGGAGCCTCTCTGCAGCAGCGAGCTGATATTTGGGAAGTGGCAGCACCTGCAGCAGTGGAGAGGGAGATAAATAGCTTACTTGGCTTTCTCGGAAGCTCTGGTATTTTCTAGAGATTTCACATGCGTCATGAAAGAAAGGGAGGAGTTGTGCTACCAGTGAGTCCATGCGGTCCCAGACCTACAGAAAGTGGTTTCCCATCACTGCAACTTAGCCCTGGACAAAAAAGGGCTGATCAACCCTGTCCTCTTCAATTAGGTCCTCTTAGTCACTGTAGGCGGGGTAACTTCTTGCCAAAGGCAGGGCTGGTGGGCAGGTGGAGGTGCTGAGAACTCCTGGTGGCTGTGCCACTGGACGGCGTCTGGTCTGTGTCCCCCAGGAGCTGGCCAGTGCACCGTGCTGGTGGCAGTGGGACGGTCTGCAGCCTGGCTCAGAGTAGGGGTGCTGGCTTAAAGCACCATGGGTTTTTCTGCAGAAGGGCTGTATGTACCCGGGGGATCACACAACGCTGGAAGCCGAAAAACTCAGCAGTTTTTATTAAAGACAATGGAAGTTCAAAAGACCTATTTATAGCATCAATGAAGGTGGGAAAAAGAGGTGACTCTTCAGATTGCAGGGATGAAATCCTGCAGCTTATCTTGTTAAATTTTTATTGTTATAATAATGTATTTCCTGATGGGCTATCTTTTATGTGTATATATTTGGTTAATATTCCAAGCCATAGGGTGATTTGGATGCACTTGAGATGGGATGCACGACAACAGAAAGCTTGCAGCTTTTAGCCTGCCAGAGCTCTCTCTGGTGTATTTAGACATATGATTGATGGTCTCTGGTTTAGTGTCATCAGATAAAACGTGTTTGTCAAGAGCATGATACATTATCTTGGGGTGCTGCATTTTTGCAGCAGCTAACACTCTGACACAACTCTGTTGCTTAAAAGGAGGATACACACAGATCAGCCATTAAGACCAGGCTTTCTATGGGCCTTTCTGGGAAAAGAACCAGCCCTGCAGGATGTCCTCGGTTTGGCAAATGGGTTTCACTAAAAGAGAATAGACTCCCTTGTCTCCCTGCTCTGTTGGAGAGCAAGATTTGGGGTTGGCAGCTCTGTCTGGAAAGCTCTTTTCCCACTGGGAGCTCAAAGGACCGGGTCAGGGCAGTGCTTCTGCAGCAGAGATGCAGGCTGCCCCAAGTGCAGTGTTGGGATGAAGCAGGGATTGGAGGTGAGAGCCTGCTACCAGTCACATGCAGACTTGTGGGGATGCACGGAGGGTTTGGTTAAACCTGGGTGACAGAGCAAGCACACTGGCCACATCCTGCACCTCCATGCACCAGTATCTTCTCCTGCCATCTGTCCAGCGTGGATGCTCATGGGAACAGAGCTGAGCCCACAAAGCCCAGCTTCTGCAATATCTCCAGGTGACATCTCAGGCTGAACACTCTGTGGTTTCTTTAACAGCTTTCTTTGCTAACAAAGTGGAGCATGAAAGCAGACACTGCAACGGCAAGGGGTTGCAGCGGCCGGGGTCCTCCTCCTTCGACCGCGTCTACACTGCCAAGTGAGTAGACAAGAACTGAGGCACAGTGGGGTTCATCGTGCTCTTCAGTAACATTAAATCCAAACCCTTTTGGGGGCCCGAGGTGGGTTCCAAATGCCCTTAGGTGAAGGCTTCTTACATAATCCCTTTCTGTGCTCAGTGTTCAGACCTGTGGTTTTCGGATATATCTGCTGTGTGGATCCAGCACCCTTCTTGCCACCATGGGCTTCATCTGTATAGGCCTTGCAGCCATTGTGAGTACTGTGTCCCTTCATTTGGGAACCAGTTCACTCTTCCCTGCTGGAAGTGTGACACAAGCACAGCCAGAGTCCCAAGGGCACTGTGGCTCAAAAGGAAAGAGCCAGCAGGGAGACATCAGCCTGCTGAGGAGCAAGTAGGTGGCAGAGCTTGTACAAATCCCTTGGCACACAGCTCCCCACTTCTCCACTTCTTTGCCACACAGAATCACTCTCCACTTCTTCACTTCTCCCCCTCAGAAAGCATTCCCAGCTGAAGGAGGCAGCTGGAAACCTTTCCTGTTCCCCTGCAAAGACACATGTTAATTCTGTGAGACACTCCTATTTGTAATGCAATTCTACTTTTTTTGGTTTCATCCAATAGCTTTTTTAATTTGACTCAATTAAAAGAATTTTAAGCCAATAAACGTCACAGACTCTATCATGATCAAACAGGTTAGGGAGAAAGTGGCTTTCACAGGTGCCAGACGTGCACAGGGTGGTTTGTTTTTCTCATCAGGCAGCACAAAGGCATCCATTATCTGAGTGAGGAAACAGGGAAGCAGATGTGGGTGAGGAGCCCAGCCCCTGGAAGGTCACGGGCCTCCCACTGCTCTGGGGTAAAAGTCCACTCTCAATGGCACTAGTGCAGCCCACATTCACCTGCCACCATTCTCTGCTGGAGAAACATGTTGATTTTGTTTCTATTTTCCTGTGCTCTGATTTCTCTCCCGTAAATTCCATTCTAGCCAGAACTGTGGACACGCGTACCCTACGTTTCTCGCTGTGCTTTGGTGTGCTGGCCTCCTCTGCAGCCAAGGTAACACTCTTTCGTTTGGTTTTTTCTCCCTTCAACCTGGCACCACATTCAGCAAGGGATGGCGAGTGCTTCGGAAGTTACATTTCCAGGGACCACCCCTCCTGCAGCAGGGGAACCTTTCTCACCCTCCTGTCCTGGAGCTAACAGGAATTGTGGCATGGCTTATGCCGACAGATGTGATTCAAGGTAGTCCAGGCCAGGGACATTTCCCATACTGGCCTTATGGATGAGTTCCCTTTGTTGTGGGTGAAGGGTTTAGTACCTAGTTGCTGGATTATTGCCACATTATTCACTTTTGGGACAGGAAATGGGCTCAATTTATTAAACTGCCGGAACTGCCAGGTCTCCCCTGTGCTGAGGGCAACTCAGGACTATTGACCTGCATTTCTAATTATGATCCCCTTGTGTACCTGGGGTACATGTCTTTTCTTTCTGGAAAAAAAAAAAAAAGAGTTTCCTGAGAACGAGGAGAAGAAGGGGTTTTGTCTGCAGTTGTGGAAAAAACTAGAATTATGGGGGAAAGCCCCTTTTTATATGCTCAGAAGTTAGTATTGGACCACAGTGTATCCTCCACCTCCTCCTAGTGAAGTAGCAACTGCCTTCTCTTTCTGGTGAGGACAGTGCCTGAGTTGGCACTCTCTTTCCTGAGCCTGGTATGACCCACACTGGGTTTCACAAAATCATACAATGATTTGGCTTGGAAAAGATCTCACAGGTCATCTCATTCCAGCTCCCTTGCCAGGGGCAGGGACACCTTCCACTAGACCAGATTGCTTGAAGCCCCATCCAGCCTGGCCTTGAGCACTTCCAGGGATGGGGCATCCACAGCTTCTCTGTGAAACCTGTGCCAGTGCCTCATCACTCTCACAGTGAAGAACTTCTTCCCTATATACTAATCTAAACCTGCTCTCTTTCAGGTTAAAGCAATTTCCCCTTGTCCTGTGAGTTCATGTCCTTGTGAAAAGTTCCTCTGGAGCTTTATTGTAGGCTCCCTTTAGGTACTCAGAGGGTGATGATGAGTGTGTGCTCTGCAGTGGGCACAGCTGTGAGCACGGTTACGCCCACAAAGTCTTCAGAAAAGCTGGCGTGAGGGCAAGGCAAGTGCCCTGTTTCCCACGCAGAGGTCTCCATCCCAGTTCCAGTGCTTGTCCCGTAACCCAAGACTGCAGATTCCCGTTTCCCATTCCAGCCCAGGCAGCAGATGGGGACAGTACATACAGTGAGACCTGGGCTGGTGTTTTTCATGCCTTGTTTTATCCTTTACCCAGCTCCTGCTGCCTTTGCTGGCCTGATGTACCTGTTTGTGAGGCAGAAGTACTTTGTGGGCTACCTCGGGGAGAGGACTCAGAGGTAAGGACTCGCAGAGCCTCTTTACAAAACCCAGAATGTGGTAGGAGCACAGCCGGATGCTGCCACTTCCATAGGCTCAGCTGCTGGCTGGTGGTGCTGCCTGCAACAGCTGCTGGCATTGGGTAGTGCAGGAAAGTCCCCCTCTTTTGGATGAATGGGGGTAGCTGTGGGAGATGTCAGATGTGAGGCAGCACTGGGGTCGGGGGGCCTGCAGCTCTTGCTCACAGGACTCTCTGCAAACACAGGTTTGCATGTTTGTGCCTCTACTTGCACAAGATTGTCCTTTTATATTAATATTTATATTTCATTTGTATTAATAAAGCAAATTACACACATGTGAAACAGAGTTGTCCCACGGCCTGTGATGGCTGAGAACACATTCAAGTCCCTCTGAATAGACACTTCTGTAAGCAGCAGCCTGTGCTGAGAACACAAGGCCAAATCCAGACCCAAATGGATCCTAAAAATGACATTTAAGTCCTTGCAACTGCCTGGCAATGCAAGACAGAAAAGAAATTTGCCCCCTCTCTCTCAGCTCCCAACGTCTTTCAGCTGGTCTCAACAGCAGAGTCCAAAGTCTGAGGGTTCTTCCATGAGATGATGCACATTAACAAATTGCTTTCCCCCATTTCTGTCTTCCTCAGCACTCCGGGTTACTTGTTTGGAAAACGCATCATTTTGTTCCTGTTCCTCATGTCTGTGGCTGGAATACTCAACTACTATCTCGTCTTCTTTTTCGGAAGTGACTTTGAAATACACATTAAGACGATAACCAGCGCGATCTCTCCGTTGCTGCTCATACCCTAACTCCCCACAGCCACTGAGGGGGTCAGCACGCTTTGTATATCAATGCCCAGAAGCTGCCATAATTCAACTGTTTAGGAAATGAACCCATAACCCAGTGAGATTTCTGTAAATCTCGTGCTTGACGGGCTCTGTAGTTTGATTTAACCTTGCTTTTTTTCTTCAGGAAAAGGATTTATCATCAGCACTTGGCACACCTGAGGAATGGTAACAACTTCCAGTTAATTCCTTAGAATTTTTTCCCTAAAGTGCAGCTTGCAAGCGGATTGCATGACTGGAAGGGACATTGTATGCTTGCTTCATAACTGTGCTGTACTTAGATTTTGCCCCAAAACCCAGGATCCTCTCAGTGTCGTTCCTGACTGATGGCTCCCATAGTCACCCTCAGACGCAAGAACGGCCTTTCACCAGCATCCCACATGCCCTGCCCACACAAAGGCACGGACCAGCCTCTTCACCTGCCCTTTCCCTCCGACTTGTTGATGACCAAGCTCTCACTGTTGCAGGAGGGTGGCAAATTGGCCCTTCTCTGGTCTTCCTTGATAAATATTCATGTGCGTAACACTCACCACACTGATCTCATTTACACTCCAGCCTCTTTGTTCTCCCAGAGCTGGGAAAAGGAGTAGTGTGTAAATGAGGAGCCGGTGTGTTGCTGGTGGGGTTGGGTTTGTTTTGATTGGCTTTGTTTAATAAAACAGTCTAAAGTGATGAAATCTGTCTGCTGCCATCCTCTTTGCCCAGTGCATGATCCCAGTGCTCCGTGGCTCGGCAGCTGCCCGGTGAGCGGAGCAAGGGGCAGTAGCACCGGGCTCTTTGTGCAAGCAGCTGATCACCCTGGGCACGGCCCTAAAAGGACCGAGTTTAACACCTCCCCCTCCATGAGCATGGTCAGTGTTCTGCTTCCAGCACTGCCAACGTGCCCCACAAGTCCTTGCCGAGGAGCGCTTTGATTAGCGGTGCAGACTGAGGCAGGCAAACAGGTCGGTGCAATCTTTTTAAACATTGCTGCCCTACGAGTGCTTAAGCTCTTAAGCCTGTCTGATTGCCGCATGCAGGATGGATAAAGCTGTATTTTATGACTCCTTCGGGGGGAGAATGAGACTCCTCACTACGTGAGAAGTGGGTTTGCAGAGCTGTTCACAAAAGCAGGTGCAGAAAGCCATCTGCCTTTGTGCTGCACCAAGGCTGGAGGGTTTTGGTGCTGTCTGATGTGGCAGAGGTGCTTTGCATGGCTGCTCTCCTCTGCAGCTGGCCATTCACATGCCTCTTTTTCCCTTTTTTTTGGCTTCTACAGGAATTTTAGATGTGAAAGATTAGTAATAGACACATTTATTGCATGATGATTATATGGTTAGAATAGGTAATTTAAAAAATGTAATCTAGCCTTCTAACCTATAGCTGCTGAGACACCTTATTCCCAGGCAGGGCACTCATGTTCCTTCCCTCCCAGCCTTCTCATAACACACTCCAAACACTTCTCACACCGTGTTTGTCTGCCATAACTCTCTCCATAGCTCATGCCAGCTGCCTATCCTTGGTGGAGACCCAATACCCTTCTTTCCCATGGTGTCACCCATCAAGAGATGGCAGCACCCCAGGAGGAGAGGGGTAAGCCCTGTGGTCTGGAGCTACAGAGCTCCTCTGCACTGCTGGGGTCAGCAAAGGCTCATGCTGCCACCACCTTTGGCCAGTTCAGGGCAGGAGACGTTTCACCAGCACCAGTCCCTTCTCTCCAGCCTGTTTGGTCTCCCTGGGGTCTGAGACTTGTTTATGGAAACCATCACCTGTGAGAGGTGACTCTCCCAGCTCTGCATGTCCACCTTGCAGGTCTTCCCAGATGGCTGAGTCTCCCCTGGGGCCTTTTTGTCCTCTATATCAAGAAGCAGCTTGCTTGACCACCTCCTTTCCCCTGTCAGCATGAGAAGCAGCTCTCCAGCAGCCACCCATAAAGGGAAGAGGATTCAAGTGTCTATTTTGGGTCAGATAACCCATCACAGCCCTTTATGGCCTCTCCGTTGGACTTGATGGTCCTCGTGGGTCCCTTCCAACTCAAGATATTCTATGATTCTCTGCCAACTAGATGGTTGGTTTTTACATAGTTGTACTTAGGTATGATCAGGTCATCTTTCAGAGGAACTAAAGTCCATCTTTTGCTGTAGTGTTTTATTTTGCAGGAATATCTCCTACTTGCTTCCTCAAAAACACTCTGATAACAAAAGAGATTAAAATGTAGGCAAAATCCATTTTCCATTTATCTGTAAATGGAAATAGTGAAAGTATCAGACAAATAGGTGCTGCATAAATTGATGACTATGTAAATTCTTGGTGAATGTCGCGCTGTGTTTTCCATATTACAGGCAAGCCTTGTGGTTGCATTTGCCTTCCCACTCTTTCTGTGAAAGGAAGGCAACGTCAGTGATATTTGGGCTTTTCCCACAGTGTTAGACAGCTCCAGTTTTTGTTTTCAGCAGCAAAACCACCCTGATCTTGTTGGTACAGTTGTCAGCACTTAGCACACCAGCTACTCAGAAAGCTGCACACACAGGCTCTTTGCAGGGGGGTTGGACTAGATGACCTTTAAAGGTCCTTTCCACCCCAAACCAGTCTATGATTTTACGATTCTACAGATAAACATCCAAAAATACAAACACCACTGTAAAAATGCACGCTGGGGTCAAACACACAAGAACCTATGAGGACCTACTGAGATGCACTGGACGCGGGGACATGGCTGGTGGCAGAAGTGGCAGTCCCCTCTGCTTAAGACTGGCTTGCAAGCTCCACGGGCCACCATCCGTGTTTGGTGCAATGCATGGCATGGGGCATGGCAGCTCCTGACCTGGAGCCACAGCTGTGTATGAGCAGCTAACACTTCCCAATGCTGCTGATCAGCAGCAATGTGGCCAGCAGGACCAGGGAAGAGGCGATCATCCCCCTGTACTCAGCACTGATGAGGCACTGGAGACCTTATTGCTCTCTACAACTACTTGAAAGGTCTCTTCTCCCAAACAGCAAGCAATAGCCTCAAGTTGAACCAGAGGAGGTTTCGATTGGATATTAGGTAAAATTTCTTCACTGAGAGGGTGGTCAGGCTTTGGAACAAGCTGCCCAGGGAAGTGGTGGAGTCACCATCCTTAGAAGTGTTTAAAAGCTGTGTAGATGTGGCACTGAGGGACATGGTTTAGTGTTGGACCTGGCAGTCCTGGGATAACAGTTGGATTTGATTACCTTGTAAGTCTTTTCCAGCCTGAATGACTCCATGATTCCATCATTGTGCTGATGCTGCTAATTGTCCCATTTGCCGTGTTGCCAGGCTGTGGGCTTTGCTTCACCAGTGGTGCCCTGGCTCCTTGCCACGGTGTGCCACCGCCACGCCTTGTGGCTGTTCGTGCATCGAAATCCCAGGTGCACAAACAAACATTCTGTCCGTGTGTGCATAGTCCATCTGTGCACAGGCACAGTGTGCTTTCTATCTATGTATGCATCTATCTATCTCTCTATCTCACTATCTGTGTCTCTAACCATGTTGCAGGTGCTGAGTCATGTGAATGCTGGAGGCTGCTCAGGGAAGGCAGGGAAGCAGGTTGCTCAGGCACCAGCCCTCTCGCAGCTTGCAGGCTGTGTACATCAGAGACTGCGGAGACTGCTGGAAGCCGGGATATCGCAGGTTGCTTTTGATCTGCTGACAAAGGCCTGGAATACATACAATATTTCTGCCACAGTAACCGCGTCTGCTTTCGTACAGCACTACAACCCTCTAGTGGAAACTCAGTCCCATCAGCACGCCGGTGCTGCTGGCCATGGCATGAGCCGTTCCCTCAAGGTTTGAAGCCTGACAGCGATGCAAAAACATCCACATTTCAGAATAGGTGTATTGTTACTACTGAATGCTATTTTTTATTATTCTGGTAAATAGGAGGCCCAGTCCTGAAGCAGGACCCTCCCCTACCCATGCCGAAGGAAGCAGTCCTGCTTAGCGCAGGATCTGAGCAAGCAGGTAAAATCCGAGTGAAATAAGATATCTGTGTGCACCAGCCACAAGGGTTTCCTGCAGTATTTCCCAGATTCCCAGTTTCCCAGAGCTTGAAAAATCATCCTGTTCAGTATCAGCTTGGTCTAAGTCACATCTCTGCCAAGTCAGGTTTCCAAATGTGTCCCTGAGAATTGGGAAAGCGATTCTGTTGGCATGGAGAAAAGATTGGCCCTGGACACCTTCTTCAACTCTCACCTGCTCTGAGGTTACTTTCTTCTAGCAGAGTAGCAGGTTTAATATCCACAGAAACCTTTCCAACGCCCTGTTTTGGGATGGGATACTGCAAGGCACTGAGCACTGGCCCAAGGCAGTGGTGTGCCACTTGCAGATGGCACTGGGAGCAAGACTAGGCCATGCTTGGAAATAGTCCACCTTTGACAAGTGAAAGGGCAGTAAAAACTGACAATAGTGGTGAAACCATTCAGTGTGTGATTTTAAATTGGTTTCACGTTCCAGCTGGAGTGAGCAGGCTGAGCATACCCATGGAAAGCCACTTTTTGAGAGGCTCTGCAGAGCCCAGCAGAGCCTACCAGCACTCTTGCAGAGGACATGCCGACTCCTGGGAGAGGGAAGGACATTGTAGGCCATGGCATCCCTTTGGAGCACCTGGGGGACAGGTAAAAACTCCACAATCCCTTTGGGAAATGAAGACTGCTGTCCCTGGAGCTGCCAGGGAGCGTGCAGGACATCTCAGCTGTGGTTCCTATCTAAATATCAAAATGAATTTGCCCCAGTTCAATGCCCCAGGGGGTGAGGGTAGAGAATCAGCCATTGCATTGCTGACTGGCTGCAGTGGAGCAAAGGGTGCTCTTAGCAGCACTGTTGTGATCCCCATGTTCCATGGACAGGAATAGCTCAACCCAGTGCCTGAACTCTGCCCCTCGGTGTACCTGCCCTGGCAGAGGGAGGCTGTGGGCGGGAGGGCATCAGCTCTGCCCCATCCTGCCTGCCAGAGCGTCTCACTGCTCCCAGCCAGCACATAGAGACACAGAAGCTGGCAAAAGTGAGATTCCTGCCCCAAAGGACAAACAGCCTCCACAGAGGCTGAGATGTTTTTCCCCTTTAGAGGAGAAATAAATAACTTTTCAATTTCAGCTGCAAGGATCTTCACACTGTGAGATGATTTCATCAGACAGAGGAGCTCCTGAGGCTTGGTGCTGGCTGCCTACTGAGCTGCTCAGTTGCTGTCCTCTGGGAGCTTCCCGCTCATCCTTGGGGGAAGGGAACCAGACACCAAAGGGGCAGCTGTGATGTGGGGTGCAGAGAAGAAATGGGATGTGTTTCCCACCTGAAGAAATAAAGGTGTGATGACGTTGCAGTGGAGTTAAACTCGCAGTTATGGCAGTGCTGTTTCTGCCGTTTGGGAACCGGCAGGGACTCGCCTGTGTGCCGTGACCTCTCGCAAGGCCGGGGGATGCTTTGGGAGGCTTCGGAGCAGCAGGCTGCTGCCTGCTGCGCTGCTATTTGCCACCACTCGTACAAACATACGATTGATTTATTGTTCCTGTGTTTTCCCAAGAGAGTGCCACTGCTGCCTTCATCCCCAAACAATGTTTTCTGTGCTCTTGGCACAGCGCTTCAGAGGGCGTCAGTCTGATCCAGCAAGAGCCCCCTTGGTGCTCTGGGATTGAACAGAACAGCGTGATATCTCCTGGCCAGCTGCTTCTTGCTATTCGTTTTGCTGCAGCAAAGGAATTTCTTTTCAAAAGGCAGTGCCAGCCTTCCCACTGCCCTCAGCAGATGGGAGGGGATGGTGGAGGTCCCTGCCAGCAGCTGTGAGGCTGCAGTCGTGTGTCCCTGTGCTCTCCCACCACTGTGGGGACCACACACCTTTGCTGGTGGACAGATTTACCTCCTTCTCTCAGCCCAGGCAGCTTCAGACACAAACCAAAGCAGGCAGTCATTTATCACAGTTCAAGCTGCAGCTCAGTCCTGAGCTATGTTTAACAATACTGAGGTTTCTTGGAGTGTATCTTGCTCCACTTGCCTTCAGTAGAGGCATTGCTGAAGAGCAGAAAAGAATAGTTTTCATGGCATGACCCCACTGCTTGGTTCAGCTCTGACCTCATGTGCCCATTCTCCCTGCTCCCTTCAGGATGCTTCCCAAGCATTCCCTTCAGTGCCAGCCTCACTCATTCATCCCTCCCCATGTTTGTTGTTCCCTCCATATCCCTCCTTCTGATCAATGCACCTACTGGCAGAGCCACCTGGTAAGCCATACAGGGACCTGATCTGGCCAAAACCAACTTTTTTTCCCCCATTACTGGCTTCTTTTTAACCTACCTCAACTCCCTGATCCCCACTGCTGGGCGTGGGGACCTTGACAGAGATCCTTGTGAGGCTCACAGTGTGTCCCTTCTGTGTGGTGTAAACGCTGTGCTGATGTACCAGTCTCGAGATGCTCCTATGGGGCTTAGGTCTCCTTCCCCTAGTTCACACCAAGTCACCACAGAGTAACCCAGAGGCCAAGCCCCCCTCCTCTCCCCTCACACTGTCCATAGGATTGACACAGCATCCCAGGCAGCACAGAAAACGTGACTGACCCGGGGTTCTTGCCCAGCTTGCAACCTCTGCTGCAGAGCTCTGACAGCACAGACCCTACCCGTGACATACCAGTGACACAGTGCTCACAGATGTGAAATAGCAGCAGGAACCTCTGCCCAAGCATGTTATGGAGACCAAAACCCCTGCTGGTCATTGCTCATCCCACCCACGGCTGGCTTTGCTCCTGGGCTGCTATATTTCAGAAAAGTACTTTCATTTCCCAAACAGGGTCTTTGGTTTGTAAGTTTGTGGGGGTTTTTCTGCCTGAAATAGAAGGATGTGGCCCTTCTGACAGGGCTGGCAGCAGCGTAGACTTGGCTCAAATTTAAAGAGGTTACTAATAACACATTAGCTTCAACTCCTTGGCAAAAGTCAGCCAAACTTCTCCTGTTCACACGCAATTCACACTGCCTTGGAAACAGTCTTTTACAGCAGAAATGAAAATCAGAAAGATGCATAAACAGCAATACACTCCTACCTGTTCACAGCCCAGCCATCCCAGCGAGGTGCCCTGAGCCAGCAGGCTGTTTGCTCCCAGGAGGTGACAACAAGTCCCCATCCCACAGGAGCCACCACTTCTCTGTGGGATTGCATGCGCGTCCCCAAGCCTGACCTTGCTCAGATGCTGCAAGCCCAGAGCTCAAGAGTTATCACGTTTGCACCTCAGTAATAGCTACCTCCAGTATTTCACTGTAAAATGTGTTTGGAAGAGTCTGACCTGGTTTCCAAGGTGTTGAGTGTCCTGCATCACCACTCACTCTGCGGTGGGCTGATTTGGCATGCCGAATCACCCCTCGCCTCTCTTTCCTCTGCCCTCCCACATCCCCCGAGACACATTCTGGTTTTCCCCTGCCCTGTGTGGTCTGAGGAGCTTTCAGATGACAGCACACTCAACGTGCTAATTTGAAACAGCGGGATCCCACCAGGGCTGCATTCCCAGCACTCATCAGGCACTGGGCACAATGTGCTGGGTGTTTGCTTCCTGTGGGATGCAGAGATGCTCATCTGTGCCCATGGGCTTTCCAGACCACCGAGAACTGCGTGATGCGCAGGGCTGCCTCAGGGAAACCTTTTGCACTGCTCAGTGGGTATCAGGGGATCTGGATGGGTCTCCCATGTGCTGCCACCACTCAGATTGTGAGTGGCAAGTAAGGCTGAGTTGTGAGGTTGCACATCACATGAAAAGGCTGCGGCTTCACACACCACTGAGCACATTTGTTATCTTGCAGGTACTGGAAGGAAATGGTTCATAACTTTGTGTGCTTATCCCAACCCTTGCTTTCCCAGTCCTGGTCCCAGTGTCTCATCCCCACCTCTGCTTCAGCACCAGCATTCAGCAAAGCTCTCCCTGAACCACTCCATCCCCTCAAATGGCAGAAGACCTCTAATTTCTGTGGGTTACAGCTGTTTGCAGAAAGAGCCTGACAGGCCAGATCTTCTGCAAGATAAATTGCAGGGTGGGAAGTTGTGTTCATCTCTGTCTGTGCAGTGTGTTCAGCTCAGTGTAGCTGAGGTTGCACTCAAAGATGCCTGAGTAGCTGTGGTGTTGAACTTGGGATCAGTGCGGGCTCATCCTGTGCAGGCTCAAATGCTGCTTTTAAATACAGCCAGAATTAATAGGAGGCCTGGGGAGTATCATTCTGTTTGCCTTGTGCTTACACTTAGTCACAGGGATCTCGCTCTCAGCCACCATCAGAGGTAGGATCACACTGACGAGCATTTTTTGAGTAGACTCAGTGCAGCTGATCTTATGTTATGATGAATTTCCTCTCCCAGCCAATTTTGCAAAGTACACCACGGCTGTCCAGCAAGGCGGGGGGAACAGAGTGGTGATGCATGCTGCAAATCAATTAAGAGACACCCTGCCAAATTTATTCCTTTGTCAAACGATTCAGCAAATGACTACAGGATGGTACAAATGGCTTTTATTAGTGTAGCATGAAAAATTCAGCACTGTAAATGAGAGAAAGATTAGTCCACAAGCCCTCAAGACTATAGCTGGGCAGGGCTTGTTCTCTCCCTCCACCATCTGATGACCATGAGTCACACACAAACCTCAAGCCTGGATGGTACCAATCTGCTCCAGGGCTTGCAATGAAGAAGTAGCCATCTCCTAACATTTCCCAGGGGAGGAGACTTCTCTGCTGGCCTGGGGCATGGCACAGTTCTTGTGCAGGAGCTCCACACAGCTGCCGTCCCAAGGGCAGTAACAGCATTGACAAGGTGGGTGCAAACACTCTCCTCGAGGCTTGGGTGAGGGGACATGTCCTGGGACTTGTGGTGATGGTGAGCAGCAGCCCACAGAGTAAAGCATCCCACTGTCATCCCCAGTCCACTCGGGGAAGCTCCCACAAACCTGCACAGTCACACCCCCTGCATCCTCTGCTCAGCTTCCTCCAGCAGAAATGCCACCAAATGCAGGCAGGCTCAGGGCAGACACAGGTCAGATGTGTGCCTCCAGAAAAGCCTGAACAAATCCAGGGCCAGCAGCTGTGAAAGTGTATCTCGGGACAGCATTTGGCAGGATCCTTAATGCTTCCTCCCCTCCCTTCTGGGCTGAGAGAACACAGAGGGTGATGCAGCAATCGTTTCTTCAGCACAGCTATGTTGCAGCTCTTTGTTATAGTGGAGCTGTACCAAGCCTGAGAAGGCAGCACATCCCAGGAAGTCTTTGTATATGGACAACTTCCTAACCCTAGTTCCAACCAGCCTGCACTGCGCTTTGGCAAGTGTCAGTTGGGCAACTTTTCCTAAAAGTTTCATTCCAAACATGTCAGTGTTTTTTACTGTTGCTTTGTGGGGTTTTCTAACCCAGATGGCAAATTCCAACTGGCTTTTTCCTATGTTTGGCTAGTGTGATATGTGTAATAGTGTAATAGGTTTTACACTAACAAGAGAGCTAACGTTGATTACTGGTCCAGTTCCTTGGTCTTTCCTTATAAAACACAGTAGCAATTTGTGGGAGGTTTGCTTAAGAGATCCATCCCTACCATAAGTGCACAGTCATGGTATAGTTCTGTGGGAACTATACAAGTACATAACTCATTCTTTATACTCATCATGTATGTGGGTAAAGATGAAATGATGACATATGTCCAAAGTTCTGGGGGATGAAGTACTGTGCTCATTATGCCAGGAGACCCTACTGATCACATTATGGAGTTTGTTGCTTTACCACTGGCAAAAGTCTAGTGACATTGGGATTTTGGGTGCAGGATTAGGTGTGCCTTGGATGGAAGGTGCAAAGAGCATTGAAATAGAGCCAATATCAGCTTCTAACAAAGGACCTCTCTGTGAAGCAGCTGTGAGGGAAGCAGAGCGGTGTCCCCTGCTCCTGAGGACCTGCCACCATCTGGTGCCTCAAATACTGTAGTTTTGGGATTGGGGTAAGACAAACTGAGCTGGGCTAACTTGCACACTCCTCTTCTGTCTCAGCACATATTATATCACTCAGGTCGGTGCTTTCCCAACAGGTCTCAGGATTTAGTGCCGTTCATATTTGATCAGGCAGAGATCCCCAAGGAGCCATTTGAATAGCGGAGGATATGAGTACAGAGTATGAAGGGACCACCTGGGCCATTAAACCCGGTCCCCTGTTGTCCCTTGCAACCACATAACAGACATTTAATCCAGAAAGGTCTGGATTAAATGGAACTGCCTCCATTCCTCCTCCCCTGTGTGGCTGAAGTCTGCAACATGATATTAAAGCCATCGCTGAAAGCACATTTTTTGCTGCAAAAAGGCAGAGCTCCCAGAAAATGGAAAGTCTCTGGTGTCTTTGGCCATAATATATTGCTAGGAATAACACAGTTCCTAGCAATAGCATTTCACACAGAGACAGACTTGGCATTTCCCCAAACATTTTCTCAGCCATTCTAGAGATTTATAACTAATAATTGCATAGCTGGATAAATAATTAGACTCTGAGGTTTTGTCTTAGCTTTTTTCCTTATAAATAAATCCCTTATTCACAAGCTATATTAAAATACCTGTCGGTGGTGTAATGTGCATTTCATATTGCACTTGCTTATTTCCTGCCTGGGTACATCGATTTCATTTCCATTATCTGTACTTTATTTATGCAATTATCAGACCTGTCTTTCATCAGAGATATACCTATTCCACCTGTATAGGTGTATATCACTGTGTTGGAGATTGTTCACGTACACAAACTGTTGTGGTTTAACCCCAGCCAGAAACCAAGTACCATGCAGCTGCTTGCTCACTCCTTTCTACCCCCATGGGATGGGGAGGAGAGCTAGGGAAGGGAAAAAAACCCCATGGGTTGAGATAAGGACAGTTGATAATTGAAACAAAGCAAAATAATAATAATATAATAATAATAACAATAACAATAATAATAATAAAACTCAATTGAAAAAAACTGCGAGTGATGTACAATGCAATTGCTCACCACCTGCTGACCGATGTCCAGCCCATCCTTGAACAGCTGTCAGTCTGTCCCCCGGTCAACAGCCTCCAGTTTATATAATGGTCATGATGTTCTACAGCAGGGAATATCCCTTTGGCCAGTCTGGGTCAGCTGTCCTGGCTGTGCTCTCTCCCAGCTACTTGTGCAGCTCCTCACTGGTGGAGTATGGGAAACTGAGAAGTCCTTGACTTAGGGCGAGCTCTACTTAGCAACAACCAAAACATCGTTGTGTTACCAACATTATTCCCACACTGAATCCAAAACTGTAACAGCACTGTACCGGCTACTAAGAAAAAAATGATCTCTAGCCCAGAAAAAAACAGGGCACAAACACACATACACAAAGAGTAACAGAGAAGTGGGTCAGGACAAGGCAGAAACCCATCACGGAATGATGGAGTCGTTCTAAATTGCATCTGATTGCCCTGAGTGGATGCTGAGACATGGCAGAGCTATGGCAGACCGTGTTGTCCCACTGAAGGGCATTCTAAAGGAAGAGAAGTGACTCCCAACAACAAACTCAAACCCTGCAGAGGAACTGCTGGTCGATGTTTAGAAGGTCCTCAAAGGAAGACAGAGAGAGCTATTGCAGCACTGCACTCTCACAGGACCTGGTGCTACAAGACATATATTAAGCATCTAGGCAAGTGAGGGATAAAGAAGCACAAAGAGCAGCGTGAGCAATATATTCACCACACAGAATTTTACACCACTCCCATTTTCATTCTTGGCATGCCCAAAAGTTGCACAGCTACTTACAGTCAAGGACAAGACAAGAGATATCAGGTTAGATTTATAAAAGGACAGGCACCCTCAGCACTGGAAATAGATGAGCACATCACCTTTCATCAGCTGGAGGCAGATTTATGGGAAGGAGGACGTGGGAGGCTATCAGGGCTGTTGCTCTCCTCCACCCTGTTCTGCTGCCTCGCATGGCACGTGCACTGCCCCTCATCTGTGCCACTGCCATATCTGGCCCCATTTTAATTTCCACCACTGTCAATCCTTTGCGCAGCTTTATCCTCTCTCCCTGTCTTCACTCTTCTCCCAAGTGAGCCAAAATCTCTTTTAGGGGGTTTTCAGCCCACAGAAATTAGCCTCTCCTTGGGGGATGTATGGAGGGGAGCAAGCAAGGCAAAAGTTGTCTGGGAGCAGACTGACTCTTACTCAAACAGAAATGTAAACACAGAAGATCCAAAAGACCCAAAAGCCTGTGGTTTTTCCACACTTGATTCTCCTTCCATTGTATGCCATCTGTGTGCTGTTGTGAGCTAAAAGCAATGGAGCTGCAGCAAGAGGGACGGGGAAGACATGTGACCATTACTAAATCCCACAGCAAGGACCGGGTATAGGCAGCATGGACCTGAGTCCACCTGACCTCTCTCATGAAAACTGAACTCCCTTCTGTGTCAATAAACTTGATTTCATGGTTGTGTTGGGACACAAGAGCAAGTAAAGACACTGGCTTCTGGCCCAACATCTCATGCCTCAGCTCTGACCCTGGGCAAGAGTGACAGACAAATTATGTGCAAGATAGATTTCTTAATGACACTAATTTCTTTTTGTCTATCTGAAGGCCTTTAGCAGAACACCAGCAAGTACCCAGAGTGAAGCAGGTAGATAAGCACTGCTTTTTCTGCTCAATCTAATGATGGGCATATTTTGCATCACGCAATTGTAAAACACAGACTCTAATGGGCTGAGTCAGACAAAAGCAATCTGTAAGAACTCATTTCTATTTCCTCCTAACCACATTTTTCTTGTCTCCATTGGGCCCAAGCCTTGCAGCAAGGGTAATAGAGACATGTCTACAAATGCACAGATGGATGCATGCATACAAATGGATATAATTCTGCTGGAATTCCACAGAAAGTGGAAGGGCTGTGGAGCCAGCAAGCCAGGCTTGCTTGGCCACACAACTTCTCCTCCCAGCACCCCAACCACACACTGGGCTTTAGCCCCAGCCCTTGGGAGACCTCCTTGGCATGGGCTCACATGGGCACATTTGCTGGGGTCCAGGCCAGCTGCTTCCTGCATGTGTTCCACTCACACCTGTGCAGGGGTTGAATGGAGCCCCAAATTCTCTGCAAAATTGATTGTTTTCATATTGCTGGCTGGCAGGAGGTTCACTTGCCCCTGGCTTTTACTGAGGGACATTGGGGAATAGCTGCTCCCTCAGAGCCAAGGCAGGGCTGTCAAGTGGTCATGCTAGTTGGCTGGCTGCTGGAAGGGAGCCAGGAGTTTCAGGAAAGACATTAGTCATTCGACTTACTAGAAAAATCTTCAGTAACCACCAAGTGCTTTCCTGGTCCTATGAGGGTTTGTTTGGTTTTTTTTTTTCATTTCTTTGGCCTGTTGAGTTTTGGTTTTGATATTACCTTGTGAAAATAAATGATTCTATGAAACACCCCAGAGAACTTCTGCCTTTAGCAGCGAAACCTGTTCTGCCTCACGAAGCAGGCAGCCATCCCCGCGGTCCTGCGTTTGCAGCACAGCTCTGCTGCTGCACAACCCTCAGAGGAGCATCCCTCAGAGAGCCCCCAGACACTGCTGCCACTGCCCTGCACTCATCTGTCTTCTTAGAAGGGCAGGGGCATTGTAAGAAAGTCAGTCTGTTCTTTACACCATTGTGTTCCTTGGTGGGTTACTTCACACTGTAGGTAGAAGGGAATGAGGGGGATGAACTCACCTGTGTTTATCATAAACTTTCATACAGTTAGAAGGACTTTCTGTCCAGGGTCCGTGCTGGCCCATGCAGACCTGTGCAGTAAGATGTGGTCAGGGCAACATGGTGGGAGCAGCCAAACTCTTCCTCAATGTGGTTGGAGGCTGGAGCACACTTCATAGGGGGCCACTGTGTCTGGAGTTAGGGAATTGCACTTCGTAGCCCACAGGGAAGGTATCCCTACCGATGTTCAGCTACGTCCTTTCTAGGATGCAATGAAGTTAGAGGAAGGGCAGAGAGGACAAGCAAAATGATCAAGGTAATGAAGCAACTTCTAAGGAAGGCTCTGGAGAGAAGGAGGCTGGGGGTTATGACTGACATTTGCAAAATCATGAAGGCAGTGGATGAGGTGAACGCAGAATGGTTATTCATCCCTGGAACTAGGGGAAGCATGATCAAACTAGTGGTAGATTAGTCTCAGATAGATAAAAGTGCTTCTTTGCACTTAGGGTGGTGAGCCCTCCTCAGAGCCCTGTCTGAGCTTTGAAAGGGGAAGAGCTAAACCCACCACATGCAAAACTGAACGAAGGAACGAGCCAGAAACTGAGCGGTGCATTGGTCAAAGATGGTTAGGGTCCATTATCTGCTCTTCTATTAATCACTGTCATCATAACCATTGTGTATGTCTCTAGTGTATATTCATCAATAATTTTTATATAAACCTGATAGGTACTCATGTATTTGCCTTATTACAAGAACACATCCCCAGCCTGTAATTCTTGCACAAAAAGCAAAATAAGAATTAAGAGCTGTGATTTACGAGAGTGAGTAAGGCAGTGTTTAACCTAGCCAGCTAATTCTTCTTTAAATCTCTGCTGAAAGCCACAGGCAAGCTTCCAGAAAGTGAGCCTTTCTTCAGTACTTCCTATAATTTGAACAAGAGTTCAGCTGAAGTTCTAAATTACTGGGGAAAATTGGTTGTTCGCTGTCTGGTTTACACCAGTTCTGCCAAGATCACACAAAAATTGAAATGAACTTCCTAAAGTTTCAAAAACATGCTGTAGCCATTGGAAGCTAGTGGGAAACACTAGTGCAATAACCTACCAGCACGACTGACTGCAAAAGAAACTGGACCTCTCGCTGCGGTGTGACCTGAGCAGTGTGAGGAGAAACAATTGCTAGATCATATATGAGGAAGAATTCCTCATCCACCCAAGTTAGTGGCAGCCACAGGAGTGGTTTGGGTACTCCACTTTCCATTCAACCTACATGGAAAGAAATCTGGAAACTGTCAAACTACCCCCCATTCCAAGGCAAACACAAACTTTGTCAAGACTAAAGGAAGCACATTCGCTAGAAATTTTGGTGCTTCTACTCAGGCACATTTCCAATGAAAGGCCAAGAAACTTCCCAGGGTAAGTATCCTGCCTTTTCAGTATGCTAAGTAGCTATTCCTCAACATTGTAAGAAATTTGTTGCAGGTGAGGTACAGGAAGGTTGCATGGAGCTGCAAGTGGAGCCTGGCAGAATGCAGAGAGGAGAAATTGCTGTACATCTCAAGATGTTTAACATGAGCATTAACCTCTAATACCCACATCCTTTGGGACACAGGAGACTGCAGGTTCAGTTTAACTCACTGAAGAAACCCTTCACTCTGGAAATGTTTGTTGCATGTTAATTTGTTTAACAAACTTGTGGAGAAAGCTGAGAAGTGAACATTTATCATCTCTCAGGGCTGTTCAATCTATAGGATTTACTTTTAACAGTTATTTTGTAGCTGTGACTTTCAGGCAGAGAATAGAGCAGAGCTTCGTGAAGTGAATGTTAATACTGAGCTGCTCTGGGCTTGGGAGAAGAGAGGCAGAAATCTGGAGAGCTGCAGCCTTTGGAGAGACAACCATTTCATAGGCTGGTCCCAAACTTTTACAAATCTGTGACTACAGACTTTTGTTCTGCTGAGAGCCCTGGTGACACAGGCAGGAATTTCTCACAGCAGCAGGGCATCTTTCAGCAGCCTCAATGGGTGGCCTCCTCCTCCAGCTGTGCTGTTTGTGGGAGGACATAGAGATCAGTCCTGGAAACCTACCCAGCTTACTAATATTCTTAAAACAAAGAGGTGAGGGGTTATTCCTGGTCCATATCAGTTTGCTGACCCAGAGATGGCAGTCAATAAATGTTCAGCTGTGGAACGTCCCTGAGCAATTAGCAGCACAAGCTGCTGATGGTGGCAGTGCTGCAATGAGAAATGTTTGTAGACCCACAGCTTGAAAAGTTAAAACTTTGGCTGGTACTTCAGCAAAGGACTTAAACTGATATGCAGGTCAGCAAGTAGGTAAAGTCATGCAGACCAAGAATCTTGTCCCCTCCTTCCGACTTCCAAAACATGAGCATATCACGCTTATCATTAAAACTAAAATATCCTTCCTCAGTATATCCACATCTTAGGTATGGCATCATCAATGGAAGGATTCTTCCAGCTCCCCATGAGATTTCAACCAACAGATGGCAGCAGCCCTATTCATAATGGCCCTACTACTGCAGTTTTTGTTCCCATCCAGGCACGTGGTCGCCAGGTTCCCTAGGATGCTCCGGACCTCACTGTGGTCAGAAGGGCACCATTAACGTCCCTGTAACAGAGCAAGTGGTCGTGAAACACAAAGAGTCTCGACTGGCTGCAGTCTCCACTGCTTTCTCGGGGACAGGATGACTTAAATGAGACTACAGATGCCTGAGAAAGCACAGCTGAGCCCTGTCAGAGACATTAAACACCACAGCTCCACAAGCTGCATAGCAGCTGACATTCAGCATCGCTGTTTTTTCATACGTGAACTCTGCACGGTTTATGTAACGTTTATTTAGGCACTGCGTCCCCCCTGTTTGCAAAGCAGCACTTGGCACAAAGCGTGCGTGGGTGGTCCTTTTGGTCAGACACCACAGGCACTTCTCACTTCTACTGGCTCCCTGCCACTTGTAATGTAAAAGCATTTGGCCATTCACAGACTGCCACAAGCTTTTCCCTCCGAAAAACCACTTGAAACTCAATCTCCTCACGTGAAAGTTTTCTTTCTCTGACAGCACTTGCCTTTTGCACCAGCTCTTTATTTTACACGTGTAGTTAAATTGTCCGTGCACATCAATGATATAAAATTAATTTTTTTTGTGGTTATCCAACAGGGTCCCCACCCATCTGGTACACATTTTGCTGTATGTGCGACATACAGCCCCAGGGCTAGAGACAGTTTTCCAAAATATTTCCTTTGCCTGCTACACTACACTGGAGAAGGGATTCAGTGGATTTGAGAAGCAGAAGGGAGTTGGGTACTGCATGGCTGGCCCTGCCTGGCTGAATTCTCTCTTCTTCCCGATATCATCGTGACAGTCACCTGCCTCTCCTGGGCAATGGTCACTGCACATCTCGTGGTGAAAGGGTAAGCGTGGAGATGAACAGGAAAAATGCCACTGGGAGGTGGCAGCAAAGGGGAAACTGTTGGCCTGCTGCTGAAGGGGGAAGGGGGTCTGGTGACAACGGGCACAGAAAATGCTGATGTACTCAATGCCACCCTTGTCTTGGCCATTCCAGTACAGCTTTCCTTCAGCAATCCCAGGCTCCTGAGACTCATATCAGGAATATCTGGAGCAAAGAAGAGTTACTCTCACTGGAGGAGACCCAGTTAAGAGATCATTTAAATCAATTAGACATATAGAAGTCTGTGGGACCTGATGGGAGGCACCCATGAGTGCTGACGGAGCTGCTTAATGTAGCTACAAGGCCAGTCTCAAATACGCTTGAAAGGTTGTGGTGATTAGGATAGGGAGAAAGCAGATATGACTCCTACCTTCAAGAAGAGCAAGAAAAAAGTCTGGGGAATCACAGGCTGGTTAGCCTCACCTCAACACCTGGGAAGATAAAGGAGCAAATAATCCTGTAAACCATTTCCAAATATATGAAGAAGAAAACCATGATTAGAAGAAGTCAGCATGATTTATGAGGGTTATGAGGGTGAAATCATGTTTGGCCAGCCCAAGGGCCTTTTAAGATGAGATGACTGGTGGATGAGGAGAGAGCAGTGGCCTTTGTTTGCCCTGATTTTAGTCAAGTCTTTCTCCACAGACAAACTGATAAAGTTCAAGCTAGGTTTGCAAGTGCTAAGGTGGACTGAAAGCCAGCTGAACTGCTGAGTTCAGAGGACTGTGATCGGTGACACTAAGTCCTGCCAGAGGCCAGGCCCTGGTGCAGTACCCCAATACTGTAAGAATTTCATTAATGAACTCAATGATGGGACAGAGTGTACCCTCGGCAAGCTTGCGGAGGATACAAAATGAGGATGAGGGTTTGATGCACCAGCTGGTTGTGCTGCCATTCAGGGGGACCTCAAGAGATGAAGAAATGGCATGGCAGGGATCTCATCAAGTTCAGCAAAGAGGAGCGCCAAGCTTTGCCCCTTGGGAGGAATGATGGTATGGACCACACTGGGGAACAGCCAGCTGGAAGGAGCTTTGCAGAAAAGGACTTGAGGGTCTTGGGAACACCTAGCTGACCATAAGCCAGCAGTGTACCCTTGTGACATAGATGGCCAGCCACCTCCTGGGCTGCATTAGGAAGAGTGTCACTGGTAGGTTTATGGATGTGAGCAGTCCCATCTGCTTAGCCCTGGTGAGACACATCTGAGGTGCTGTGTCCCAGTCTGGGATCCTCAGTACAAGAGATTGTGGACACACTGGACAGAGTCCCTTGAAGGACCATGAAGATAATTAAGGGATCGAAGCACCTGACATATCAGGAAATGCTGAAGGAGCTGGGAGTGTTCAGCCCAGAGAAGAGAAGGCTGGGGGCGGGCCCTATAAATGTATACCTGGTGATGGGAGACACTAAAGAAGACAGACCCAGACTTTTCCTGTTGGTGCTAAATGAATGGTTGGGAGGTAATGGGAACAACTGGAAATATAGAAAATGCGTTTTTTTACTCTACAAGTGATCCAACACTGGAACAGGTTGCTCTGAGAGGCTGGGTAGTCGCTGTCCCTGGAGGGATTCCAAACCCATCTGGACATGGTCTGGGGCAGCCATCTCTAGGTGGCCTTGCCTGAGCAAGGCAAGGGCTCAAGCGAGATAAACTCCAGGTGCCTTCCATCCTCAGACCTTCTATGATTGTTGTATTCTTTAAATAACTTTGTTTTAAAATTAGGTCAATTGCACTTTTCCTGAAGTGAGAGCTGAGGCCAAGGAATGACACAGAAAGATGAATCAGTGGAATCTTATGATTTCAGAAAATGTTTTCTGTGATTTCACTATTCTTCAAGGTAATTGTGTGACTGAGCCTTGTTCTTAACTTTATTCCTTGGAAACTGAAAGCCTGCTTAATTCCAATCCACATAAAAGTCAACCCTGCCAATACCCCAGACACCAGACCAATAACCTTCCTCCTCCATCACCATTTGGGCTAAACAAAATACACTAAGCATCTTAATTAGGTGTATGCAGTCATCTTGGAAGGCACATAGAGAATGACCTAATCCATAATTAGCTCACCGAGTCTGGATTCTGTGGGAATTTTCTAACACTCTTGATTTTGCTGCATACATTAATGTACCTCTGCAAAAAACCTCTGAGACTGACAAGAATACACAAGCACACCCACGACTGCACTGTCCTTGTCCCTCCACTCTTACCGCTGGCCCGTGTTTTGTCCCTGTGGTGCCCCACCGAGGGACCTTTCTGCAGCTCTGTTCCTGAGTATCCCAGGCACAGTGGGGCCCTCTTGACTCTGCTGCACATAAATACGTCAGGTTGCTGCTCTCCATCTCATTTATGCAATCCCCAGGGGAGTACTAGTGGTGCTTGCCTCAGGAAGAAGGATAAGAGAAAGCTTTCCTTACCAGCCCTCCCTCGAGGGCCAGGTACATCTCCCATCTCTGCACGGAGAGGAGGACAATGCTTGATGCCCATTGCAGAGCTGTCTGTCTATTCCTGGAAGGAGGGAGCCAGGGATATGCATGGCTGTGATGTTCACAGGGGAGGTGACAACAGGGCTCACAGTCACAGTCACAGTACTCAAAGAGAAATGGGTACACATGTGCAGCTCTAGAAGATGTTTCGCTCTTTTGAGCAAATATGAAGCAAAAATAAATCAAAATAAACATTCCAGCTTCTACAGGGTCACTGAAAAACAGCCCAGTTGTAAGAACAACAAATCATGCACAGTGCATAGCTCATTTTCCTTTCTCTAGGTTAACCGGAGAAGGTCATAGCAATCATGTTTAATAAAAGAAGGTTTCCCTTATTTTCTGGCACTAGCTCTGAGCAATTGGCCATAAGGGCTGCTTTCAAATCACTCCCTAGTTATTCTGTCTTTTTTTCTGCTCAGTATTCCTTGTGGCACTTGCAGCCAAGTAGATTATCTCTCTTTTTTTTTTTTTTTAATGAAAAGATTATATTACTTTAGCTCAGATTTCAACCAACACACAGTATAAATCTCCACAGATTGTATATTAGCATGGGAACTTTGAATACACAATAATTGAAATACATTACATTCAAATAAAGTCTCAAGAGGGCAGCTTCAAGTGTCGGTTTAATTCTACTGCTTTTTAAAAAGTCTGTTCGTGGTATGAAAATAAGTCACTGGGAGAGACTCTCTCCACACTGATGAACTATTTCGCTGCTTTCTCCTAATGGCACCTTGTATTTTTTCTTTGACAGATATGCCAAATTTTTGGTTCGATTATGAGCAGGTCTTTTAAGCTCTAGTCCTGGCCAAAAATGGTCTGTGTGGTGCAAACTGTCCTTATTTTACGCCTTGCCCATCACCCAGGACACAGCCACTTCTCAGTACCTGTTGGGCCGCACTACCTGTGGCTACATCCATCTTTCCCAAGAGCAACCACGCTGCCCACATGCCCAGCCTGGCTATGGACTCTCCTGAAGCTCTGCCTGCAGGATGGTTGTGCCAGCCCCTTCTCAGGATAGTAGCAGGCTCCACAGGCACCTTCTTATCTGGAAGCCCCACCTTTGGGGTCTTCTTCACCAGGGCTGCTGCTCTGCAAGGGCTAGGCAGTGCCACCAGGCCTGCAGAGCCGAGTTAATGCCCACAGAGGATGACTCAGGCAGCACAGCTGTCACTGCCGCCTACCCGGGGAACTGAGAGCCGTGGCAATGGAGAGTGAGCTGCAGCTTGTCCTAAAAGTAGTGCTCACAGGGAGTGTGTGGTCATGGACGTGCCACCACTGTGGGTGCCTCGGGAGACTGGCCATGCATGAGCCTCAGCCGTAAGTGACAGTAATCCTGGGGCAGCCTGGTCATGGCTGGGTTGAGATACTGGACACAGAGACAGAATCTCCAAAAGGGAGGGAACCAGACAGACATTTCCCAAGCCAGTGCTCTCCTGCTGACAGATGCCCTGCTGGGAAATACCCAGCTCAGTGTCCCCAGGAGCTGAAGGGCCCTACACCTCCCTGCCACTCCAGACCCACCTACCGGCACAGGTCCCGAAATAACCAGGGTCTCCTAACTCTCAGTGCCCTGGCTTCGCTGGTACAGCTCCAGCCTAAAGCAGCCCATGGACTGGGGGGGATTTCTGCTTCCCCTTCCTCAGCCCCTTTTGCATACTGTTAGTAGAAAAAGACCCAAAAGTCTGTCGTTCAAGTCAGCTTGGGAGCAGCTGAGCTGTGAGAGCTGGATGCTCTCTGGGAATGTCTGAGGGCAGGGTTTGAGAAGAGGAAGACAACCCCTGATGTGTCGGTGTCTGCACTTTCCCATCATAAGGCCGTCTAGATCACATGGACACCCTCCTTGCTTGACAGGTTTTAGTGGGAACCATGATTCAGCAGCCTCAGTCCACAGAAATCAGCCTTCCTCTACTGCTGGTCTGCATCTCCCATCCCTGCTGCCTACACCCCAGTAGCTCAAGTTTCCACCCCAGCCTGCTCATGTGTGGACCTCACTGCTGCTGACCCCAAGCCAGTTCCCTTCCTGCCTGTGCTCAGAACACTCTCTCCAGCTCATACACCTGTCTCCTGTGGCTCATGTGTTGTAGCTTGCAAACAAACGTCATGTGCACCAGGAATTTTAATAGAAGTTAGCCAGTGGAAGAGATTTGAGGATGCCTCACACTCTTCACGCCCTAAGGAACTCTAAAACCAAAATATTTCAGGAATTAAATGCTTGTCCATTGTTCTTATCCTCTGCATCAGGTTCAGCAGCCAAGATTGATCAACAGAATTGTGCCTTTTTATTGGTAAGCTGCACTCAGAGGTGGAAAATTGGGAAATGGTATGGCTACAGCACAAGAAAGTGCTGAGGATCTTAGTACCCTAGAAGCTGGAAGGCAGGGTAGGGAAAAGCCAGCAGGTGAAACACTCCCCTTACTGAAGTCAGTAAGAAACAGCTCCCATTAGGGTGTTTCCAAGAAGGGTCATTCCTGATTTGCCTGAGATGGGGATCCATGCAAACAAGTCATAGGTGTCATTGCAATGCCTTCAATCTCAACTGGTAAAGTGGCGGCATGACAACAGAGCCTTTTATGTACATATCCCTCTGAAATCTGAAGTGATAGAGCCCAAACTGCTTCAAGTTTCTGAGAAAGAATTGAAATGTTCACACAGACAACAGGACCAGAGTTTAGAAGGAAATAGGATATTACAGTTTATTAATTCTTGACACTACTAAGCACTCTTACTCCAGGCCACAACAGGACAGCTGAAATCACCGTCTCTGTTTTAAGAGATAGTCCAGTGCAAAAATGCAAACAACACTCAGGTGTGTGTTTTCCAAGATGTGCTAGTCAACATATTTTTTTCTACAACACAAAGATTTTGAAAATAGGAGAGACCCTTCAGAATACCTAGGCAGAGCAAATACCTTTGAACTGATACAACTGAAATTTTGGGATGTATGAACACAAGTAGGTTTATGGAATAACAGCGTCATTAATCCCAGAAGGAAAAGTTTTCATAAAATGAGGCGAGTTCATTAATTCATTTAAGAACTAAAGGTCTTGACTGTGGAAAAGTCTGGGAGTATCTTCACTCCAAAGAAATAAAAACTGTGTGCATTAAGTATGATGAGTTTTTGTTCTAAGCAAAAGGAAGATCACCATGGTCAACTGGATGAAAATTTACAGTTTTAAATAAAACCAACAGGAACAAGGAAAGAGCCTATTGAGAGTGAAAGGAAAACATGGACAACAAAATATGCCATTTCTTGTTGGTTAAGAAGTACTGGGAAGAAGTAAGCATTGACCAATGGAACAGAAAATGGAACAACAAAACAATAAAACTATGGCAAAAGGCTCTTACAGCAAAGGGAGCTGCTTACAATCAGTACAGGATAAAGATTAGAGACTACCCATGTATGGCACCCCAAACTAACACCCATTTATAAGCCTGTGTTGAGAAACTATCTGGAATACAGTGTACAATTCCCACAGCTTCAGATGTTCCCAGCTTCAGGGAACATCTGAAGTGAAACAAGTACAGGGTGTAAATACAAAGAGAGAGAAGGGCTCTTCTGAATGGGAAAGTGGCTTCCAAAGCCAGTCCTGGCTGGATATCAGAGGGCAGAAGAAGGATTCAGTAATAATTTTTCAGAAAAGGAAGTGAGAACAAGTAGGTCAAGGAATTTTGAGCCTAGCTCATGCAAATCTTTTCAAAGTACTTTTCAAAGAAGGTGACATTGCTGTAGACAGCGTATTTCTGGTGCCTGCAAAGGCAGAGCACTGGCTGCAACAGACCAGGTGGTATCATCGATGCAAATAAACTTACACAAACTGATTGTAAGGAGGTTCATCTCCAATAAAAGAAACATTATATTCTCTCTGAAATGCTTTCGCTACGTGTCAGATAGAGCTATTGTGTTGATAATTCTTTATTGAGGTATTTTAACCCAGAAAGCAGAACACAAAATAATCTTGGACTCATGAAAGTGGTTAAGTGGTATCACACACCATTGTCCAGCACAACCTGATTACTGACTTTCATGAAGATGACCTCTTGAAAAACGGAGAAAGCATTGGTTTGGTTTAACGAATTTCATAAAAAATCTCTTAACTGTAGTGAATTTTTTAGTTCTTATTTTTCCAAGATCTATGTATGCTAAGTACAAATGTTGCTAAGTTTTCAGCTCAGGTTTCCTGCACTGTCCTCAGCAGGTTGTTTGCAACTGTGTGAATTCAAAGGCATTCAGTTTCTCTAAATAATTATTTTGTTCACTGATAATGGAAATATCATGAACCTTTCCTTTGCATTATTATCAAGATAACTGAGGGAGAAGAGGGAAAAAACCCAAGCAGAGCTCCATCTCAGTGTCTGGGCTGTGTCCTGGATATTCCTTGTGTAAAGCCATTGCAGAAAAGCCTGTCCCATTTGAATGGTGCCCTACACTTTTCTGTTCTCTGTGAGGCTGCCTAGCTCCATGGACATGGACTGGCCCAGGCTTCTCCTGGGACTGGGAGAGTAGATCTTGCTATTATTCTTGCAGCTCCACACTGATTAATACCACATGGTCCAGCAGGACAAATCTGATCCTGATTAAGGGTAAATACCCAATTTCCCTTCTATTGGATTAGCCTGAGCTCATCAGGATATTTGTTCTGACTTTATGCTTCACCCAATCTTCTGATGTGTTGCGGAAAGACAAGCGATGCCCTTTCTGGCCTGCAACTACAATGGCTGACAGCAAACCCCGTCAGGTGTGAAGCGTGCACTCCCACCAGGGTGGGTGGACACTGCCCCTATTCCCTGTGTTATATGGCTGCAGGAGTTTTGATTCATTACTGGACCATTTAAGCCCAGATTTACATCTCTTAGGGCTGCACCACTGCTCTAATTAACACTGTGCGACTGCATTTTCTCCCCCTCTCCACCAACACACGATGGTGTTTGACAGGAAGGGTGTTCCTCTCTCCAGGAATCTGATTAAGAACAGCAGTTCTGACCGGGAAGGCGCAGTGGGCTCTTTCCTGCCCTGAATTCAGCAGCACATTGCCTGTGCTCCCCTGATCACCCTGTGGCACTACTGGCAGTACCAGAGCTGAGCCCCGGTTTGGCATCACAGCAATGCTGGTGGAGGAAGTAACGAAGGCGAGGGCTCAGCTCTACCTCAGCCACAGACCAGAAAGCCAGGTGGGCAGCATAACAGAAAGGCAGGCTAGGGAGAAAGTCTGTCATGCATTTTCAGACTAATTTAGTTTGTCCTTGGTTGTCATTGCAGTGCCTTCCACGCTCATTTAAAAATACATTTCTGCAGGCTGAGCGGTGACTAAAGTGGAACGGCACAGTCTGATATGCCGCAGGAGGCAAGACAATAGGAACATATCCAGTTTTTCTTCTTTCCCAGAGGTGCTTCTGGAGTTGCAGTTTTGCTCTTGGCCATCAGGACTCGACTCTGGAGCTGCCCGTGCTTTGGAGATGAGCACACTCCAGCTTCCCCGTGCTTGGTGCCCCCGGCTGCTGCAGGGGCAGCCAGGGGCTTGCTGGCAAACCACCTTGTCCTGCTCTTGGCTCCATCTCCTGCACAATTCGGTTGCCTTCAGTTATAAACTCTGCTTGCATGAGTAGTACTAAAACCAAGTGTTTCAAGGAGTTTTAGCTTCATTATGTCCTTAAGGTACTTCAGCTCTTAGAAAGAGTAGTTCTTTGTATAGAACCACAACGTAATTGTGAATTACTGCAGCCTTCAGCTCATGTATCACAAGTTCCTTAAAACCCGGCTATGTTTAGAAATAAAACTTTCACTTATTTAACATTAGAAAGAAAAAAAGTGGAAGCACAATTTTTTCTGCATGAACAGTCTGTGGATGTTGGTTGGTGCTCAAAAACCTCTTTCTGAAATGTTTAACGTGAATTCTTCGTGATGTTGTTTTGCTTCTGTCACATATGCTCCATCTGTAAGATTTGAATCACTCTTGAAGAAAACAGGAGGATCTCCATGGTGACAAACTCCTGTGGTCTGAAAAAGAGATGACAATATTGTCTCTATATTCTTATATTTTTATTTTGTGATTTTTTCCCCCCAAGATGAGTTTACAGTGATGAACGTGTAAGAGCATGGTTTGTAATATTCAGTATAAATAAAATCTTCCTGAACATTTAAAGAATCTGTCCTCTCTTAAGTACACCTGCAAAAAGTTGTCAGCATGCTGCTATGTAGTGAGAAGCCTGCAGGAGGGATATGTGAACAAAAACTTTTGCAGTCTCACCCACACAAGATTTCCAGAGATGGAAAATGTTGTTTCCTTAGCATTCCCTTATGAAAAATTAACACAGAAACATCTCTCTCGTAGATCCTACCAAGATGAAAACACAGAGCATTCTGTGTGTTTATACACCCTAGTGAGTGATGCCTGTGAGGCTGCTCTGAGCAAGCAGAGGAGTGGGAATCCCCTCGAAGGGGGCCAGGCTTTGCCCCCCACTATGACGGCAGCAACACTCAGAAGTCCCTCTTGTTCTGATGACCCCCTGAGCGAAGGTCTGTAGAAGCCACCAGAGGAAATGGAACATTTGTCCCAAAGGCCTCACATTCCTAGTTACAGAATTTGAGCTGTTTTTCTCCAAATCACTGGAAATGGTAAAAGGCAGAATATCCATAAAAGTTAGGTAAAAAACCACTCAGCCTCTTGTACTTTGCACCATCTTGGAATGGTTAGTCTCAAAACCACCGTGGGACTGAGCTGTGCTTTTAGCACAGATTCAACTTACATTATATAAGCAAAGTAATTCTAGCAGTTGCCTTGTTGTTGGTACATCATACAATCTCTGTGAATAAAATTACATGGGTTTTAAGATTATAAGGTGAAAAATGGCTGGCAAAGAAAGTCCAATTTTGTTTTGCTCTTCCAGCACTTTGCATTCACATTGATCCTGTTAAAAACATTACGGGATCCCTCGTAGGACAGCAGCCAGCTGAGCTCATGCATTTTCTTGTTGCTCCCAACACATGAAATAGCAAATTCATTTATGTTAAAGCTTCTTGTAAAATATTCCAGATCATGCTTTTCTCAGTAAATTGCTTTTCATGTGAAGGTTTTTTTCAGATTCTGTAATTATGGTAGGGTACTGGCACAACCAGTTCCCTAAGAAAATGGCCTTGGCTTCCCCTAATCTTATACAGGTTTTATAACAGAATATTTGTACTTATTCAGCAGGGTAGCTCCTGATTTATACAGGTTTGTCACTGAAAGAAAAAAAGTAAGAAAAAGGACCACAGAATTATAAGGGTCATGGTTTAACCACAGCCAGCACCGAAGACCCAGCAGGTGCTTGCTCTCTACCGCAGTGGGATGGAGGGAGGGAATCTTAGTGGTAAAAGTGATAAAATCTTGTGGGTTGAGATAAAGACAGTTTATTAGGTAAAGCAAAAACTGTGCATGCAAGCAAAGCAAAACAAGGCGGTAATTCACTGCTTTCCATGGCCAGGGAGGTGTTCAGTCATCTCCAGGAAAGCCGGGCTCCATCACAGTGACGTGGGAACTTGGGTCCCACTCTTAACATCCTTCCCTTCCTTCTTCTTCACCCAGCTTTATATGCTGAGCATGATGCCACATGTTCTGGGATATTCCTTTGGTCATCTGGGGTTGACTGCCCCAGCTGTATCCCCTCCCAGCTCCTTGAGCACCCCCAGCCCACTCGCTGGCTGGGTGGGATGAGGAGCAGAAAAGACCTGGATGCTGTGTAAGCCCTGCTCAGCAACGACTAAAACATTCCTGTGTTATCAGCTCTGTTTCCTGTACAAATCCAAAGCACAGCTCTGTAACATACCAGCTACTGTGAAGAAAATTAACTCTAACCCCCTGCCAAAGTCAGTACAATGGGATAGGGGTTTTTAAACTTTGAATTATGAGAAAAAAAAAAGAATTCTGGAACAAATTAGCAATTTCTGAAGATGAAAATGAGTAAGAGATAAAATGAATTTGTCAAGGACAATCAGTCAAATTAATCCACATCTCTTCTGCATGATAGGTCCTGTGAGTAAAGGAGAAACATAAGAAACATAAGTTATACATCTAGAATTCAGCAAGATCTCTGCTGTACCTTACGTGAAGCTTTCCTTGGCAGGAGAGGAAAACATGGACTAAATGCAATTGTGACTAAAAGGTGTAAAAATAATTAGATCATGTACCAGAGTGAAATTACCAAAGATTAACTCATCAAATGAGTGGATATATTGACTGTAGGACATCTGCTGCCTGTCCTAAACCATTTTGTTCTTTCATCAGTAATTGAGAGCAGCACCAAGCACTCTCCCAACAAACCTGCCTGGCAAAAAAGGTAGGCCATTTGCACTTGTGGCCATTTAAATCACTCTCTACACTATGCTGATGGCACCAAGCAATCTCCATGGACTGTAATAAGAGCTGAGATTCCTCTCTCACACATAGACCCCCACATTTTTTTCTTAGTTAACAGTTGAATCATATTTCAGCCAATTTTTAAAGAATTTCTTTTGGACATTCAGTAGTTTAGGTCCAATAGCAAACCATAAAAGAGAGTAAGAATTTTGCCCTGCCCTACAGGATGGAAGAGGTCTTCAAGTTCTTGGGCACAAAATTCCTTCATTGGGTTCATTTTATGGTTCTGCTGTTACTGACAAGTGGAGAATATTGGTTCGTATTACCTGTTTTCTCCCCATTAGCACCACGCCCCGCACAGACAGGGTGAGGTAATCCTGCCTTTTTCCAGACACAGGAATAGAGACAACAGATACACAGAAAATCAGTGCAAAACTGAGAGCAAGACCACATGACTTGTCATATCCACCCACCAAGTCTTGCTGCCCTGTGACAAATTTTAACTGCAAATTGTCTTTTTCCTGTTCTAATAGAAATCTGCATTAAATTTCCGTGCACCAAAACACAGAGGCAATAAAGAGAAAAGGATGGGGAAAAAGAAGACGTTTTAAACTACTGCATGTGTATTCAAAGTATCGTTGCTGTCTCACACTTCTCCTCAGGGATTCGTACTCTGGATGCTTTACTTAGGCATGTTTGGAATCAGATCCTGATAAATGGAAAAGACTCGGTGTCTCCTTTCCCCCTTTCATTACATAAGGCTTGATCACATTGTGCAAATGCTTGACCCCCAAAAGGAGTAGAATCAGGCAAGAAGAGAACAGTCCTTCTGCCATGATTAAAGCATTCATGTTCATTAACATCACAGTGGGTAAAAAAGTACAAAAATGGAGGCTTCCAGCCAAGCAAAATATATTATAGAATACTGAGAAATGTGAGTAATGAGATGTATGATCCAGCATCACTCAGCTTCCTCATTTCCAAATTGCAATGAGATCTGAAATTGCCCATTTTCTCGTCATTTGCCGAGGGTTAACAAAAAGAACCATTCTTTCTCACACTGTGCTCCCTGGAGAATTTCTACATCATGTGATTTTGCCATTGTGGCCCTTTCTGCTTTCAGAAGTGTCTCTGGAAAAATGTCTATTGTCCCCAAATGCCTGTTAATTGTGCTCAGTTTACTATGAAATGATTGTTTTTTCTTCTAATGGCTTATCCTGCAAATCAAACAGAGATCAGCTCATCCGTCTGAGCTCACGCTTTCTTGCACATTAACAACAGTGCAGAAGGAAGCTAAATTATGCCCACAGTTATTGCAGGCAGTCATGATCTTCCAGCTAATCTCGGAGTAATGTCACTGGAATCCCATTATCTTCAGCAGTAGAGATTAGGCTGATTTAAGCAGTTATTTTCCATCAAGTTCCTCCTCTACCACGTCCTGCAGTTGCAGGGCTAATAGACAGTGTTCACAACTTTCCAAGGCAGCTTGGATTCAGTGCTGCAGTGAAGTGCACGTTTTCTTGGCTGTGTTGACAGTCCTCATTGTGTGTGCTCAGAAGTGGGGCAGTGAGGGCAATGCAAGCAGACAAAATTCATTCGCATCGAACTTCAGCAGAGCAGAAGTACCTGGTTTAAAGAGGGTCAATACAAGCCCTCACGGAACAGATCAAAACTGGCCACGAGCAAGGCAAGAAACTGGAGCTCTTACAGTTAGAACAATGAGGTCCTGGCACAGGTTTTTTCTAGAAATATTAGGTGTTGAAGCGGGAGTAGCCCAGATATAACCCTGCTCCTTCATGAGGGCTGCAAGAGCGCAGTGCTCCAGCCTGCTGTCCAGCAACAGACAACCTCCAAAAGTGACTCCAGATAGGAGAAATTCCTGCACGTGCATGGAGACTGCAGGGTTCCCACCCCAGCACCACCTGCCTGCACCTCCCAGCCCTCGGCCATGGGCCTCCTGGGACAACATTGGAGCTGCAGCAGGGAAGCGTATATGGCTCACCACCAAACACTTTCCTTTTTTTGATTAAACTGCTGTTTCATCTGAGCTCGTAATTTGCACTCCAAAATTATATATTCCAATTAAATCAAAAAAGAAAAACTAAAGTAACTACAAATTGATGTGAAAACTAGAAGAGTCAGTGGAACCTAAAACCTATGATACATTTTTAACATTTCAACGTGCACACAAAAGCTATAAATGTATCTCTAAAAAACTCCAACTGCTGCTGTAACAGAAACGTGTTCATAAATGATCAAGAAAGTTGTAATTGGGTATTTAGGCATTTGCAGACTAAATTTGCCCCAGAGCACTCAATTTCCTCTCCTTCTTCCATAATTTTCTTTAACTGTAATTTAAATTCCTAACTCCCCACAAGACCCACTAGGCGGTATGGCATTAGTTACAGTTCTACTCAAGGCACCTGCCCGTTTGCCAAACCAAAGCTGGTTAAAACATACTGCCAAGACATGTCCAATGGCTTAATCAGTCTATCAGTCACATTAAATTGTAGTACTTGAGCATGAATGGTTGGATGTTCCAAGAACGGTGCTGGCACTTCTGTATCTGAGTAAATATAGCCACCAGTTAGCTTTTCTGGAGTTGAAATTCTCCATTTGTTCTTGTTACACAGTGAAGTTTACATACGGAAATACTGAAGTGTATTCTCAGTTTAAAACATCACCTTTGCTACTGCTACCACAGACCAAAATTGCACTTGCTTGGACAGTACATGGGAAACCTCTGGCATCAGGGAGATTGTGTGGAAGGGAAGAAAAATTCCTGAAAGTGTCCCAGGCAGCAGAGGTTTGTAAGACGGGAAACCCGCACCTCTTTAAGATGCTTTCTGTGAAAGCTCAGAAAACTCCTTCTCAAATTAATTTTGCACACTTCCAGAGGCCACTAGTGGATGTGAACACTGATGTTTTCTCTGGCAGCTGCAAATAGGGAATCGTGCATGAAGTCTTGCTGGAGCCAGCCGTGGGCCATGTGGTTTAGCTGAGCAATTGAAATACCTGGACAATGCACTCAGGGTACAATTACTGCATCTTCTTACCACCTCGTAATCTTGAGACTTTCCAACAACAGAACCTCTGTTCTGGCTTCTGAACACGACCAAAGAGCAGCAATTCATTAAAAGACTTGTTAACTTGACTAGAATATTTTCAGTGCTGTGGAATGGCTTTCATGCTAAGAAATCAATGAAGCCTTTCCAAATAACCATAAATCACCTTGAAATATTTCTTAATAATTTAAACTCCTGACCAACCCTGCTGAAGCCAATAACATTAAACAGGCCTGGATGTAAGACAGAGCTCAGCAAAGGACACCAGCCAAGGGGGAGATTTAGGAAGAACAACAGAAGTCTGAGTAGGGCTCACAAGCAAAACAGTCCATGGTGGCCCTGGGACACTTCCAGCAGACAGCCTTCTGCAGAAATCAGTTTTAAAAGATCACTTGAAATTTTACCAGTAGAGGGAAACAGAGCACCTCTGCTGCAACCTGCTCAGAGATACAGGGCTGTCACTGTTGCTCTGACCATGAGCTGTTCTCCGGTCCCTTCTCCTGGCTACCCACTTGCATCCCACAGCTGCACACTGGCATGCAGGCAGCCCCATGCCTGGAGGCAGCTGAGAGCCCGGCACTGGCCACCCCATTTGCTCAGGTCAGAGGATGAGCAACACCTTTAGCATCTTGTCCAGGCTTTTCTTTTCCTGAAACTGGGATAGTTTGCCCTTGGTACGTAAATGAAGCCTTCAAAGTTTCTCTCATGAAGTTAGGTTGCTAAATATCCATTAAAGCACTTAAATACAAGTAGCTTAATCTTCAAAGCTGTTACATACCTCTGACTTAATGGAATTTGCGGCTTCTTAGTACTTCTGAAAATCCGGCCCCTAAATATGTGCTTCATCACTCATGTTTGGCATTAGGATCCTGGCTAGAGAGACAGAGTTGTTTGGAGCGGGGTGGGTTGATTTGTTTTCCTCAATCTGTCATGAAATATTTAAATGCTTTTATATTAAACCTATAATTGCTATTTTCGCTTGCTCTTCAGACTCGGCTTTTTTCGTAGATGTGACTGTGGTGTACAAGTTTAGATAAAAAGGCATTATAGCTGTGTCTTGTATGATATGTGCACAGCAGCAGTTCCTTGCAAGCAACGAGATCATAAAGTCTCAAAGGGAAAAATAATTCCTTGTCCTCACTTGGCTGGATCCTGTCTTTGGCAGCTGGAGAGAAATAACATGGTCAGAGGGGTTTTCTACTCATGCAAATGTGTGTGCAATTTGTGCTTCACCACCCATCCCAGCTTCCTCTTCCATGTTCCGTGTTCTGCCACGGCACCTCCATGTCCTGAAAAATTGCTCCTGTTAGCAGTGGTAAAGGAGGGAAGCTGGCAGGCTGTGTTTTAAATCTGCCATTATAAGTGCAGCAGTTACACAGAGTTATGTCAGGCCACTCATTGTAACCTACAAAAAGAAACTTTTTTAATGGATTTCACTTCCTGAAGTCACACAGTGGGGAGGAAGAGTGCTCTGAGGTCTGAGTCTCTCATCACCAAAGTCAGGTGAGGTTCTGCCTTTGGCCAGAACACATCAGACAGCACAACTCACTCCAGGCTGGAGCCAGGATGTGATTGTGATGGGCACCTGGGCCTTAAGGGCACTTCTGGATCCTGAAACTGAGAGCACTCCTTGAAGAGACCTAAACATGCAACCACTTATCTGCACACACAAAGGCAACAGCCTAAATTGATGCTTTAGTTCCTGAAAGCCACAGACTCACAGCAAAGTGGTCAAGAAGTGTGAGCCATCATTAGTGGAGTTTTTACAGGTTCAGTTTTCACTGTTGAGCAGCCCCACGCCCATTAATATGGTCTTCTTCTTCAAGGAGTCAATACTCTACAACCATTCAACAGCAATTTCAAAAAAAAAAGGTGTCTCATTAGGAGGATCGTCATTCTCTAGATGATTTTTCCAAGAATCTAGGTTATTTTGGGGTTTAATCTTGCCACTGTAAAATTTCCTTGCATTAAGAAATTGGTCTTACAGAGAACTGATGAGGAATTACTGAAAATGAGAGAGTCTGGAAGTGTTGCACAGGAAATGTGTGTTTTTTCAGTCGTGCTTTTACAGGTTTGTCAGTGAAAGGTGTAGATGTAGCACCACATCAGTATTTTATGGGCAAGAATCTTTATTTTTACTCTTTCTTATAAACTATGCCATTATAATAATCACTGCTTATCACGAAAAGCTCGTCCGTGGCTGGAAAAATGTTGAAGAAATGATACAGCACATGAAATTATGGGTATCATTTGTTTCAAAGTGAGAGTGGCAGACTGTTTTAGTCTTGGCATTTTTTACAAGCTTCTTTCCACGTCTTTGTTCTGTTTGGCTTTAATAACAGTCTGCGCAGAAGTGATAGAGAAAAACAGTTGCAACCTTTTCTTCAGAGTGAACTATAAGCTACAGGTAAAATACAACAGATAGGATTATATCAAATTGCCTCAGTCATCGAGCATTTTCTTCTGCCTGTTATCTTTTACATTTAGAGCATTGCTTATTTGATTCATTTTTGCATCTTGTTTGTTGGGAGGGGAAAAGGAGAAAGTTTTCTTACACTTCACTCATTTCAGCTGATCTTTTTTTGTAAAGAATTATTGGACTACCTAAAAATAAATTTGGCATTGATAGTGACAGCTGTTCTACAACATAAATTAGGTAACAGAAATCATAATAATGGATCAAAAATAATTTCTTCCAAATCACTTAATCTGAAAATCTATTTCCTTTTTAAGTAATCTGGATCATGATTTCAGGTTTTTCCTTGTAGGTGCAAGGACAAGGAACTTGCTTTCTAATGGAAAAAGTGGTGGTTTTTTTCCATTTTCCTTTGGTATTAAAGGATAAATATCAAATACATTACATGTATAATAACAAGAACATCCTGAGAGCTGCAAAAAAAAATTAACAGTATTGTCAAGATTTTCAAAGGTTGGTGGATAAAGCTGGACAACAGCTTCATCAAAGGCCTTTTATTCATCCATTTACATCTTGTATTGATAATTGGAAAGAATCATTTTGTAACTTGGAATGATTTTTTTAAGCCTCTCCGTTTCAGTATGAGTTTGGCTGAGGGATGCTTTAGGTAACAGAAACTTAATTATATGTTGTTTTCCTTCACATAAAACATGCACTCCTTTCTTTAAAGAAAACCACCACACACTCAAAACCAGAAAAAATTTTCTGTTCCAAAGCAATAGCTGATAGCAGTACTAATGATGTTTTGCTTAACTAAACTCTATTGCTCACAACCCATGGTGAGTATGGTGAGCATGAAGTCAACAGAGAAAATCATTTTAAGCAAGTTGTTAGTATTGTTTACAAATGTCTAAATTTTTTTTTAAAAAATCCCAAATCCATATGTATTTCCTAGTCTTTTTTCTCCTTGCATTTAAAATTGTTTCAATCACCAAAAAAAAAAAAAAAAAAAGTCCACCTGGTGCTACCTGTCCCAGTAAGAGTGTATTTTGTTGACCATTTGGGCTGCAGCGGTGTGTCCCCCCTAATTCCCCTAATTCTGCTGCCATTTGCTGGAAGTTCTCTTGAATGCTGAGTGCTTGACCTGAAGTGTACACATTTTGCCACCTATTGCTCCCACGTTCTGAAGATTTAAGCAAATAGCAAGACAGATTTGGAGATCCAAACAAAGCATAAAATACACTTCATATTTCACTAAACTGATCTACATTCAAAGCAGTTATTCATTGGAAGATGAACCTTCCTTTGGCAATAAGTCCAAAAAAAAAGTACTTTGCAATGGCCAAGTGAAAACCATCTTTGCATCTGTATCTCTATAAACGTTGTCATAAGCTTCTTAAGTGCTTTTGGCTTGTAAATTATTCAGATGGAAACATTATGCTGCATATGATCACACTGAAGAGCTGTGAAATGAAGAGTGGTGCACAGGGACAGAAGGAAAGCATGGAGAGACTTTGCAAGTAGCTTTTCCTGTTCCTCAAAATCCCAACATCTGCAGGAATTTCTGATGTCTACAGGATAAGAAATTGCTCTCCAGAGCTTAACTTGACAGGGAGCGTTCTCCTCACCCTGCCATGCCATTACTTTTGCTGAAGCACTTAGCAGCAGACAAATACCGTTCATAGCAGATACTTCTGGGGTTTTGTGCTATTTGGTTAACTTCATAACACTGAAATGTTTAATTTTGGACCAGCTTTCTTCTTCCTCACTTTGTCCCTACTGTCTTGCCTTGTCTTTATTTTGTAAGCTCTTTGTAGCACCTCAGGCAGTGGAGCAATGCAGACCGTCAAAGACAAAATAAAGCTCCTGGTACCTCTCTGTTGTGCTTACAGCTGTCTCTGGCAACTGGCTTCTGTGTGGACATGACACAAATTCCAGCCTATGTGACAACAGCTTAGGACTCAAGGATTTTTGGCCTGCTTGTAGCTTTATGCATGCATTTCATGCTAACAACTCATTGTGGCAGTCACGTTCAGCCTTCCTCTGCCTCCTCCCCCACTGCTTGTGTGTAGGGAGAAATAATTCTCACTCTGTGGCTGCAAAAGATAACAAAAAAATCCCTGTAATGCATGAACCAGGCAACCCCTCACTGATTCAGGCTCAGCTGTGCTGACCAGCCGTGACATTGCGCTACAGGATGGCCTCACATGTGACCCGGAATATGGACCACAGCTCCATCAAGCCGCTTTGTAAGGATGCTCACGGGCATGATTTACAGGAGGCAGGGATCATAAGTGTTCTGCTATTTGTAATCTCTGCTCAAGTGTGTATCAGCGATGTTTGGATTTTTTTTTTGCATGCTGGCGCCTGGATGAGACAAGCTGTTTTCTGATTATAGGGATTGGAGCTACATGCATATTGCTCTCAGTTACAGAGTGTGTTTGATTACTAACATTTTAGAAATCACCGACTCTTCTTCTGGCAAAACCAACTCTTTTTCTGCAATCTCACAGCATGAGCATTGTTGTCACCTGAAAATGAATTTTTCAGGATTGTGTCTTATGTCACAGTTCTCTTCTTCCCCTAATTTAGTTTTCACCTGTGTTTTCCATAGATGCAGATAGAGTACATGCTGGAAAGCACCGAGTAGGGCACCATTCTTCTGCTTTCAGCATTAACATGTTCCTGTTGATAGTAGCTGCTGTGCCAGGTGGGAGCCCTGACTCTGGAGCAGGTTCCCACTGAGCTAGTGATTCTATAAACTCAGGAAATGATGAGCTACACCATGGGAGTTTACACCTGAAGTGTATGCAATAGGTACATACCAAATACACGAGTACAAGAAAATCTATGTAACATGGTAAAGGAGGGAATACAAATAAAACAAGCTTCGTGAACACAGAATGGCTTGGTTTGGGAGAGGCCTTAAAGACCATCTAGTTCCAACATCCCTGCCATGGCAGGGATACCTTATACTGGACTGTGTTGCTCAGAGCTCCATCCAGCCTGGCCTTAAATACTTCCAGGGACAGGGCATCTACAACTTCTCTGGGAAACCTGTTCTGTTGCCTCACTACCCTCACAGTAAATAATTTCTTCCTAATATCTAATCTAAACCTACTCTCTTTCAGTTTGAAACCACTCTCCCTTGTCCTGTCACTACATGCTCCTGTGAATTGTCTCTCAGGATAAAAGCATCAGAGAGTACAAGTGCTCAGCCTCACTTCAAGCCTGCAAAGAGCTTCTGGAAAGGAAAAGTGTGATGAACGCTGCACTGTGCATCCCTCGACTTCTAAATGTCTCTTCTGTGAATAGGACTTGGCAAAGAGGAGCCAGACAGCCAGACACAGAGCTGTCACAGGCAGTTTGGGAGAACCTAATTACCTAGTAATGTGTGACAAAAACATGGGTTTGGCATGCTGAATTACGTGGCTGGCTGTTCAGGTGGAAGATGGAATATAAACCAAAAACATATCCAAGTGGCTGTGCAATTCTAACTCCACATAGTCCTAGATATTGGCTCTGCAATGAGCACTTCTGATCTGACAGAGGACTCAAACCTCTCATTTTCATAGTATGAGCTTCCCAAATGGGGGTTTGCTGCTCACACTTGCCTGTGTCAGCCAGGCTACAGGCCAATGAACCCACCAAATGTGGAGCTGAGGTAAAGCACTGCTTTTCCTGACTGAGCTCAGCCTCCAAGTGATGCAGGAGAAAATAAAAGAATGTGGGGATGGGCAGGAGGTAACACTGAGAAAGAGAAGCTGGGATGCTGGAGCCTACAGGATTGTCTGAAGAAAAGCTACTGAGGATGCGAATCCTCTGGTGGCAGACGCAGCTAGACAGGCATAGGAGAAACTAGGGGAGGAAATTTCTGTCCGTGAATGTTGGCTGCTTCGTCTTCCGAGTCAGGCTGGGTTTCTGAGAGGACACAGTGACATGAGCTGCTTCTTGGGGAATGACAATGCTGAGGCTGTGTGCAGGACCCGAGTGTGCATGACACGAATAACAGATTTCCACAAGCCAAATCTCTCTGAATAAAGAAATGCCATATCTTTCTTCAGCTAATTATTTATTCACTTTCAAGAAAGCAGGATGGGGTGAGAGAGAGAAAGAATAGCAGCAGATACTGGTATTTGAGGGCAGAATTAGAATTTTAATCTGTCTGTTACTCGTGAGGTAAAATTCTTAATATAAATGTTAAGCATTACATGCTCCTATTATGATAGCTGCATGAATGGGCATTGCTGCTGCTTGTGTCAGAGCCCTGTCTTGTCAACAATTGGCTTTGATGCAGTCGGGGTGTGAAGGAAAGAGAGGTAAAGGGGCCAGCCAGCAACTCTACCTGAGGGCATCAGCCAGAGGAGGAGCCAAGGCCGGGATGGCTATAACATGGGGTTAAAATAAAGTCAAGTCTGCCTGGGATCTTCTGCTACAGGGGAGATGGATACCCCTAACACGAGCAGCAGCTGGAGCTGTCAGGGCTGGGCTTTGCAGTCACTTGGAGATGCCTGTACAATCCTGCTGGGACTGCCTTTGGAAGGGGAAGAGAGCTGAGCGAATTAGCATCGCTTCCAGTATTGCCCCTCTTACTTCCTTGCTCTCCTCAAATCCTTTCCCAAAGGTTTCCTGTGCAGAATACAAAAATGTCTGCTGTGGCCAACCCTTTTGCTGCTTTCATCCTGCCTCCTCTCCTGCAGGATCTACCCAGTTCCTGGTTCAGCAGCTGGATCCTGGCTCTAGGCTGTTTGTACAACGTTACTAATTTGACAGCACGGCTCTGGATCGATCCCTGCTGATGCCACCAGCAGTGTGTGTACTGATAATGAAGCTAAGTGGTGCTCTGCCCCATCACTTACCATCTCAGTATCTTGTTAATTACTATTGCTCAAGGAGATTATTTGTGCAGCAAATTATTGATGAAAGCAGTTCTGTGAAAATTAGAAATTTTTGTCTGTCATTCTGCTGAATGAATAACAGTGCATGGAGCACTTGCAACAAACGCCGTGCCTCCCTGACCCGGAGAAAGGGAGGGGGAAATAGAGAAAAGCACTTTCCTTGGGTGACTGCAAAGATACAGAAAACATTTTTCTTCTCCATAATCATATCTGATTTTACTAGGGGCTATGTACAGATTAAAGAGTGACTGAGCACTGGAACAGATTGCCCAGAGGGGTTGTGGATTCTCCCTCACTGGAGACATTCAAGAACCATCTGGACGCAACCCTGTGCCATGTGCTCCAGGACAACCCTGCTTGAGCAGGGAGGCTGGACCAGATGACCCCCTGTGGTCCCTTCCAGCCTGACCCATTCTGTGTTTCTGTGAGTGTAGTGAGCTCCCAGCAGCTATCAGGACACGCTCAGCTTGAAATGAGGAGACAGCAGTGGATTAAATATAGGATGCTCCCTTTAAAGTGTTGTATGCTCATTGTCTTATTTAGGGAGTATGTATAAATGGGATCTTGCTTGCACAAATATAGCAAATTTATTTAAGAAAATAATCTGAGAGGAAAAGAAGTGTCTGCTGATTAATCCAGACCTGCCCCTTCTAGAAGCACACACTCCAGGCACCTGGGCAATGTACTGCACAGCATCACCGTGAGTGTGACTAACAGCACCATGGGTGACTTGTGTCTTTAACACTTGCTTTCTTCCGTTACTTTGCAATTTTGGACAGCAAACGACTCTTGAAGAATTTCAGAGGCTGAATTCTGTATTTGGGGTATGGGTTTGCCAGCAAAATTATTATCTGTATTAGAGCACGAGAACAAATGCCCAGAGTGGCCCAAGGAGGGAAGGAGACAACAGCTGTCAAAAGGGAGAGTAGCTTTCTGCTGGAGGAGGCAGCCTGGCACTTGCCTAGAAAGGCAGGTGTAGGTTGGGCAGCCCACACAAAGCAGGCTGCAGTGCTGCAAAAGAGGCAGTCCCATTCCTTTGTTCACCCTCCAAACTGTAATCAGGCAGCTACATCCCTTTTCCTGCTACTGCTCACAAGATGAAAGGCTGGAGCTGTGCTGGGAGATTCCCACATGACTGTGGGTAGCGGGAGACCAGGGGTGATTGAGACTTCGGCCTGTGCTCCCGGCTATGCTCCAGCTCGGGATGCTGATCCAGCATGGGGATTTTGGCAGTAATGAAAAGAGCACATTTTAATTTTGGCAAATTGCTTGCTGTGGAGTCCTGGGGATAGTGCTGCAACCCTTTAAATAATAAATAGACAGTCCTGATTTCTGGATGACCTGACATGGTCACACCTCTCGAAACTGGCTCATGGAGTCATGGCTCAGTCTGCCCCGATGGCCACGAGGGACAGCAAAGACAGCAGGGGACAAGGGCTGCCCAAGGAGGTGACATGGGCTGTGCAGATGGCAGGAGTGGGGGAAGAGGATGCAGTGCTCACCCAGTTTCTCCACTTTTTCCATGGAAATTGCTCTGTGGACTGGACTCTGAGACAGGCTGAGCCTCAGGAATGAGAAAAGAGTGGAAATGAGGACCTGAATGGGGGAAAAGAGGAACAGAGAGATGAGGGAAAGGAGCAAGCCCAAGGAGCCAGGGAGGAGGAAGAGTCAGAGCCAGGAAAGATATGCAAGAAGGAAGAAAATCAGCCCAAATCAGAAAGCAAGTTTCAGAGGTGGCAGAAGAGTGGAAAAGTGTGAACAATGTGGCCACTTTCAGGTTAGAGTACCCTGGCGAGGACATTTGCACATTTCAAAGGGAGGTGGGGGCTGCAGTGGGAGCCCTGCTCTGCACTTCCAGGTGCTTGGGGACATGTCTAACCTGCCAACCACTGCTTGAAAGCTGCTCTTCTCCTTCACCTCACAAGTCCCAGGAGGGGCTTTTCTGGGTATCCAGAAAAAATTGTCCCACTCTTGTGCACAAAAGATCCATAACTTAACCTGATCCATGACACCTTTAAAGCACTTTTCCATGCTTATGTAGACTTTTCACAAGCTGGAAACTGTTCTTTTCTCAAAAATGTATTTCTAAGGAGCCTGAAATTAACATAATTTGTTTTGTACTGAAGAAAAAGCCCTGGGCTTCTTTCCTGGCTTTTGTTTTCCTTCATTATTAAACAATAATTATACCACTGTATCCAGATGTCTAAAAAGTAGCCAAACAGGTTTTCATTTTATTTAATAGTATAGCCAAGCTAAAAGAAGAAGGGAATTAAGCCCAGTTGCCATGATCTGCTGGACTCAGGTGAGAGGATCCTTCCCAAGATCCTAAGATAGTGCAAAGCTGGATTTTATCAACTACTGGAATAATGAACTCATGGTGGATTTAATAAAATTATTTTATTTCTTGAGAGAATTGTTCAGAAGTGCAGGCTCACATTAACACGCTCAGTCATGAATGATCCTTAAGCAAACCCAAAATAACCTTTCTCAGAAATGTGTCTTCTACTCCCAGGAGTTGGAAGAAATGCTATAGGTCAATGCCTGTGGAGAAGTTCAAGAGGATAATAAAGAAGTGCATGAGTCCACATAGAACTGTCCATGAACTACAATCTTTAAAAGCCTGAAAAGCAAGACTGGTTTTTGCTAAAGCAGAGCTCTGTTCTGTGGACCTAATCCTGAGGACAGGAGATCTTTCAACAGCCGTACAATGTTGCAGACACTGAATTTCCCGGAGTACTCTGAAACCCAGAATATTAGCAATTTAGAAATGTGTAATATGGAAAAGCTATATTTTGAACATACAGTTTCTCTTCATGTCCAGAGTGGTTACTTGTTTATGGTTATGGAATGAGGGAGGGTGAGGTGTTTGCCTTAAGTAAAAACAGTGTGATAACTCTGCAAACAGCAGCAAACAAAATGGGCTACATTCATATTTGTTTGGTCATGACAGATATGACATTTTTATGTAAAATGAACCATAATCTGATCCATACTTGGGAAAAAAAAAAGTTATTCCTAAAATTCTAATACTCGTCCAGAAATCAGCATGGAAACAAAGACAGCAAAACACTATTATTTCCAATTGAGTAAAAATCTGCTGTGAAAATAAAGCATTCTAATGCAATTACTCTTCACATAACACGCCTGTCCCAAAGTTGTGTCTTACACACTTTGCAAAGTCATAGGCAAGTTGAAAAATTTTAACAGAAAAGTCCTCATTGCAACAGGAAGAATTCAGAATGGTGTGCATGTGGGATAGCTTTGGGGTCTTGTAATTAGTTTTTTCTCACTTGGAAGACAAGTCTTTCAGGCTTGTCTTTCAGGAATAAGAACTGCAGCCTCAGAAGTTCATAAATAGCATTTCAGTAAAGGTTTAGGGTAAGAGAGGAAGTATTACATGAGATTCAAATTTCATGTTAAAATTCTCCTGCAATATCCAATTTTTCATTCTATTTTAGACGCGAGTTTGCTTGGTTTTTCTACAAATTGAGCAATATGTTTTGAAAACTATCCTAATTTCCTAATCCTTCCCAAACTGACCCAAAGGCAGGATCCACATCACTGTCCCTGCTTCTTTCCCTGTGCAGCAATAATCACTTGCTGGACACTCTTCCGAACAACCACGGGATCCTCACCATGGCAGTCCCAAACGCAGCCATACATTGTGAAGACCTGAGGCAAGGGTCAGCCAGAAAAGGAGGGTGTGGAATAACTGATTTATCTGTGCCATAAATGATGAGCAGGATGCTCATCCCAGCTGGATTTGATGTCTCTTCTTTCTCCATTGTATTTAATAGGATGCTGCTACGCTGCGCTCGGTCAGGTGGGGGTCACACACTGTTTGCCTTCCCTCTCTGCAAGGTGTCTGGGGCATCCCCTCGGCTGCACGAGAGGACAGCCACACACAGAGACCTGACCTGGCAGCAGCACCTTGTCTGCTCATGGAGCATGCGGGTGGCACCTCCTCACACGCTTTTTTAGGAGACTCTCAAGGAGAAGCAGAAGTGGGTGTTGAACGTCACTCTTTCCCAACACAACACACTCCTTCTGGGAAGAGAGCGAGTGGTTCGTGCTTGCACTATTGGATCCCCCTGGCCTTGACATCAGTTCAGGTCTGATGTGATGCTCCTCCACAATATGCTCTTGGATGTATGAAGCTGTATCGTTAAATAGGTCACTTTGTCTCTCTTCATTATAATCTTAATTTTATCACTCTACCCACATTACGTGCTTGGGTGTTTATTGGCCTTGAAGTCAGACGTAAATGGTAACGTATGGGCGCATCCTGCCCTTGATGTGAGTGAATGTGAAACGCAGCTAATGCCTTTTGAGGGCCTGCCTCCAAAATATTTGGCACTAAGACATGTTCGGTACAAATGGGAGGTGACGCTGATTGACAATACCAGTTTCCTCATGCCTAGCTATTCCCTGCTTTACAGGGATGGAGGAAAATGTGTTACATCTCCCACATAAAGGCATTTTGCCTTCTGCTGCAGGAGTTGGAGGCCATTTGCCTGAGGAGAGCACTGGGTAAGTGGGTTTACTTTCAAGCGACAAAAAGCAGGGTTGGACCCAATGCAAGAAAACATCCCTGTTAACCACTGTGCGATGTACCAAACAGCCTGCTGTTGCAATAAAATATTTATAACTAATCATTTTGTTAAATGAAACATGTACTTTATGACACCTTTTATAATTAACAAGCCATGTTACAGCTAATTTTGCACATGATGTTTCACAGTTTATTACCAGGTACTATGAGGAGACATAATAAGTACCTACAAATAACCACCCATATTAAAATGTAGTATTGCAAACAGAAGCAATTAAGCTCCTGGGAAGCGTAGTGTTATTTGTTTGTAAACAAGCACAAGGGTAGGACCTTTGCCAAACAAAAGATTGGGTTAGTGGGATGGCAAAGCAATAAACCTTGCAATGCGTGAACACGTTATTGTGGAGTTACAGTCATGGAGTAATGAGGATGTTTTAGCAGAGACTTTAATGAAGCTGGATTTTGCTGACAATTAGTGCTTAAAGATACTGGAATGGTTAAGCTGTATTTAGTGATGCATTAGATGTCCTGAGTGCTGGGATTAACACTGAAATGACGGCTCATGATCTCAGTAAGGCGTTCTCAGTGGACTTTGGTCACATGAACACATTCAACATTTACCATTAAGTTCTCTAATTTGCAGATTAAAGACTAAAATAAGAGGCTTGAGGGTTTTGTGCTGAGGTGAAACCTCAAACACTTGTCATTCATGTTGTCCTCAACAAGTCAGAGGTTGTAGATGCAAGGAACTCTGAGAGATTCATTCTAATCAAACCAGAGAGCAGAGATGTTACAGAGATCACTGACTTGACCACAGCAATGCAGAGAGCTAAGTCATCTCCTAAATTTTCCTGCTGTGCAAGCACGGGACAGCCACTGCCACCATTTTCCATGGCTGTCTGTCAGGACAAGCCTAGTCAGGATGGACTTGTTCACTGTGCTTCATCTTGTCATCAAAAGCTAGAGTAGGGTTAAAACGACTAAAACTCAACATTTTCATATTGCAGATGTGGTCTGAGGACATAGCTCCAAATGCTTATTGAAGCATCTTCTGAGGAAGAATTATCCCTTGATTAGACAAATCAGGGTGCCAACAAAATAGGTGTCTTGCTCCTGCTATCCCTGCCTGGCAGAACATGCCAGGCGTGCAGCGCTCAGGATGAGCAAGGCAGGAGGAAGCACCTGAGCAAGCCTTCCTCCATCAGTGCTTCCCAGCACAAACCCCAGCACTCCCTGGGGAGGGATGGAGTGGGAAATACCCTTCTGATACACACAGATGCCCTTCATCTCTCCCAAGCTGCTGCATGCTGGCCTGGCTGGCCCATGCAACCCCCATGGCAGGGGGACAAGGCACCTCACCCCAGAGGGGCACCACTGCCATGCAAGTCAAGTGCATGGGCCGCACGCTCACTGCCAGGCATGTGCCACGGCCTTGGGCCCCAGCACTGCAGGATTGGGCCTTTCTGGGAATTAACCACAAATGTGGCATTTTCTGTCTTGCTCTGAATGCAAAAGGCTGAGGCTGGCTCTGTTGGTTATTTGGAAACCAGCAATCCTCATATATTTTTTAGTTTTATTGGCGCTCTGGGTTCAATTTTTGCAAATTGCTGAGACATTTTGCCAAGCCAGTGTGTGCCTTCAGCTCTCACTGGCTTAATGGCTGGTCCTTTGGTAACCAACACCTACAATGTGAATTAACCATCTGCAAAATGCTGCCCCGCTCTATTTGTGCCAAATCCCCACATCCTTATTTGAGATCAGGGACTGAGGGGGCAAAACAAGTCTGCATACATGATTTTCCTGCAAAACATTTCCTGGCTGTTTCTTTTTTTAAGGCTGTGTCAATATTTGGCTCACGTTCTCCGCAGAGGTAAGCATTTGTGTTTCAAATACAATGCAAAGCCAGATGAAAAGTTAAGGCCTTTAATGATGCTCAGTTTGAATGCTGACAAAATTATTGTGAGTTTCCACTTCATTTAACTTCCTTCTCTTTGTCCTATCTTACCTTGATCTGTCTGCAAGATAACTGATGTTCCCTGGGCAGTCTTGCTCCGGTTAGCCATACTCATCCTGGTTGGGTTTTTTGATGTTTTTGGATTAGTTTCTTTGAGTTTGCCCTAAAACTGGAGGCAGAAGAGCTGAAGAGACATGCGACTGGATGAAAAATTCCTGGTTTTCTCTTTCATGCTGAAGCCAGCAGATGGTGCTTACTGCCTTTGCACATTTCTTGGAGAAACCCTACATTATCCACCAGTTAGTTTATGGTATTTACCAGGGAACAGCACTAAGGCTCACAGCTACTTGTCACTTTTCAGGGAGATGAAGGATTGGGTTCTGAAAGCAAAACACATCCCACAATGTTGAGAGCTTTAGAATTTCAACTCCCTACGATTTTGGATGTTTTCGTGAACTGTTTTCTCAAAATGATGCTTTGCTGCTATCACAACAATTGGTGCGGTTTGTGTCGTTGTTGAGGGTTTTTTTCTTTAAAATTGGAAAGAGTGAGGAAGAGAGCAAGTCATACCATCTCCTTGGATGGGTTTTAAAGTGGAGCTCACAGAAGCAGGCTGTAAGGGACAGCTTATGCCTCTGGAATGGGGTTGCTGAGGCCCAGGGGAGCCAGTTCAAATTGTGATGATTTGCAGGGAATACTGAGCAGCATGTGCTTTCAGGAAGGGTGCTCGGAGACCTCTTCAGCCCAGAGAAAAAGGGTAATAAGCTCTCAGAAAAGCATCTTCCCTACCCATCCCCAGCAGTGGTAGAGAAGCACTATCTATCAGTGAGAAGGTCACTGGTGAGTGTAGAAAGCTGTCGGGTTCCCCTGTGTGCTTTGGGGGACTTTTACACCCTGACTATTTTCCCAGAACAGCTATAGCTGTTCTCTCTCCCAGTGTGACTTATATCTGCTGAAAGGTGCATAGAGATTGAGTTACATGGTTTAGGAAAAAGTAAAAAATCATCTGCTCTGTCATGGGGTGATGGAGAGTGTGAGCAGCAGTGCTGAGGATAAAGGCTCAGTTACAAATTTACACTCATCTCTTCTGTGCAAAGAGCTTAACTTGTTCATTTTATTTACCTATGTGTTTCACCTATGTCTTTCCTTTCTACGGACACAAAACCAAAACAGGAACTTTCCTGGCAGGCTGCACCTTTCTGTGAGCATCTTTTATTCAATATTAATCTCATTCTCTTCCTTGTAGCTGAATCATTATGTCTACATTAAAGCAGTAATTTCTATTTCCAGCCAGGAGTCAACAGCTTTAATAATAGGTAACAACTTTGCTTATCTTTAAAACCACTGGGAATTTCTTTCAAGATAACGTGTGTCCAAGCAGCTCTCCCTGCTTCCAGCCCCAGCACAGTGTCTGTCAGTGTTATCTGCATTTCTAGGAGCAGCCTCAGGTTTAAACTTCTCATTTGATGGTGCAAGCTGAAGTATGCTCTTTTTTATTTTCTTTTTTGTTATCGATTACCCGATGTACAAGCACAGCTAGGTTTTCTACATGGGAGGGCAATTTCCAAACCCATCAAAGCTTATTAGAAAAGTCAGCAACCTGGCAGCTGGGCTGGACTAATTTCCTGGCCACTTTTACCAGATTTGGCAGCTAACCCAGGAAAGAGAGAGCTTCAGGGAAGTTGTGCTGCTCAGTGCTTTAGTCTTTCCATCCTCAGGTTTTCTCCAAATGACTTTTCCCCCTCCTAGCTGCATGTTTACACTGGAAACCTGGTGAAATTACAGAACTATTGGTGTTTACCTGAGACTGGCATCTAGTTCTTTTTACTTTTCTTTCTTCACTGGAAATAATAAAGATAAAAGATAAAAATCTCTGATGATTAATATCTTTATGATTTGAGCAAATGTGGGTAGTGTGAATCAAGGATTTTCTAAATAATACAGGAGAAGAGTGCGGCTCAGCTTGGGCAGAGGAACCAGGCAGGGTCTGGCCCATTGGGAATCCTTACTGAGGAACTGGTGTATTTCAAATATCTGGAGCTGATATTCATGGCATTAACAAAAACAAACATTTGGGATAACTTTAGTTTTCATCTGTGTCCAGGAGTGCTGAGCACCTGTCCTTTAATCTAACTCTTAACATTCTATCACTGTCTTAAAAAATGGATATTGGAAGCAAATGACAAGTGGTAACTGAGGTATCATAAAGCTATTACTCAAGTTTTGGTTTATGTCATGTGCAGGCTGACCCACCTTGGTCCTTAAATAACCAATCTACAAGAGAAAGGCTTGCATATTAAGGTTTTTTTCTGTCCTACTTCTGGGAAAAGGTGTTGTTAACAAAGGCAAAAAGTGCTCAGCAACTCTGTGGCCCCATTTCAGCAAAGCACAGGCAGCTCCTGAGCACTGAGATCCATAGGAGATGTGCAAATGGGCTTCCTTGCTTTGATGCATTGAAGAAATAAGAAGGTCTCTCAAATCTGCTTTGCCCCCAAAGAAATCAATTGCAGAGTTCTTATTGATTTCAATGACAAAAAACCCCCACTGTTTCAAGGGTAAGTAAATAAATTTATTTCACAGATATAGAGGTCAGTGCTCACAGAGCTTTGCAACATGAAGCAATGAGCACCTCTAGCATCGTGGTGAGCTCTGTGCTGCCTTGCCGTGGTGTTCTTTATCACTCAGCCCAGACCTTCCCCCACCCAGGCTGTCTTCATCTGCCCACAGGAACAAAATGAGAGGAATCACGTCTCCTCCAGGTCACCTTGGGTTTCCATAGTGACTATTTGAATGTGAGTGTCTTATCAATCAGAACCTTCTTTACTCTCATAAGCAACTTTAAAATCTCCTCTGGTTTCTATAGCAACCATCTTTAACCCATATATTTATTTTCTCTAGGCTTAGCAGAATTGTTGGAAATAGTGTAAATTAACTGCTGCTGCGATATTTCTTACATTTTTTCCCTTAAGCTATCCTTTACTGTCATCCAGAACAACAGCTATGATGAGGTTACTGTCCTTAGGTTTCAGTTACCTAGAGAACCTCTTTGCTGACTAACCACATGAGCAACACCTCTTAAAAATCATGGGTTTCATGAGGAACATGGAAAACCCAAAACCTCTGGAGTTCAGTCTTTCCCTTCCCAATTCAGGCCCCTACGCCTGAATTCCATCCCCATGCACTCAGCAGAAAAGAAAATGGTGCTGTTTTGATACCCCAAATCTCTTGTTGTAATAATATGCAAGGATAGCACCTTCCCTTCAGTAAGCTCAAAGCAAAGTACATTTGTTACTCAACAGCAATGCTGTGAGTTACTCAAATGTTATTGTCAGTGCAGCAAAATGTGCACAAGGTTAATGGTCCGTTTACACTCCAAAACCACTAAATGTCAAGAAGTTTATGGGGTTTTTCCCAACCTAAATGTGGTTTTTTCAAACCTAAACTGGAGACAAATCTGATACCACATTGTCTATGGTTTCCTTCCACCAGGCAGCAGGCAGACATAAAGTTTTCTGTGGAGCTGACACTGGCACAATCACAACTACACTTTTGCTTTATGATCTGACCATGAACGCTCGCTGCTTTCAGTCTCAAAGTTCATCTTCCTGATGCTGTGGTTTAACTTGGCAGGAAGCTAATTTGGCCATACAGCCACTCACACATTGCCCCTCACCTCCTCTCCAGTGGGATAGGGGTGAGAAAAAAAGTAAAATCCGTGGGTTGAGATAAAGACAGTTTAATAGAACAGAAAAGGAAGGGATAATAATAATAATATACAAAACAAGTGATGCACAATACACTTGCTCACCACCCACAAGAGTGTGCCTAATTCAAGGTTATAAAGTTATTAATATATAATTATTCTGCTCTGTGGCAGTGTTTTCTGGAATCCTTTCGGTAGCAGCAAGTTGCTGACATACCATATCTGCCTGTGTGCAACTTCCAGGTTACAGAGGAAGAGAGGCCCACTGCTCTATCTGTGGTGCTGCTTTCTATCTGTCCTGGGCTTTTCTTTCTCCTCTTTCTCTGCAGTAGGAAAACAATTTTGGTTTTGGCACAAGATGAGAAAATTGTTTGTTTTTCTCTTAATTTCTAACTTTTCTCTAGAAATGTTTGGTCCCTACAGTGTCTCCATCTGTTACCCCTTGCCCAGAGCTGCTGCGTTGCTGGCACGAGACAGGTTTGTGCCTGTTCCGCATGTGCAGACACCAGCAAATCTGCACACAGTCCACCTTGCTGCTCAGGAAAACAGTCCCTAATGAAATTGAAGAAGTTCAAGGAAAGGTGAAAAAAGAGCCAGGAAGCTGGGGTTGTGGTCACATATTAGGGAAGAGAGTAAGAGTTTTGTGCCAGCTGGTAGGAAATTCAGTAACTGAAATCCTATGGGTATGAGAGGAGGAATACATCGAGATAATAAAAAGGAGAGGAGTTAACTACTTCTAAAATTAAAAAAGAGAAGTGTGTAGTGACTCAGGATCACACTGCTGAATTCACAAAAGGTGGTTGGTACTGCAGGGGCCCCTGCAGCTGCCTGGCTGTGCTCAGGGAGGTTTCCAGGCTTTTCCAGGGTGTACCATTGGTGGTCCTCACGTTGAGCCGCAGGTGAAGGAGAGGAAGGGGAAGTGGGAAGCCTTGAGGCTGGCTGTGAGAGCTCCTCCAAGGAGAGCTGCAGGGGACCAGACCGTACTCAGAACCCCCGAGGAAGTAAAAGCATTTGTGCTCAGTCAGGATCATGACCGGCTCGTGGCAGGAGGAGGGGACTGGGCAGTGCCTGACTTGCCGGGCCAGGGGCTGTGGTGTGCCAGCACGGAGCTGGGTGCCGAGCTGCGGTGTCCTGGCTGCCAGGGCAGGGAGGGACTCACCGGTGTCTTTGCTGTCCGTGAGCTCAGGACCGTGGCTCTGTCGCGCTGCTTCAGGCGTGGCCAGACACCCCAGGGCACAGCACGGCAGCTCACTGCTCTCAATACGGCACTTCCTTTGCTCATACGAACCCCAGAGTAAAATCACTTCTATAAAGAAATGTGCTGCAGAAACACTACCTCTTTTCAGTGGGAGCTTGCCTGGAGCTGTTCTTCGCCCCTAAACTTTCAATCCCACAGCGTTCTTTTTCCCATACAGGTGCCCCCCCAGGTGCACAGGGCTTTCAACTCTGCGCAGGGTCCTGCAGCACTGCTGTATGCTACCAAGGCGCTTGCAAACCTGGTTACAAATCTGCTGGGTCCCAATCAGAGTGGGGATGCCAGGAGCCCGGGTGTCTTCGGGTTTGCAGGGGAGATGGCTGCAGGCAGAGACGGAGCACAAGGAAGCCACGGAGCAACACTAACCAGCAGGGAGAGCTGCTTTCTTCAGGCAAACACTTGCAGTACCTCTGCCTTCCTGCAGTGAAGGGTTGCTTCTGCTGGCTAAACCTTCCTGAGGGAACTCCACAACTTCACTCTCTAAAACACAAGTGTCAAGAGACTTGGGACCATCACACTTGACTTGGCCTAGTAAGACACTCACAGGTTTACATAAGAGCTGTTTAACATGAAGCTGTTCTGATCTAAACTTCAGCCAATGTGCAGGCATGCACATCAGAAGCCATACAGCACCCATCTTTTACCGTCACACATCTGAAGATGCTAAAATCATAGAATGATTATATAAAGTATTGTATTTGTCCACTGTTGAGGTCTATAGAAGCTACTGATGCAATAATCTGTTTCTTTCTGTGTAGATTTCCTGAAATTGTCTAATATCTGAATGTGTAACTCATATATAACCTGTGAAAAATAAGCACATGGCCATTGCTGGCAGTGGATGGGCGTTTGCAGATCTGAAGTGAAATACTCAGGAACTGGGAGATGCCAGAGTTGAAGCTATCACTGAAGTTGTATCTTGTAAACACTCCAAAGAACAGAGTGTTTCTTGCTCCACTTCCCACCTCCCTCCCCAGGCAGGCTGAGCTTTTTTTCCTTCTCTTTTCTCTGTGGACTTTCAGAGCTGCTGGTTTTCAGCTTGAGCAAGGACAAGCAGGGACGAGCTCTGTGCTTGCTTTTATGTACCTGGCATGCAATCCCTTTGTGTTACCGTGGATACATTTGCTCTTCTCTTCTTAAAAGTGAGGAAAGGGGCAGCTGGGGAGAAGGGGTGAGAGAGGGTGTTTTGCATTGTGGTTTTTCCCCTAAGCCTGTGGTTGGGCGGGTGCGAGGCCTGTGAGAGCACAATTCAAAAATGACAGCAGGAGTGCCATATCGGGGGCAGATAAGAAGCACATTGCTTGCAAGGACTAAAAGCCTCATTGCCTTTATCTCAGTTTTCAGAGCCACTGAAGCCCTGTGTCTTTCTTTCTCCTGTTTGCTTAATGTATTGGGAAACTGATGCAGAGCAGCTACACGTGTTCATGTCTTCCCCGGGGCATGTAGAGCATGGCCTGCGGTCCCTCCCTCCCTCCCTCTCTGCTTCCCTCCCCCCCTCCCCCAGGAGCGTGGGGGGCACAGGCTGTGCTTATTTAACACCCCACTCTCTAGATGCACATCCCAGGCATCTTCTCAGCAGCTGCCCCCAGGAACATGACTTTGTTATTTATGCTGCTCCCACTCCCATCGTGCTGTGTGGGTCCAGAGCCTGCAGTGGGTTTTCCCTTGGGTGAATGACTCAAGTGGCAATAAGACCCAGCAGCTGTGCTGGATACTGCCACAGCAGTTTCCACTAGATTAGCCCTGGAGGACTGCCAGCAAGATAGAGGATCTGGCATGCTGCTCGCTGGGCTCTCACATCCCTGCAAGTGGCCTCAGTCCCTTGCCCTGAGATGACTTGACTTCCAGCCTTCCTCTGAAGCATCTGAGCAGCTCCCGCAAAAGTGGGGCAGTTTCTGTGGGAGGGACTGTGGGAAATCACTGGGCATAGAGTTAAAACACGGCTAGCAACACCACGGTCTCCATCCCTCACTGGAAGAGGGTGGGATGTGCTCTGAGTACAGTCACAGAGCGGGTCTTGCAAATTATGTGATGGCTGTCCTCTCCTGTGACACCCACCAGTGTCCAGGGTGACACAGCCTGGGCCTAGGCAGCTGTCCACCCAGGAGTGGCTGCCTAAATGCAGCCTCTAGACACACAGATCCAAGTTCCTACTCACCCTCTGGCCGGCATCGTAGTACTGGTCAGGGACCAGAGATCTGAGCAAAGGTGACATAAGGACATGCCTTTTCCATGATGTTCAATGGAAAAGAAAGCCACAGCATGAGAGCGGGGACAAGGGGTGAGAATTTCAGCAGAACCTTTGAGCTACTTTTCAAAGTCCAAACTTTCTTTAAATTCTTTTTTTAATTTTATTTAAAGAGATCTGAAGTGTGGGATTTTGAAATAAGAAAGCAGTTGTTTGAGCTCCCTGATGCTCACAAAGAGGCAGGAATCACCTGTTTGACTCCATAGCAGTGGGTGAAGCTACATTTCTTTTTCTATTGGCTACACCTCTGTAGGCACTCTTGCTGGTGCCTGCAGCAGAGAAGGCTGTGTCTGAGTCCTGGGCTAGGCTGGCTGCAGGAGGCAGAGATGGAGGCCTGAAGAGAGGGGGTTACACCAGCAGGCGCCGTCTGAGTGCTCTGAAGAGGGGCAAAGAGTTCGCAAATTTCTGGAAAACTTAAAAACATTTAAAGGGCATAAATGAGAGTGGGTTGTTTTTTTTTTCCCTGCAGAAGGAAAGTGTTATAAGATCTGTGACTGCATCTGTGAAGAGGTGAACAGGAGTAAGCAAAGTTTTCCCTGACATTGTGTAAGTCTTGTCCCAGGGTCAGATGCATCTGGTGGGAGTTTATACTGCAAGTAACTGTGCCTTGCTGTGGGAGGTTCCTCCCCTGAGGCATTCCTGAGGGATTAGTCAGATTTCTATGCCTCAGAAAGAAATGTGTACTATGGCTTCTGGAAAGAAAAGAACAAAATATACCCAAGCAGAGCTGTGGTGCAAGCAGAGGGAGCTGCCCAGCCTGGCCAAGCAGGCTGAGGCTGTCCATGGCTGGCTCTGCCCACCCACAGAGTGTGTGCAAGTCAGACAGAGGGCTAAAAAATAAATTGTCTGTGCCGTTCAACAGAAAAGAAAACTGGGCCTTGAGGGGTGGGAAGTAAGTTTGCAGACAGCACCAAGCTGGGCAGGAGTGGTGATCTCCTGGGGGGGCAGGAAGGCTCTGCAGAGAGATCTGGACAAGCTGGATCAAAGGGCTGAGGCCAGTTGTATGAGGTTCAGTGAGACCAAGAGCGTGGTCCTGTGCCTGGATCAAAAGAACCCCAGGCAGTGCTGCAGGCTGGGGGCAGAGTGGCTGGGAAGCTGCCTGGCAGAGAAGGACCTGAGGGTGCTGGTCAACAGCAGCTGAACATGACCCAGAGCATGCCCAGGTGGCCAAGAAGGCCAGTGGCATCCTGGCCTGCATCAGGAGTAGTGTGGCCAGCAGGACCAGGGCAGTGATGGTCCCCCTACACTTGGCACGGGTGGGTCCATACCTTGATTCTTGTGTTCAGTTTTGAGCTCCTCACTACAAGAAGGACATTGAGGGGCTGGAGCATGTCCAGAGCAGGGCAACAGAACTGGGGAAGGATCTGGAGCACAAGCTTTATGGGGCAGGGTCAGGTTTATGTGTATGGTCTGACAAAGCCGAAGAACCTGCCAAAGAACAAAACAGGAGGACGAACACTGTTTCTTTTATGTTTCTTCTCTGCTTCCATCCAGCCCCATGGCTACAAAGGTGATATCCTGTGTGATATCCACTGTCCACTCACTCTCCTTGCTTCCCTTGGTTACAGAGGTGACACTATGGTTTGTATCTTGACTTCCAGCTACAGCTGCCACGGACTTCACACTCCTCTTCCCACTGGAAAAGGCAAGTGCTGCTTGGGAAAACAATAAATATCACCCAGCTTCTAACAATCTTTGCAAAACAAACATCAGAAAAGTATTTAAGATAGATTGAAATGGTTGGGTTTGACTTTTACAGAGTTGCTTCTGCCACTACTTATCTTACAAACCTAATCTGAAGTGTATTTCTAAAGAAAAACAAAACTGGCTTTGTTCCGAAAATGCCTAAACAGCCTCTCTTAGAGGCTTGCTGGACTTTACGAAGGTTTTGCCCTGAAGTGAAATCTTAGTAAAATCCATCATTCAGCAGACTACTTTGCATTTCAGTGGACTCAGGTTTTCTGGTGTAAAATCTTTCCAGCTTCCTTTGACCAGCCCTATTGAAAGCTGTCAGTGGTGATACCCGATGCCAGCAGTGGCCTCGTGAGCCTGTGAAGGGAGCTCTAAGAAATGCTTATCAATGCATTACCACTGCTTCAGAAAAAGATTTATTACTTTACCTTCAGCACAGCAAAGGGGACATCTTGCTGTGTCAACATGATGTGTTTTATTCATTTAACATCATTTGTTAAAGAAAAGTAATTCTGAATTCTGCAAGTTGAGTAATTCTTAGTTTTTTCACATTTAAGCAGGCTTGCAGTGGACATAGAGGGTTTTTTCTTCCTATTTTTTTCTTCCTATTTCCTATTTTCTTCCTTTCCAAGCTGCAGTCACAAGTGGTACCCAAGCAATATTTCTATAGGCTTGCATGGCTGGGTTGGGGTCTGGAGCAGTGAATCTCATTTCCAGTGGGCCTCAAGGCAGGAGTTAACACTGGGATGTTCCCCGTGTCCCAGCACGTATTCCAGCTCTGTGCTGCATGTGTCTTCTTTTTGTAAAAAAAAGACTATGCTCTTGTGTTTCTAGAAAACTGTGAATTGTTTCTCAGTTTGCAGTGACAACTATCCTTCACTCTCCCTCTGCTTTAAGTCCATGAGCATGTAGATGCAGATTATTGACTTTCCAGCACCGTAAAACAAATTGCTCATTTGGTAACAGTGCAACACACCTCTCCTGTGGGGTAAAATCTGCAGGACCTCTGGCCCTGCCATGACACAGTGATCCAAGAGAGCTCTGATTTTTCCCTGGTAACAGGACTTGCTCTAACATTTTTTACCTATTTTAAGGTTGAGGGTTTTTTCATTTAATGTGGATATTTTATCAATCCCTTCCTCGTTTTTTTTATATTAAAGTTTTGAATGAAAATAAGAATTTGCTTAGAAGACAAATACCCAGAGAATACTTGAGGTGAATGGTAAGAGTGATAAAGGCAGTGTGCTAGGGAGCTCCAGTAAATAAACGCCTTGTAAGCATGATGATCAGTGGTGGAAGGTTTGGGATCACTGCTTCTAACTCTAGTTTCAGCCCCTGTGTGTCCCCCTCCCAACAGACTCACGTTCTGCCATTACTGAGAAATGGTTTTGCCGTCACCATTTGTTATCCTGCAGGTTTCTTCTATTCCTGGAGCCTGCTCGGCTTCACATCTCTCAGCGTGTGTACACCACATAGAGCCAAGCTTGGCACCGTGTGTGCAACTCCAGACAAATCACACGTGAAAGGAAGGAGGAAAAGCATTTTCTCTCTGAAAAATTGCTGCTGACATGCATCCAGCCATTCTGGGTTTGCTACAGGCTTCCACATGATGCAGTGTGTGTCCATTAAAAAGCTTGTGCTGTGCTATCACAGACTGTGAATTGCTGGTTAATCACACCGCCAGCCTGGATGTCCATCTCAGCCCAAGATCAGCTTCTCCATGGGACTGATGGCGATGGATGTGTGCATGCTGACAGCACCAAGCATCACATCCTTGGGAATTCAGAGCAGGAGCCACCACGATGCATGTGGTGCAACTTGCTCCAACCTAGATAAACTGTTTGAGGGGTTGTGTGTATGTGTGTGCATTTGAGCAAACACGATAAGAAAAAATAAGGATTTAAATGAGCAATGTCCTGCCCTGTATAACAATAAACCAAACAAATCAAAATCCCTTCTTCTCCCACGCATTAATCTCTTTTCTCCTCTTGTTCATTCTCACAAATCTGTCCTTGGTATTGCAGTGGCTTGTTTACAGCACGGCAAAGTTTGCCCCTGTGTAGCATTTCAAGTGAAGCAATTTAATGGCCCATTGGCTAAATGCTGACTAACCTACTTTGAATTCAGTGGGAGGTAAGGACTGAGCATAATCTCAGCAAGGATTTTGGCATAACATCCTGCGACACTCACATCCTTGCAGTTTAGTGGGAGCTATTTACCCACGTGGGGCTGTTTCATGCTCTGCATGAAAACTATTTTAACATTTTGTTGCATTGAAACAGCATCACTGAGGCCCTCACTCAGTTTTCACTTGTCAGGCTTGGTGTTTGGCCCTGCACAAAGCGTGGCCTCTGCGATGCCATTTAGCAACACGTTCTCTATTGACTTCCATCTGTGTATGATTAGGAATTGTATGGGATGGGACTGATGCATTCTCTATTTTGCTGTAGATAGGTAGCACAGGCAAGCACACATGAACAGTTATTGTGTAATTATGGTCTTTCACAGCTCAGTTTGGGCTGGAAATATCCAAAAGCACACAGGCCTACAGCCAGCTGCTTTTCAATGGCAATGTGATTAGGGTACTTAACCACCATCCCCTCTGGCAGCACGGGAACCTCAGCTCTGACCCAACAGCAGGCAATGCGAGGCAGTGATGCTGTCACAGGGTTCCTGGGTCTCTGGATTTCTCCTCAGGGACCTGTGGATCTCTGTGCTGTTCTGCCTCTGCTTTGACAGATCAGAGGTGATGTGCAAAGACAGAGTCCTGCTGTCCCTGCCTTTGGATGGCACAGCTCATCTCTGGTGTCCGCCTGGAGACCACAGGGGTAAGCAATGCCAAGGGCTAAGCAAGTGGCACACAGCAGGCGCTCAGGGAAGGAATACCTGCAGGAAGCCAGCGTGGCCCTTCCTAATCACCCTCCTGCTGGAGCCGTGGGTGGGTGAGCCCATACAGCTTAGATTTATGGACCACACTTAGTGTCTAGACCTATACTTTCCTCTTGCCTCTTCTGCTTGTCTTCACCTGTATTCTAAATCACTAGGGGCTACAGGTGACAGGAGGAGGTTTCTTCATTCCCCAGGGGGTACCTTTGAGCTTTTTCTATTCTTTCTTTTTTTTTTTTTTTACATTCTGAAGAGGAAAAACACGGCCAAAAAATTTGGCTTTCTCCAGCCAGAAGAACTATAGGCCAGTTTATAAGACACTCAAAAATCTAAAAATTCAGATGTTGAGAAGTTTTATTATGCCTTTTTAACAATAACAAAACATGGAAATTTTATGCTAAAGTTCTGTATTGTTCTATTCAGTTTTGTCTCCTTCACTACTTTTGAAAGTCAGCTGAAAGCTCTCCGAATTAACATTCACTGAAATCAATACCAGTTTGGGGGAATTGATCAAGGTTCATGGAATAAACAAACATCTCTCTTTTTGGAATATTTTTCAGGGAGCTGTGCTGTGCCTTAATCACAGGGAGACACAAGGCATAAATAAATGCATAGAACACAGACGTTATCTGTACCAGAGCAGTGGACACCCTGGCTATCAGATGCTCAGCTGTAACAGCAAAGTTAAAAACCCCACTCAAATTTAGCAACTCACCTGCCAGTCCAGTGACTTCATCTGCAGAGTTAATCAGTACTCCTCATTCACGTGAATAAAGAGCCAACCCGATAAATGAGAACTTCATTATGAATGATGCGAGTATGTTTGGTATTCTAGAGAAATTATCTTATTTGGGCTCCATCGTTTGCAGCACACACACCCCTGAGGAAAGTAAAATCTATTACAAAATGGGAGCAGTGAATAATATAAGGAATATTTCACTGAGGGGCAAGGTACCTGACCAAGCGTTAGAATGTATCATTTGGACTTCATCAGTAGCCAGTCTGTGTAGCATTAGTCTATCAAAACATGCTACATAAAACCTGTGTGAAAAAGGTTACACAACAGAGAAATTTTAGGGTTTTACCCTTTTTCATTATTTATTTTGTCCTTATCTTTTTGTGGTTCTAAGCGTTTCTTGGCTTAAAATATTTTAAAATTTCATTTTTAAAAATAGTTTCTCTGTGCAAAATCTCACAATTCTTCATTCCACTAAAGCTTTCGAAAAAAACAATGGCAAAGGAAAACACAACACTTATGACAAGTCTCATGTATTTTACATAAATTTTAGTCACCTACGACTCAGAATTGGACCAAGACTGAATTTTAGGCAATCTGATGTGTTGTTAGTTTACAAACTTTATTTTAAAGACAGAGTTAACTCACAAGTCTGTTATGTTGGGAAGATAAAGGCAGTTAAGGAATGCTTATATATGTAACTAAGGTTAATAACGACCCAATAAGGCAATCTGATTAAGTCCTTTTTGAGTGTTTTCCACTCACATCACCCTAAAACATTTTCAGCAGGGCATTTGAGTTTTTTGTATACTTCACACATTTTCTGAATAAGAAATAAATATTTGTATTTATAAGACACTTTTCTATGATATGTCAAAGGAGTCCCAAGAATCTCAGAACACAGCTTGAGAAAAGCCGTGCCTTGAAAATAAAACCACACTGAATACTGATGTAAATTCTCCCTATTAGTAATGCCACTATAGCAAAACAATTGTAAGGACTTGGATAAAATTGGGAACTTTGATGACCACATTATACGTGGATGTAACAATATACAGCATCAAAAATCCTTTATGAAAAGAATTGCAAAAGCTTGCTTTAGAGGAATCAAGTTATCTCTTTCTCTCCTTCCAAAAGGAGAGTCAAACCTTTGTGCAGTATTTTATATTTTTGTATTATTTGTGCAGTGTCAGTAAAACGTTAAGGCCATTACACCCTTGTGCCAGTGAGATTAAACTGCCCAGTAATCTCTGCCTTGTGGTGCTGAGTGTTTTCATGGTATGTTGCAGCATGAAGGAAATTGCCATCCTGAACACCCTCACCTCCCTGTCACTGATGCTGAGACCAAAGTGAAACTAGCACACAGGATTTCCACATGTGTCTAGTAAAAGGTATATCAGAAAGCAAAGTCATTAAACTGGGGCAAAGGGAGAGAAGGAAAAGTTGTATCACTGATCTATTCTTGTTTTCCCTTCTCTCAGGGTAAAGCACCAACACTGTAAAGATTTAAATAAGCCACTTAATTGTAAGGGATTCACCAACTTGCCCCACCATTAGCTGGTATGAAATAGTTAACATTGCAGAAATCTGAAAAAAAATGCACCCCAGATTCATCTGTTCTCACTGCAGACTTTTTATGAAGGTTCATTAGAGGAAAATTAGAGCAGTACCTTCTAGAGAGGTAACTGAACACAGGGGAACCTATCAGGACCAGAAAAGCTGCTTTTTGTAGATTCAGGACTAGTTCTTCTGACAGAATTCAAATGTCTCTACAAAACTTTCCTCTGATTAAGATAAGCTTCCTGCTATGGCATCTTACTGATTTTGCAATAGAATTACATATCTTTTATGGTGCTAGAACCATCATTTCCATTTCAGCAATAGTAGAAGCAAGCAGTAGTCTGTCAATAAAACTTAACCCTTGATGAAACCACCTTAGTGGTACCAACACAGAAGTACTCCTCCACACCTCAAACATAGTTTTGAAGTTTGGTATGACTTCCTATTCCTTAGCTCTAGGAAAAGGAAAGGGAATAATCAAAATATTCCTATTGTTGCTAACTGTACACCATTGTCTAATGGATCGGCAGAGGGGAAGAACAGGCAGCTGAAAGCAGCCAGTAACAGCGATCTGCATTTTGATAACCCAGTTATCAAATGGGTTATACACAGTCAATACAGTCAATGCAGAAAATTGGGCACTATTGTGGGAAGCTGCACACACTGCAGCAGAGTTCCTGCCCCCGGCTGTGAGAAGACTCACAGAAGGGTGATGCTAAAAACACCAGCTAGGAGAAAAAGACTTGCCTTGGATAGGATTAGCTGGGCTCTAGAAAGCACCAGTCCTCTCATCAGTACTCCCTCTTCAGTACCTCCAGTGGCACCAATTTCTCTTTTCTCCTTTAGGTTTTGTTCCAGACAAAATACTGCTATAGCCACAATAAACCCTTCTTAAAACAACAAACCAAAACACTTTTGCATTTAGTGACACTGATCTTTAAGCATCTAGTGCCACATGTTTACATATGGGATCTGTGCTTCCATGCATCAGCAGAGTTAACACCCTTGAGAATATGCTTCCAAGAAAAATTCTTTCCTCAGCATTTCAGGTGCCTAATAGTTTTTAGTGTAATTTGATGTTTAACACAGAGCATCCTCCCCTGCACCAAGTATGTAAAAAAATCTTTTCCAATAGACTAGAGATGTACTTGAGAGGAATTCTTAGTTTTAAAACCTTTACCAAGGTCTAACCAGAGCCACTCAAATGGGCTAAAAATCTCATTATTTCAGTTTAGTCTATAACAAAAAGCAGAGCCTGGCCTAAGTATTCAACCAGGTTTTAACATCTTACTCTGAACCATTAATTATAATTTCTAAGCTATAGGGTCCTGTGTTACAATCACTGTCCTATGCCCTAACATCTGTGAAGTTTCCAGGTTCTTTCAGGTGCGTACAACCCTTGGGCCACAGAAAAGAAAGAGGCATAACTCATTAAGGGGCTGAGTTAATTCATCTCACTGCACAACTGTTTCTGTGCAAAAGTGCAAGAGTTTTAAGTGTGTTTATGACTCTCCTGCATGGGAACACAACGCAATGGCCTGTCAAACTGTGATGAGGGCAACGCTTAGAGCAGAAGTACTGAAAACAGTTAAACTCAGGAGCTCAGGAGATACCAGTAAAATGAACTTTATTTCAAAGCTCATTAAAAAGCTTCACAATAACACAAACAGAATTAGCATTTCCTTCATTTCATGTGCTCCACATGAAAAATGTATTGTTTAGCAAGAGATGAAATGCAAGCATTTCTGCATGCTACTAACACATTTCACTGTCTCATTACCAGATAAGTACTTTGGACTGCAACAGTCAAAAACCTTAGGACAGAAGGATTTCTTCTGGAAAGCCCTTATGAAGGGGACAGACACTGGCTTTTTCTGACATACCCGATTAGATGTCCAGACAAAAGAAAACTACCTTGGCAACTACAAATGCCTACAAGTGTTTCGATTACAACCCTTTGAAGGAGCAGTAAATTTCAAAGCAAGGGCTTCTTTTCATCTTCAGCGATGCAAATGGTTAAATACTGCACAGAAGCTTAGTATGAACTCACAATTCCACAGGAATCTGAAAGTTGCCAAGGCAATTTTCCTTTTAGGATAGTCATGACCAACACTATTACTATTCTTCCTCCCACAACATAACATATCCCAGACAAGTCTTAAGAAAAAAAATATAAATAGCTTCCAAAACAATGCGTTCCCACCCCCATCACATATGACAGCCAAAACATCTTCTGTCATGGGATGAAATAATTTGCTGCAAGTGCAGTGGTTTAGTCCAGGTCCATGTTAATGGTGTTTTGATCACTTGGATGACATTCGCCATTCTGCTGAGGCATTTCAGAATTTTTGTCATCTTCTCCCATGTCTTCAGTTTTATAATCACTCTGTTCACTTAATGGGTTTTCCTCCTTAGGAGAGTCAGCTTTTGGTTTTGGTTGTGTCACAACAGGCTCACAGACATTGTTTAATTCCTAGAAGAAATGGAAAAGATGTGGGCAGAACACATGTTAAGGAACCACCAGCTTCACCAGTGCAAAAAGTCCCGTGTCCAAAAGACTGCTTGAAATTGGCTTCTGCATTTGCTCCTGAGTCCAAACTGACAAGTACCTACTGTACCCTGCAATCAATTAATTGGTACAATTTCTGACGTTCTGTGGGCAAAGTTCAACTAAGTATTTTGGATTTCACATTGGTTTTTTCAATACTATTTTGTCTCTCAGTAAAACACTGAAACACAACTTGAGTTTTTAAGGTGACTGAAAGAAAAAATATCAATGAGCTCCACAGAATTGTATACGGTATACTAGAGCTCCTCTGCTTTCTACTCAGTCTCCTTCTCTCCATACTTTCTACCTTTCAAGAACACTAGAGCAGCAAGATGAAACTGGGGGAGACAAAGGGCACAGCTACCAGTCTACTTTTAGCACCAACCTCTAAAGATAGTTTCTTATGGTACTTACCTGTAGCTTTGCCTTAATTTCACTTGAATGCACAGCTGGATCCTGATCTAAGCTCTTCTTAGCCTGTGCACTCACAGCGTTATTCATCCACTCTACCACTTCACTAACACACTTCTCTGCTTTCATCATTTCCATCTCATCGATATGGATGTATTTCTCATCCTGTCCAAACACAAGCATTTCGTATTAGTTAATAATGTCATCAAGTTGTGCCAACAAGACTACCTCAATTATTTATAACTTGTAAATCTTTTCCAATGGTCAAACTAAACAGAAGTTAGCCACAAGGGAGATCCATTACAGCAAGAGACAACAGGAAATACAGATTTCAATATAAAGCTTCCTTTGCCCAAATAAACAAGAAATCTGGTTCACAGAGGGCATTGAAGCTTCGCAAAAAGGTCATGTATTAAAATTTAACAGTCTTAACAAGGCTGATAAAAAAAATATTCCCTCCCATTCTGGAGGGGCTACCTGGGCCCAAGGTAGCTTGAACAGTGAGATTCTGATGTACAGGGAAAGGATCAGAATTTTCAACTTTAGCATTCCCTACAATGCCACAGTTACACAATTAACTGATATCAGGAGAAGGACCTGCCTAGCAACACAACTGATGAATCCCTATTTAGAATTCTTAAATACAATCAAGTTTTAAATAGACTATTTTCAAGGATGCTAGTTATTTCAATTATAACACTACTAATGACTTCACATAATTTTGTAATCTATAGCTGTGAGGACATAATTGTTTCTGACGCAAGTCTCAGACTGAATTAGTTTGAGTGTTGTGAGCTGTCCTATTAAAATTCTTTACGTTGAAACCCAAGGAGCAAATTTTCAGACAGGAGTACTTATCAAGAAAGTAATCTACAAATACCAATTAAAAAAACCAAACCAACCCAACCCACCAAAACACAAAAAAAACCCCCAGAAAAAACAAGCCCCAAACACGCACATAACAAAATTGTGGTTTTTACTTTATCTACAAGTAGGTTTTACACTAATGCTTCTCACCATACAATAATTCTTGTCCCTGAAAGAACTGGAAGAGGAGCACATTTCTAAAAAACAGTCAGATCAGTTTTAAAAAGGTCAAGAATCAGACCACGAGCCTAAACTCTTTATAAGAATGTCCTCTTTAGCCTGAAAACATCCAAAAGTATCAAGCAACTGAAGATATGACACACTGTGTGAGATTTTTTGAGTTTCTGGGAAACATTTGCAGTGTTAAATTTGTGACCTATATAGCAGTAGATTGCAGCTCATCTGAAAAGTGAATTTGAAGCCCTTCCAGCCAATAAGCCTCACTGAAACACTGTGGTTAAAAAAAAGGCCACTTACTTTATTCCTGAATTCCCCAGCTATTGTAGCATAGTACTGGAGCCTGTGTCCCAATTCCTGTAATAGCCTTGGTCGTTCCTCTGCTTCCTGATAGCGCATTTCAATTGGAGTGCCTAATTTCTAGAAAAAGCAATTTCTACGTGTTTATGTGATTCATTAACATTCATTAATGTTGTTTAGCACAGTGGTTTGGAAATTTTGCTTTTTGGGCATATAAACAGACCTACCTTTAAATCCTCTAATTTTTCTACATACACCTGCTTTTCTTCATCCTCACCCTCCTCATACAGCCAGCCTTCTGTCTCTGCTAGGAGGGCAGAGAATCCCTGCAGATCCTGTGTGTCAATATAATTCAACACATCAAACATCAAACTACACACCAGTTGACGAGGTTTGCCTTGAAGTAACGGGACAGTAGTAAATATATATATTAATCCTTAGCCTCCCATATAAAAATTTAATTTCTACTGAAGCTTTTGCCTAATTAAGTTACTTAAACCATGCCAGCTTCTGGACTGAGAAACACACATCTACAACACAGGTAGCATTTATGGCCTTTTGTCCTCGATTAGGCCAATGCTTGGGGTGCAGCTCTAATTCGTGGTTTTGATTATGCATAAAACAACACAGCTTGCCCTTCCAGTCACCAGCTTTAATTGGAAACAAAACTTTACTCCATTTGTGACAGAACTTATTTTCAGGGATTTACATCTGATAAGCCTAAACCTAATTCTGGGTGAGTCGCTGCCATCCTTCAAACAAAGTTCTGGTTTTGCAGTTGTGTCCAGGGTGGCTTTGAGAACATTTGACCAAGGTATACGACACAGATATTTGGCATCAGTATTTTCAGAGAAGCTCCTGAAACCATAACCTACCTTTTCACAAACAAACTTTTCATATGGTCCAGACAACTTATCCCTGAACTCATATACGTATTCCTCCACTGCATTCTTTGCATCATTTCTTTCTTTCTCCAGTTTATCTTGCATAATCATCTTTCCCTGTATACCACAGAAAACATTTTAATTAAAAAATACTGATGTTCAAACAGCATTCTGCAAAGCACAGCTCCTGTAAAATCTCCCAGAGGCCTTGGCTCTCCTAACTGCTGAAATTCTCATTATTATACAGTAGACTCATCTGAAGAAATGGGTTGCACTTCTCTGGGTTACGACAGTTTAAACGAATCTGTGATGTCATTTGGATCAGTGCTCTGATACTCATTGCTATAAAGGACACTTCAATCCTTCTGATAAACACTTGTCAATGATGTGTTAGAAGACAGACAGTATATTAGCTCATTGTTAATGGAGCCCACACTCCAGGCTGACAGTACAAGAACAGAGGTTGCCTTGAAAAGCAGGTGAATGGTTAATAACTGCACACAGGAAAGCAGTCTAAACCACACTAACTCACCTCTGTTTCAATATACATATTGAGGAGATCTTTTCCTAACTGCCAAACCAAGTTAGCTTCAATGGGTAGTTCCACATTCTTCACTTTTATCTTGGGTTTTTTAGCTTCTGGGGGCTGATCACCTTTCTTCTCATTTGTCTGAGTTAGAAAGAAGAAAAATAAAATAATTTTCCTGACTTCTTTCTGATGAAGTATCACTAGGATGAAAGATACATTCAGAGAAAGAACACACAAAGGTTTTTTCATGTTCTTTTAGAATCTTCAAAATAAAACTCATGAGGCACTTTCCTTTTGGGGATTCCACCTCCTATCCTAGTCTTCCTCCAGTCCGTTTCCCGGACAGTAAGCACTGAGCTACAGCAAGGACATTTCACAGATATTTGGTGTGTTTGCAGATTTTCCAGAAGTATCCATCTGTAACGTAGCAGTTCACTAATGATGCTGACAGCGGTTAAGATTTCAACCCAAAGTATTTCTCATCTCATACAGATGAAAGAACCAAACCACTAGCAATAACATGCAGGCAAATGTTTCACATTGATTATTTCCTCTTAGGTTTATGAATTCCTGATCCCAACTTCCCTCAGCAGGCCTAATAAGCTTGGCCTCTAACTGCTGCTTAAACTGAAATATCTGCAACCCAAATAAACTAGTTGTACAAGACTGCAAGAAGTCAGGGAAGTGGTAGAGAAGGACTTCTTGCAGGAATCCTTTTGCAAACTCTGTACAAAAACCATCACGAGATTTAGACATTATTTTTCACAATAGTAAAGATGTGAAAATGAAAAAGGTTCCAACACCAAGTTCCTTACTTTTCCTGGAATATGTTACCATTTTAAAAGCCACCATTATATAGCATAACATTTTCAACAGAGTTAAAGGGTCACTCACTTTCTTGACATCTGGGATTTTGTTTTCTTCAGAGGGAGGTTCTGATGAAGGGGGAGACTGTGACGTTTGCTGACCATCAGTTTGTACCTGGGACTGTGTTCCAGCCTCACTGTTCTCTTGCTGGATATTTTTCTGAAATGAAAGCCCAGGCACAAAGGATGTAGAAGGCATGTGCACTTGCATTTAGGTATAGGGCACTTCACTTCTGACGCACATACGGTACAAAGTGCCCTACAAAGCATTCTGTGCACACGCAGAAACACACACGCTTCAGCTATGGAGATACAGACTGCCTGCAAGTTCAGAAGGACTTCATGAAAATGTTACCAGTGCCAGGCTTGCTGCACAATACTTGTGTGCGTGTGTGCACATGTTACCACTTCCTCTTACAAAAAAGGGGCTTTTAATTTATTGAGTCATAACTTTTAAGCTTTTTCCCCCCATCAGAAAACTATTAAAACATCAAGTAGACTATAACAATGTGCATTATTCCCCAGTGTTCCCCTCTCCTTCAATGCTGTAGAAAACAATTCAGCCTTCTCTTTCACAAAGAGTTTCATAAAAAACTTTACTAATACAAAGGATTACATACAAATCCTTTCAACACAAAGCGCATGGATGATTAACAATCCAAATCAAGTTTTCCTGTTTGGAACAGTTGGATAACTATGGCAGCTGTAAGCAATCCCACCCTCAAACAACCCACCTGCTGCTATTTGGCACTTTGCACAATAACTGATTTTGAAATCCACACACTTTCAAGACAGCACAAATTGTCTCCCGTTCTTTCCTGTAGCTTTCCTGACAGCTACACACATCTTAAAATTAATCTCCTTTTGCTTCCTTAGAAGAAGGTATTTTTCTTCCAGAGTATGTAACAGCAGAACACACTTTCATCAGTAAGAACATTCACACACAAGAAAAGTCAACTTACATCACTTAAGTTTTCAACAGGCCTCTGGTCCTGAGATTCCACTTCAGTCTCAACACTGACATCTTCACACTCTTCACTTTTAACTGGTTCTACCATAGATGCAGTGGACACACTGAAAATGCCATGAGTATTGACACGGACTTTCACTTTGACTTTAGACTTCTCTCCATCTTTCTGGGCTGCCACATTCTGGATAACATACCTACCTAAAACCAAAAGAATCCAAACTTACATAGTGGAATTAAGTAGGTAATATTACAGAGCCAGGAAAACATCTCCCTTTTTCATTGACAAATTGTTTTCTAAATATTTGATGAAGCCTCTGTGCTAATCTCATCGTCCCCCAAATTAAATCAGCACTACCAGAATAAAAACCCCAACAAAACCAAAGTACACTGCTTTTCAGCCAACTTCATCTTATAAACTAAATAGTAGGTTCTCCTGACACCACTAATACAGAGCAAATACAAAACTGGTGCTATCTGTGTTACTAGGGGGCTGAAAGAAAACTGCTGAAAGGCTTAGTCTTATGCCAATGTTAAGTGGTGCCTTTTCAGTACAAGTTACTGCCCAATGTAGAAACAATATTTCTAGAGGCTTTCCTTACAGCTTCCAACATCCATGCAAGTCTGCCATTACCTTTTATTCTAGGGCAGAATCTAATTGTTCTGTAACTACTGCAGTACTTGAAACAAGCATTGTGAAACTAACAGACAATTAGTTCAACAGTAAATGAAGAATCAGATGTCCTTGACATCAACAGCAGACTTTTTTTCTTATGCATGGATTACCAAAAGAGTGACCTGGAGACTACAATGCTCACTTAGCTGCAAAGTGCAAGTTCCCCAATTTCACAGGCCAAATACACAAACTTGCACACACCATTCCTTCAGCAACAGATCTAAACCACAAGTGCACGAGCTTTTGCCTGCCTGTTTTATAGGCTAAGGAACGTAATCCTTTGTCTTGTAAATCCAATAATACTGGAGTTGTGTGACCTGTTCTCCCTTTTGCCAGTCTCATTAGAACTATTAATTCACCCATTAGTCATGCCAATAATTCTGTTCTGAGCAAAGAATTAATTGGCAACTGAGTTGAAACAAGTCTGATTTTCAGTTCTGTTCTTACCAGTTTTCAGAGCTGTTAAGTTAAACAGTTAAACAGCTTTGTGTTTGTTAAAGACATATAAATTGAACACTCCCAAACCCCATCATCAGTCTTTATGGTAAGAGTTAACCACAAAAGGAAGTCTGATGTTTCTGTAACTACAAAATACTGTCATAGAGTCATAGAATGGCCTGGGTTGGAAGCGACCTTAAAGATCGAGTTCCAAACCCCCTGCTGTGGGCAGGAACACTTTTCATCAGACCAGGTTGCTCAGACCCTCATCCAACCTGGCCTTGAATACCTCCAAGGATGGGGCATCCACAACTTCCTTGGGAAACCTGTTCCAGTGCCTCACCACCCTCACAGCAAAGAATTTGTTCCTGGCATCTAATCTAAACCTGGTCTCTTGCAGTTTTTAAAGCTATTCCCCCTTGTACTGTCACTACTTGCACTTGTAATAAGTCCCTCTCCATTGTGCTGGTTTTTCAAAATAGATGGTATGCAAACATACGACATTTAATTGCATGTCTAGAACTCAAGAACAATTATTTAATTGGCCTGTCTTTTTACCACCGCAATCTTTTTCTAACTAACCATGTTGTAAGCTCTTTGTAAGTATCAACAATGTCAAGTGCTGCAATTTGTCAAAAAGTATGAAAGAGCTGCTTAGAAATGTTACATAGACAAATCAATACTGTAGTCTTGTAGCTGCCACTATTTCAGGCTGCCTTGATTAAAAGTTATTCAGCATTATGTCAATCCCAGAAGGTACAGGTAAAAACAATAACTAGTTATTCAAGACACGCTTTTTTTTATATGAGGAGGTATGTTTCAATTATTCCTAGCTTGCTTTAATGATAAGCAGAAAAGAAGATTAAAAAAAGTCACAAAGTTATCTGTTGCAGTGATAACGCCATTTTAGTTGTAGGCATTTCTTTGTTTCCCCTCATTTCTTCATTGAGCCAAAGCAACTTTGTAAGCAAGAAAAATAAAAAATACCAATTCAATTACCTCTGGAATGGGAAAATTCTGAGTCCTTCAGACACAAAAACCTGAATATATACATCACAACCATACTGCACCACGACACGGTTACTGTTTGATCTCAAATCATTCTACTGGAGACAACAACATTTCCAGGACAATTACTTACCAATTTTTGACTCAGGATATGGGACTCCATTAGGATCAGAGTAAAAAGCTTCTAGCTTAAATGGACTTTTCCTATAGAATGTAAGTACCTTAGAGAAAGGTGCTGCATGATTTCTGCTGAAGACCTCGTGAACTCTGTAATTAAGGGAAAAATACCACTTTTAGCAGTGTATTTGAGCTGGAAAGTTTTGATATGGGGTTGGAACTCTTCAGAGGAACATCATGTTTTGACATGTTTACCCTTCTGAACAATTCCAATAGAGATACTTCACTACTGCACAGCAGGGAAAAGGATTTACTCTTCTCTAGTGTAATGAGAAATTGTCCTATTTCACTATTTGAGCTTGGAATAGTGTGTTTTGAATCATAATTTGCACCCTTCCTCAGTCTCAAAGGGATAATTATAGCCCTGTTAATTTCTTGCTCATTTACGTTCTATGGCTCAGCTGAGAACCCTGACACCAGATTATTATTCATCCCTCGACACGACAGAAAGACAACCAGCTTTACTTTGTGTTCTAAGGCATGTCCGCTATTATGCCGGCCTGATTCTAATTTCCAACTAAGTTTTGTCTTCTAACTGTGGAAGATCTCATCTAATAACCTAGATGTGAGAAAGTGAGAGCTTTACCTAGAACGTGAACCCACAGTTTTTGCTTTCACAAGTAACAGAACAACTAGGTCCTCCACCTCCATGGAAAACAGATGAGAAGAAAAAAAGGCTGAACTACAAAGAACATGAAAAAGGTATGAACAGGTCCCCCTAGAACTACGATTTTTCCACAAGTTGAACTTGGAACTCTTTACATCTTAGACAGCAATTGCATTTCCCACAGGCATGGCACAGTTAGTAACAGATGTCAGTCGTAAGAGACTGCAACTACAAGAAATTACTCTTACAAATGTTAAATTTTTGCTAGGTGTTAAATTCTTGCTTCAGTCAGATAAATAGCATCCATATAATATTTATATAGTACATAACATCACTACTAAATCGAGAATCTCAGATAGGTGGTGGGAACACCTTGAGTAAATAAAGAAAAGCCAAAGGCAAAGTGGAATCAGGACCCAGCCAATGATCTAGTTAGTTTTATATTCCTGATCCTGACAACCAGATAAAGGCAATGCAAGACAAGATACTAGTTGGTAGCTCTCTCACTCACTTTTTTTATATCTTTATATTTTTACAAATAAGGAATTACGGTTAAAATTTCAGCCTATGTCTTTACAATCTCCCCTGTCAACCACCTCTGGTACACGGCCTATGGGTTTTCTACATCAGAATGACAAGATCCTAATTTAAATGCAAGCAAGAACATTACCCTTGAATTATGAAGGTCAAAAGCTTCATAGCACTGTAGTCTGAGCTACCTACCCTTCAGTGTCCTCTGCTTCTGTGTTCCACAGCAGAGATATTGGAAAAGGTGTAGCATCTGTCACAGAGAACTCTCTCACTTTAAAAGCTGGAGAAAGAATGGCACACTAAAAAAAAAAAGAAACAAAAAACCAACAACAAAAAAACTTGCATTAAAGTTGGTTAACTCTTCGACTCCACTAGCCAAGACAGCAAAAAATCTTTGAACAAGAGAGAACTGCATTGATTTTATTAAGCAGAACTATTTCAACGCTCAGTTGCAATGCAGTATCATAAGAGAACAGAAATCTCAAACACAAGTGTTTAAGCGCTATGTTAGCAGGCCTTTTGTAGCTTGTGAGCAAAGGTAACTCTCTAAGCAAATACCAGGACTGTAAAGAATGGAAATGCTGCACTGCTTAGTCCTAAAAGAAGTGGTGTTTATCTAAAGCATCCTGCTTCTTTCCCTGAACACAACGGATTGCTGGTGATGGGAAGCTGTTAGTGAGATGGAGTAAAGAAACAAGTCAAAGAAAAGAGGATGAAATAAGACAAGAAGTTAAAGGAGAAAAGGAAGAACACAGAAGGAGAGGTTTGCTTGTAAAACATAGTTCACTAGTCGGAAACAGTAAAAATGGGAGTGAGACAGAATAAAGCCTGTTTCACGTTGATGGCAAGTTGGATACCAGAAAATTAAAACTCGCAGTAGTTTGGGCTCTCCATAAATACTCCTCATACCTTGCAGAGTAAAAATATCTTTCAGCTTGAAAATAACTTAGATTTTTGGCATTAAAGAACCCTAGATCATGTTCTTCTGAGGAGCAGAGTGGACTGCTTACAGAATACACCCAGCATCATCGATAAAGTACTGCAACAGAGTACTGCACCAGAGAGGAGTGCTCTGGACTTTAAACAGCAGAGTCCCATAAAAAGACCTAGTGAACATGTATGTTCCCTTGAGTACTTTAAAATGGACCACTTCTACAATTTCTCATAAGTGCCTGAGTAATTCTTCAAGGAAGTGCTACCACGAAATACATCTTTTAATTTCATCAAGTGTTGCCAGTACTGTACCTGCAGAGCACAGCCCCTAGCTATGGCTTCATCTGCATTCAGTGTTGTACTGACATCCTTGCCAAAGAATTTAGCAATCCTCTCTTTGACAGCAGGAATACGGGTTGCTCCTCCCACAATCTCTACAGCATTTACATCTTCCACTTTCAGTTGCGTTTGTTCCATTAATGAAAGCAGAGGCGTCTCTATCCTTTGCAGCAGGTCAGCACACAATTCTTCAAATTGTGACCTAAGAAAAAAAATGGAATTAACTAAAGAATGCCTGTCCCACAAGAATCGTGCCTGGTATTTGTTTCCAAACCTATGCTGACCAGATTTCTTAACTACACTGCAAAGAGAATTAAAGCTGTGAGTAGGCCCAAGTGGCAACCGTAAACAAGGCAGTACACAAACAGCTGCTTACTAATTTTCCTAAGCCACTATCAATGCAGTTAAATAAGATAAAGGTTTTGTTTGGGCAGCTGCTATATATTTGCCTCTCAGCAGAGGTTACAGATAAGAAATCAGAAAACACTGAGACTTCCTTTATAAGGAAAAACTGTTGCCTAAATACTGGAAGAAAAAGAACCCACCACTCCTAGCAGCAGCTACAGAACTAACAAATGAAGCCAGGCCTGTGAACACGTGCAAGAGACAGACAGACTTCATTTACACTTGGACCATAATTGAGTCATCTCCCATAAGCACTGTTTCTGCCCCCCATTTCCCTACCAATATCCACAGTACATTAAGAACAACAAAAAGAAACAAAGCTTCGATTGTTGCTACCTTAAGAGCAGTATGGGATTTAGGTTACCCAAAATATGCAGAAGGCCTAAATACGCAGCCAGCCCTCTGGTTTGCATGCATCAATCCATGGTTTTAAGAACGTGTCATTCTACAGAAAGAATCCAAGCTTCTTATGCATGCTTTATTGCACTAAAACATTACTCAAGTAGCTGAACATTACATTTCACAGCCTTAGCTATTCTAGCATTACAAAAATGCCACAGCTATTCAGCACTTACTCTTAATTTTAGCACATTAAGTTTCTTTCATACACGGAAAGAAACACTTGTTTAAAAGATACGGCCACCAAAGCAAATGCCTGTCTCGTACAGAACTCACCTGTTCATTTTTCCAGATACATCAGTATCATTCATGAAACACTCAATATTTAAGGGAATGTCTGTGCTATTTGAACTCATTAGTTTCTTCAGTTTCTCACACTCCTGATACAGACGAAGAAGAGCCCGAACTTTGGTTTTTGGATCTAGTCTGTACTTTGATTTTATTTCTGCACAAAAGTAATCTACCAGCTTTCCATCGAAGTTTCTCCCACCGAGGAAAGGGTCGAACGCTGTGCCAAGCACCTGGTTTGAAAGAACACAATTATTAAGTCTTACACTCAATAAAATCAAAGGGAATAGCAGTCTTCCACCATTGGCAAGCCCTTGCCTCAATAAAACGTTGGGGACAGGTCAGCCTATCTTCCAATGCACAACCACATCAGCCAAAAATTGCTCTGCACTTGTAAGGAGGAAATAAGACTAAGTAAATAAGTGACAATCCTAAGTATTCAAAATTTTACTCCATACACACATTCATTTAGATAAAACAAACTGAATTATAGCACTTGTATTATATACCTTGCAATTGTGTACTGCAAGAAATGTACAGCCTGTTTGAAACAATTCTAATGAAATGAAGGACACTGATGAAAACCTTCAACTTTTGACTTGTTGCCACTTTCCACGCATTAAATTATTTCAGAATTTAAAAAACAAGGCAGATAGGCAGGCTATTTGATTCTAATCGCTTATAAACCCTTTTATTCCCATTTAATCTTACTACCTTCAGTTTACTCTTGTTGAATGCACAGGCTGATACTTGAAATGCAGAATGTCCCATATCAACAAATACAACTATCCGCGGCTTCTCTTCAGGAGCTGGAAGGTCTTGTTTATAAATTCCATAATTCAGAGCCACTGCAAGAGAAGTGTCAGATATTATCCACTCAGTGTATAGTTTCCAACGGCATACCATCACATCCCTGTGAACATTAAGCTATAAGATCAAAAGCAACAAGACAAATCCAGACAGACAACTATGCAAGGTGTATTACCTTCACGGAAGCTTTATTCCATTAATATAAGCTATAGGATCTGAGAAGCAGAACGTACTCCCTTAGCCATGTATATGCTCTCTAAGCATTTGTTTGGGGGTTTTTGGGTTGGTTTTTTTTTGCCTTGCAAAGTAATCAAAGGCATAGAACACCTTAGCAACAAAACCCAAATCCAGTTTTGTATTTACAAAGAGTATCTCCCAGGCAGGAAGGTTCTGTCTGAGAGTTGTAGAAATGGCCAGCAAAGCCATGTGTGTGTTTAAAACCCCAACTATACAGAAAAAAGCCTTGGAAGTTATGAGGTGGTGATGCTCAATCAAGGAACTTCCTTTAAGAGTGCCTAAATCCTGCAGCTGTGCATCTGAGCAGTACACTAAATGAACAAGTAGCCCAGGCACACGCAGTGACTCCTAAATAAGTTCTCAGGGAGATAATTATCACTGGAGCTTGATCTCATCTACCCCTTCACACAGAAGACATTAAACCAAGAAATGAGCAGCAAGTTTTTCAAATATTTATGTCTCATGTTTGCCTTTGCAAGTCAGCCCTTTTTCTGAGCATAATTAAATGCACCCTCTATCCCACCTGTCATTTGCAGGAACTGCTATTTTATCCTACTTACCTGCTGTCATGTCATTCATTAATCTAAGACAATTTAGGCCAACAATCTGAGCTGCATCTAGAAGGGACCTCCTTTCAGCATCTGTGAAAAATGATGGAACCTGAAGAAAGTAGGCGAGAATACAAAGTTATTTCCAGAAAATGAGACATTACGCTATTTATATAAAAGTATTAATTTAAAAATTGTATCTATTCCTCCTCTTTGAGGAAGACGCTTACTGCAAGCCTCTAAAATGCAACTACCATACTGAATTCACACTTCAGATATTCTATTCAATCAGAGATGGAATTAAATGTGCATCAGCTAGTTTACATGAGCACACACTGACAATAAACAAATGAGTTATTTGTATACAAATGCTAATAACATTAAGTGCTGGCCCAAAATGTGAAACTGGATATTATGAAGACAGTGACATGGAATACCTTAATCAGAACTAGCAGGTATACCCCTGTCCAAAAAAAGTAAAGAGGGGTCTAAAAATGTACAGCAACATTACAGATGTGAAATTACTTTGGGCAAGAAGTGCTAAGAAATTCTGAGGGAACATGCTGTTGAAAATTTTCTACAGGATCTCTAGCACTAGCATTGGACAGTGCCTTCTGGTGTTCCCCCCTCCAGGGACACATGAAGAACTAGCTTTCCAGGTATCAACTGGAGAATCCACATTTCTAATAATAACAAGAGCTAAATATTCCTAGCTGCAACATGAGACAGACTTGTTCAGAGTCATTGAGAACAGAGAGGCAGGTGTCATTTTATACTCGGGGCTTTGCAATGGAATGACTGCTCTTGATCTGAGGTCATTTTCTGTGCAGTCATAACATTGAAAAAAACACAACAAAGTTGCTGAAAGGTTGAACATAAACAGGACAGAAACTAAAATTTTCAGCTGTCAGAGGGCAAATTTTGATAAACAAAGGAAATTGTTTATCGAAGCTGTTACCAAATTGTTTTAAATGCAAGAAAAAATACAAACATGTGTATTTACTTTAATGAGTAATTAGTAAAAAGTTAGTCAGGGTCCAGAATATGGAAGTAGCCCTGGGATTTCTTTAAGTCAAAAGCTCTAAAGCTAGTTAGGATTAATCCCTTTGTAAGTGCTTAGTAGAGTTCTTTTTCACTTTGCATGAATAGAAACAAAATGCCCTCGATAGCTGAAGTTAAAAGACATAATGTTCCTGCGCACTACAATTACTTACAGAAATAACACAGTCTGTTACTGGTTTCTTCAGATTACTCTCTGCAGTCTCCTTTAATTTAGTCAACAGCATAGCTGAAATCTGTTCCACGCTGAAGATGTGCTCCTCATCCATGTACATGACCTGGAGAGAATAGGTAAAATAATTCCATTAGTTCAACTGCAGGAAAAATTACATACATTTAATGTTTTTTGACGCACTGCTGGGTAATACTCCATGAAATATGACATGCTTCATTATTTCATTATAGAACGTCACTTTACAATTTGATTTCCCAGTTGAGTGTTTATAGAAGCAATAATTCCATTCTCACGGTCTTAAAATATCAAGAACTGTATCACCTCCATAGATGAAAGAAATGGCCAGGAAAGGGCCAAAAGTGACACAAGTTTAAAATGTGGCACACCATTAAGTAAAAATAGCCATCAATTTTCAAACTGCTGCCAAATGCAAAAAATGTCCAGACCTACTTGCTGTCTATTTTCCCTTGGCATTTTTATCCTTCTGCTCAAATATGTGAGGAGTCTCTGAAAGGAAGAACTGTTCAACAACAGTTCACCTCTGCACATAAAACAACTAAGAGCTTAAGATAAAGCTCAGAAAAAGTTTATTTATTGCTCTCTTACCAAAAATCATTCTTGAATCACCATTTTTATTGTGCAATAGAATGCATGATGATGATGATGAAGTAACACATTACAACTGATGCTTGAAAGTAGCACTTGTCTTTTATTCACTCAGTACGATTTGGGGGGAAATTAAGCATTTTGGTTCTAATAGAAAAATTTTTCCCTGAACCTCCCAGTCTTACTGAATTTTACTGAATAAATTATTAAAGCTTTTTAACCACAGTTAAATAGAAATAAATACTAATTTGTTCTCCAAGCAGCCTAAGAAAAATAGGAAAAATACCAAGTAGTAGTGTTCTCCCAGCACTAGACTCTCATGTAGTACAAGACTCCTACACACACTGATTAAAGGAAACCAAAAATTTCTGTCTGGATTTATCTGTTAACCTCAAAAGTCACAAAGAGCAAAAGAAAAAACATCTCCTCTTTTGTAAAGCCCAGCTAGTTTCCCAGTCAATATTCTTTCTAATGTATATAATTCTGTGATCTATTCACTACTTAGGACTGATCTATAGTGAAGTTCTAAGGGACCAGTTCAAGCTAAGGTCTTCATTAGTGAAGCTACACTGTTACGCCAGCGAGGCTTCATTATCAGTAATTGTATCTATTTCAGTAAATGGACAATGTTATTAACTGTACCTATTCTAGGAAAAGCTGACATTGTATCAGTGAAGTCCTTGAAATGTAAGGAACAGCCAAGCCTGCAACGTGGTAGGAGCTGGTTTTGAACACCTTTTTGCAAGTAACTTACTCCAGGCAGTCCACTAAAGACACACTTGCCACTCATTTATGGCAATTATTCTAAAGAAGAGTTACGACTACTTTCTAAAGAGTTTGTAACCACCTAATAAGACTGCTGCAATGCATTCCACACAAAAGGGACAGAAAGTCATACTTTGAAGTAAACCCATACGACCTTGTAATCATCTTAGCAGTTTTTCTGCTGGTGTGTTTGAGCTGGATATGCAATTTGCCAACAGGGAAACCTTTTATTATTCGTAAATGAACCTTAATTGGAAAGCCAACATCCACTATTTAAAGATGAAGCTGTCTATTCACAGAAGAGCTCTTCTTTAACAGAAAGATTAAAACAACCCACCCTTAGGGTAGTTAAACTCATGTTTTCATGACTAGGTGCCAAAACGTAAGGCTTCAGATTTAGCTATACAACCCAGAAAGATACACTGCAGATTTACCTTTACTCCAACTCCACCATTCTTCATGGGAACCAAATCATAGCTCAACTTTTCTTTTTCCTTCTGAACAAAGGGATCATTAAATGCACGGCCATGGAATCTCTTGAAGTTAGATACAGTGTTGTGGGCATGAGTAATTTGCTGTAAAGAAACACAGGATAGTTAGAAATCCACACTTAATCAGCCTGCAGTGTTCAGTGCTGCTCTGTATGTCCCCAAGCACAGGTCAAGTTCTCAGACAATCGCTCACTCCCTTGTCACAGCTGTTTCTTTTAACACTGGTAATTACTGTCTGGTACTTTTTATCAGCTCATTAATAAATTAGACACAGACTTACAGACTATTACTTATTAAGGATTATAAAAGGGTCTCTGAAACCTTGACACAACTGGGCGAACAATAACATGATCAACAGAGCCTACTACTTTAGTCAACTAATTTAGAATCACAGAATCGTTTAAGTTGGAAAAGGCCTTTCAGATCAAGTCCAGCTATTTACCTAACACAGCCAAGTCTACCAGTGTTCCCAAAAGCCACATCCACACACCTTTTAAATACCTCCCAGGACAGTGACTCCACCACTTCCCTGGGCAGCCTGTTCAAATGTTTACAAACTTTTAGGTGAAAAATTTTTTTCCTAGTAACCAATCTAAACCTCCCCTGGTGAAACTTGTGCTCCTTTCACGTACTGTAGATAGTGATAAGGGTACACCTGAGCTTCCACTTCTCCAAGCTAAAAAAATTCCAGCTCCTTCAGCTGCTCCTCATAGGACACGCACTCCAGACCCTTCCCCAGCTCCGTTGCCCTTCTCTGGACACGCTCCAGCACCTCAATGTCCTTCTTGTAGTGAGGGGCCCAGAACTGAACACAGGATTCGAGGTGTGACCTCACCAATGCCGAGTACAGGGGGACAATCCCTGCCCTGGTCCTGCTGGCCACACTACTGCTGATACAGGCCAGGATGCCACTGGCCTTCTTGGCCACCTGGGCACGCTCTGGATCATGGTCAGCCACTGTTGAACAGCACTCCCAGGTCTTTTGCCACCAGGCAGCTTCCCAGCCACTCCACCCCCAGCCTGTACGTGAGGTTGTTGTGACTCAAGGGCAGGACCCAGCACTTGTTGAACCTCATACAATGGGCCTCAACCCTTCAATCCAACCTGCCCAGATCCTTCTGCAGAGCCATCCTGCCCTCCAGCAGATCAGCACTCCTGCCCAGCTTGGCCTCACCTCCAAACTGACTGAAGGTGCACTCAATCCCCTTTTTCCAGGTCATTGACTAAAATATCAAATAGGGCTGGCCCCCAACACTGAGCCTTGGAGAATACCACCAGTAATGAGCTGCCACCTGGATTTAACTATATTCACCATCACTCTCTGGGCCTGGCTATCCAGCCAGTCTTTAACCAGTTAGGAGTACACCCCAGTCGTGCCAGTCATCCCACCATGTCTCCACAATGGCAACTGTGTCAGTTTTACTGCTGTGCAATGGTGTCCAGCTCCTCCTCTTCATTGCCCATGTTGCAGGCATTGATGTACATGCACTATTGATCCTGCCGCTTTCTTGCGGGGAGAAGCCCCAGCTCCTACGTGACCATTCTCAGGAGCTCCCATGGTTAACATCAATAATAACCTTTGTGCCACTGCTGCCGCACGGATCTCCATCCCATCTCCACCAAGGCAGCAGAGTGAAGGACCTCACTAGAACACTCTGTCTCAAACACTGCTGTGGTGCCCCCTAGGCTTATCTCTAGCAAGCGTGGTTGTATCCCTTTCTCCCTCCAAATCTAGGTTAAATCTCTCAGTGACCCCTGCTAGCTCCTGTGCAAAGATCCTTTTCCCGCCTCTGAAACAGGTGTACCCCGCCTGCTGCTAGCAGTCCTGCTGTCATGTAAACTGACCCATGATCAAAATCCCCCAAATTCTGCAGGTGACACCAGGCTCAGAGGCAGGTATTGGTCTGGTGACTCTTCCTGTTTCCTCCATTTCCTGCAACTGGAAGGATAGAGAACACATGATAGCACTATTTGTGCTCCTGATCCCTTAAGCAGTCATTCCAAGGCCCTGAAATCTCTCCTAATTGCCCTTGGACTTCCTGGTGCAACCTCATCACTACCAACCCGAGAAAATAATGGATAATTATCTGAGGGACATACCAGGGTAGAAACTTGGACCTCAGAGAGGCAGAAGACTTTCCTAAGAAGTCATTCCAGCCAGCATATTGAGCCTTCTGCTCCCTTCCGAAGGGAGTCTCCCACGGCAATGACCTGTATTTTTTTTTCATGGAAGCAGTTTTGACACAGGCCAACTAAACCTTGGTAACAGCCACATGCAAGATGAACCACCATCCTCACTATTGTTCAGTTCTCCTTGCAGAGCCTTGTACCCCTTATGCCAGGACACATGGGGAAGTGGGGTAAGTCACAGAGAAGATGTACCTGCTGTGCTGGCCAGGAACTTGTCACCATTGCTCCCTATCCCTTCAAGTCACCGTGTTCCAGCAGGCAGAGAGGAGAGAAAGGAATTCTCTGTATTGTTGTGTCCTGCCTGCCTCTCAGGTGCATCCCAGGGAAGGCAGGGTGCAATTCCACTGTATCATCTCTCTCTCACACGCTCCCTGATAGTCCTCAACCCACTCACCTCCCCCCAGAGCTCTGTCACTAAGTGGAAGAGCTCCTGCACCTGGGCACACTCCCACAGCTGTGCTCCCTCCCAGGTGCCACCCCGCACTGGCAGCGTGCTCCCACCAGAGCTGTCTGGGCAGCTGTGCCAGCCGTGCCGGGCGCGGAGCTGAGCGAGGCCGTGGCTTTCTGCCAGGTGGATACTGGTGCTCCCTGGTCGGGCTGGCACTGCCTCAGCACCCTTCCTGCAAGCTGCTGTGCCACACCCTGGTCACCAGTGCTCCCTAAGGGCTTATTTTATATTTGGGGGAAACTGCCGTTGTTGCTCCTGGCCCCACCCAGCCATCAGCTACTGCCACTCGAGCTGCAGGCTTCTGGCAGCTCTCATCTCCCGGTGACATTCCCCCAGTTCAGGAAACCCCCCTGTGCTCTGCACTGGAGCACTCTGCTGCTGATTGTGCTGGCAACCAGAGCCACTCACCTTGCAATTGAGTGACAGAACTGAGACCAAATTGAAATGATTAAAGATTGCAACTACGTGTGAACCTGGTTTCTCTGTTTGTAAAGCTGGCTCTCCAACCCAAGCCACGCTACCTCCACTTTAAACATCATTACATTAAGCACAAACAAGTGCTTCCCCAGTTACTGAGTGTCAAGCTTAAGTGTCCCCATACATTTCAAGACTTACTTTTTCCTCCCTGAGCCACTTTGAAATCACGCCATTTCCTTGTTCACATTCACCTAGCAGCAACTCAAATTCTTGCACTAGACCAAAGAAGAATACAGTGCACAGACAACTTGGAACTTTGTTTGGTAACAACATCACCTTGAAGTCTATGCTAAACTACACTGCAAGCTCCCCAGTGCAAACGAGTGACACAGAGAAGCCTTCGTTATCAGAAATGCAAGGCACAACAGACACCAGACAACTAGAGCAGCCTAAGAGACAATGCAAGCATCTCAGAGTAGAAGTAATCCTATTTTATTAGAGAGAAATTATAAAAGTGTGTTATTATCTGCAGGATAGATTCAGGCACTCACCAACAGACTGCATGATAGCAACTCAAATGCTGAGCATACTAAGGAAGATTTCTAACATGCACTACCCTCAAAGAAAAGCATCAATTCCTTGTTGCATATAAAATTTTCCACCATGAAATGGAAGAATTTGAGCTACATCTTGTATTAGGAAGCTACTCAACTAGGACAGTTCTCCTACAGAAAAGCTCCCTGACAAAAAAAGGAGGCCATACTCCCACTAGCAAACAGTAACTTTCAGACAGCTGTGTCTGTGGAAACGATGTCACACTTGGACTCCCTACTGAGAATCCTCCTTGGTTTATTCTAATCACCAAACACTGCTCAGCAATTAATAGTACGAGCACAAGTTAGCACAGGCCAAAAATCATGCCAGGAACTATTTCAGTACTTTAATGTGATCGAGTAGTTAGGTTCCTGTGCCCAAGATTGTTTCCCAGCATGGTTTCATTTATTTGTATAGCCACAACTCCAGAGTACTTGAATGCTACGTATTTCACAGCTGTATGGCTGAAGAACGTAGCAGCAGGAATTATTACCATGTAGTGGGCAGAGAAGAGCAAACACTCTGGCAGCTTTTATAGCCTAATTTAGAATTAACCTCAAAGCCTTTTCAAAGAGAACAATCTTAAGATATTTTTAGAGTAATTGTATGCCATTAGGTCTGTAGCATGTTTTAATATCTTCCTGCTTAGTCACAATTAAGAAAGCTGAGAATTATGGTCTGTTAACTAACATACTGTTCTCATCTCCAGCGCTACCACACTTACCTATAGGTAACAGAAATTCTCTGAACATTTGCTCCAGCAGCAATTTCTCAAATGTTAAAGAGAGCACTTGTGAGCATTTTGAGCTCTCTCACACAATCACATTGCAGAAGTCACCAGTCAAAACCTTTTTTTATTATTATTTTGTGGGATATTTTTGTTTGTTAGCTTTTATTTTCCAAATGAAAAGGATCATTGTACTCCTTGATTTAAGTAGCTACTACACCCTAGGACACCAAAAAGGTAACTCTCAGTTGTCCATGTCAGGAAACTTCCACATTTACAAAAGCAACACAATTCACATCTCAGGTCATCAGCCAAACTGGACCACTTACAACTAGAGAAATAAATGGTCTGTCATCTTTTATCATTTTAAGTATCACATTCTCTTCTCCTGGCAAAAATAATTAGCTTCAACTGGTAGGAGAGCCAAGTATGAAAGACTCAATATAGTCACATCACACAGGTCAGTTTGAAAGTAACTAAAGTCACAGGTGTTCATCACTGCAAACACACACTCGTAAACGCAATCTAAGAGAGAATCTACTTCACTTTCAGCTTACTTCATGCCTTCCACAGCATTTACTGGAACAATCTAACAATACTGAAACATGCTCGAGAGTACATAGGATTCAGATCATTTGCCAATTTGAGTAACAACTCATTTTTGCACACTAATGAATCATACTAGTTTCTGACTTGCAACAATGTCAGCAGTCAACTCAGCAATGCTAAAACGAAATTTAAGGAAAAAACACAAACATATGTATTTACTTCGTTACTGCAAATGTTAACCTGTAACTGAATGTGCACGTGCTTGTGAACATGTCAACTATTCATATTGCCTTGGCCATTCAAAATTAAGAGGAGAGCTATTACAGTGGAATAAAGTCTCCTTTAGTGCTCTCTCCATGGAAACCCACTGCAGTCCTTTTACTACATGAGAGAGATGCACAGGCCAGCGGAGGCTGCATGCTTGATCTCCCGGCAGCAGTTACGTAACAATGTACAATACCTAAGGATTTATTTAATCATTACAGTTCGATGTTCTGAGACTTGTTGGAATTAAGTTCTTCTTCTAAACTGAAAATACTACTTTAACAAAGAAAACATTCAGTCTTTCAGAGCACCTCAATCAAAAAAAACCCTCAAAATAAGGACTTGCACCTTCAAAACCAGAGGTATTTAATTTACAGCAAATCCAAAGGTAGTAAGGTACCCTAAATAGCTTCAAGAATCTGAGCCAAACCTCTCCCCTTACATCTTATTTTAAGAAACTATATACAGCATTTGAAATGCTTTCCTTCAAGCACAAGGAAAATCCTCTATAAAATCATTAGGAAAAGAAACCTAACGACCTTAACTTGTCAGAAAAGGAACACATTCAACTGGAAAATATCACATTACTGAAAGAGAGAGCGGTAGCATTCTAGCAAAAACATCCTACATTTCTCTGAAGAAAGCATGGCTGCACAGTGCAGCATTTCTAAAATAAAAGGCTCAAGAAGAAACTGAAGCTGTTCAGCTTCAACTACACCCAGCCAACTCTCTTTACAGCCACTGGTACTTCAACAGTTTGCAGCAGGAAACGACCTACCTGGTTTTTAGCCGCAACACCGATAGCTCTGTTTTTGGATCCAAATGAAACCACCGACCTGGAAAGAACAACAGGCTAATTAACTCGGTCCTGACAATAAACACGACTGAGAACTATCACGGATTCATATTCTACTACTGCAAATAAAACACCAAAGTCTTTCCGTCAAAGTGTCATTCTTTCAGTTTGCAGTAAAAAAACTACAGGAAGACTTTTATCCATTTTAAAGCCTTGGCTCGAGTCCAGGACTTTTCACAGTGGCTTATCCAAACAGTAAAAGGGGATGATCGCAATTCAGAGCTCACAGCCAGACTACACCCTACCCGTCTGTGCATGGCTGCTTCTAACTTATCAACTAACTCCGGCTTTGAGCCAGAGGCTTTCTCTACCTGACCGCTGACTAAAGGAGAGATGCCCTGGAGCAGTTGGCAGAGTCCATCCTACCGCAGCGTGAGTGGGAGTGTGTTCCCCCCGTGTCCCAGTTAACCCGGGCTGCCCCCACGGGGATTCTCTCGGCCGCCACCGGCGCTCCCAGCCCGCCGCACCACGGCCCGAGCAGCCTCCGCACAGCCCTCCATCCCCGGGCAGTGCCCGCGGGACGCGCTCCGGCTCCGGGCCGGGGGGGACAGGGGCACAGAACGGGTCGGAACCGGGACGCTGGGGAACAGAGAGGGTCGGGACCGGGAAGCAAAGGGGTGGGGGGTGGTACACAGGGGAACAGAGCGGGTCGGGACTGGGGAGGGGTGCACAGAGCGGGTCGGGACCTAGGGGGCACAGGGGGACACAGCGAGTG